>CM076581.1:1098389775-1098747463 GCA_034641835.2 Pinus albicaulis
TGTCTTGCTTATTTGATAATCACTAAGAAGCATCACTGACCTACACTATAAGCTAGGATACATATTCGAGCATAGATACATGGTTTATTCATTTTCAAGTAAAAACATTGAGAGATCCATACATCATCATTGATAAATTACATGCTTATAACCAACATAATAACAAGAAAAATACAATAGATACAATAAAAATAGAATCCACATAATAATCAATACGATTATACATCAATTACCGAGGGAATGAATTTCTTATAAATGAATTCAAGAACCAACTGGGGATGGGACTACAATGTTCCACCCGACCATAGATTTGCTGAGCCAAATATCTCTTCAGCCAATCACCCTCGTGCCATATTCCAAGAATGAATGTGGGACACATAACCAACCAAAAAGAAGCAAAAAATACTAAATACTACTGAATTTTTCCACATAGATAGTGATGAATTTGATTGCCTCCTAGTCTCTTGGTATTTATCTTAACCCACAGTCCTATCCAGTGGTCACTAGGCCCTACACCAAGACCATCTCTCCAGGATTTATTGGACATCCCATCCCGGGAATACTAGGCCCAACAAAGAAAAACCAACCTCTTGGATTTACCATATATCCTGCCATTCACCATCAAGGTTTCCTAAGCCCATCGAGGCACACAATCTTGCTTTACAGCAACCCACAGTCTGTCTTAGGGGTTACTACGCCAGTGGCTTCATCGTGATCCACAATCCAGTTTAGAGACCACTACGACATGTGTTTTTCATTTCGAATATCCACACCACGTAGATTCCAATCCATTCAGAAATCCAACTCAACTAAAGTATGAGAAAACCATCTCATCAAATTTATATGGAAATGGAAAGGCTAGGCTAAAAACATTTCCACACCTAGGAAAAACCATGCCAAGACAACAAGAAACCACATGCAATATCATTCATTCTAGATATAGTAAGGAAATAACATATGAAAATCGATACCTTCAAAGAATCTCATTGTAGATGCTTGATCCTACTCTTCCTTTCTTGCTCCAATTCCAATGTGATCCAAGAAAAATATAAGTGTCTAAGAGTGAGAGAGAGAGGTAGAGAATAATGAGAGAGCTTCATAAGTGTTAGAAAAATCTTGTAAACTAATCCTCAAAAACCTTTCTATACATGAGGCATTTATTTTCTTCATTTTCCACGATTTTTATTCATTTCCTCCTCACATGAAACATGTGACCTTTCATATCCCTTTCTCCTAATTTCCATTATTTTCATAATTAAATGTGCCAAAATTTTCATTTTTCCTTTCCAAAACCTTTTCCATTTCCTTTTCCATTTTCCTTAGACATATTAACTGAAATGAACACCCAATAAGATGTTTTTCCCAACCTATGTCTTGGAATAAGTGTCCCATCATTTTTAAGTTTTATTACATGGAATTTTCACTAGGGTTGTTACATGCAACCAAGAGTTAAAAGTTATCAAATGACTCCACCAAGACAAGGCTTAAGTTAAATCTCTATGTCAGCATACCTAGGAGATGCATTTTGTTGTAATACTCCCTTCACACTAATGCATTGTTATTGGTCCTATTCTAAAAAAACATTATATGTTTATTGTTAAAAAGTTATCGGAGAAAAAATGAAAAAAAAATTACTATCTATTTGATAACCTCATGATTCCTTTTCACTTCATCTTTAAAAAACCAATTTCATCCTAGATTCAATCAAGAATATATGGATGGTATTGATAAAGCTAAATATTGGTAGATTGATGAGAATTTTCATATATTAAAATGTATGATTGTGAAGAACCCCCTCATATTCTTCCAAAATATATTCCAAAAAGACTAATTGTCAAAGAGACTTCCTACTAGATGGAAGCCACTAGTATTTCATTTATTTTATCAAAGAAGAAAAAAATGATTTCAACTACTTCTCCTATTCGAATAGGAATTCATTTATTAGCAAAAACTAAACATGCCTTAAAATAAGTACAATATATTGAAAATATTATTTTAGTTAAAGGAAAGATGAAGAGGCATCATCCCAAGGACATTGTCAAGAAACTTTTCTCTTACGGTAATATTTAAACCATATATTCATGATCATTTTTTTTTTATATGATTTTGTAGGTAACACAAAAATATGAATAAGTCATCGAAATATTTAGGTAAATCCATGGTTCCTAAAAGTAATCCAAATTATGGGATTTTTTACTGACTAACAAATATTTTTTTCTACAAGAGAGAGGTACGATACAAGGGAATACTTTAAATTATGTTACTAATCAAGTAGAATCAAGGTTGACAAAATACACTACATGTTCCTCTCTAGGAAAAAATTTAATAAAAAATAAAGTAATGGAAAAAAGGGTATTGAATAAGCACACCATCTTGAAAGAGAAAAGGAATTAATAATACACAATATAAATATTAGTATGAGAATAAAGAAAACAAAAAACAAGAAATAGATAGTAGAGTAAAAAATAAAAAGAGTGGATACAGGGTCACTAAGAACAACACAAAAATATAAACAATGTACACATATATGATCAAAATAAGAAAACCCATTTTCATAAAAAGTGTTTTCATTGATTTCAAATGAGTAGTCATTGATGGCAAGGAGAGTCAATCTCAGGGTGTTCTTATTGGAGATTGTTGAGTAGGGAGATACTTTTCATTGTTGTAAAGCCATTGATTTTTCCTTTTAATTCCTTATAGTTGATTGCATGATCTAAAAACCTATACTTTAAGGACTATTTTATACATGTAAATTATCCAAACATATTTTCAATGTGGTCATTTGGATAACACTTTAAAATACCTTTCCAATGGTATATGGAACTCGAAGAAATTTTAACAGGTCAGGAGTTATGGTTTTTTGAAGTCTACTAAGTTTATGAAGCTCATGGTTTCACATAGGTTAGCAAAATGCATGGACATAAACCATTCCCAACAAAAAATGGTAAATTTTATAATTTCCCATGGAGGCATTTAGCCAAGAGGCTTTGGCTTGAAGAGCCATAGTCCTATGGTTGAAATAACCCACATAATGGGAATTTTCATGTCTACTTATGACCCTCACACCACGATTGTTGTAGAAGTGGGGAAGAAATTAAAAATGGGTGTGGTATTGTGGTGGACAAGAAATAAGATATAGGAATTTATCTAACAGGTAACACAAAATATTACTGCCCACCAAGGAGATAAAGTAAAAAATATTCAACAGTCGAAGGTTAAGGACCACCATGAAATATAGAGTTTGAGGAATGTAATTTATTCATATCATTAGAAAATTTGTCCAAATCATAATATCACACATGGTAGGTCCGTTGTGCTACGAAACAACCCCCCCATTTATTTAAACATTGATTAAGGTTGTGAATAATAAATGGGGACACTTTAAAAAACAAATAGAGTTTAGGTACTTCACTTTAATTTAACTTTTAAAACTTTAGGAATAAAAGGAATGAACCTTTTTCACTTTGAGTTTGTTTCGCTTAGTGAAAATCGCAAAACTACCTAGATAACCAAGTTGGAGAACATATATATCTTACAAAATTGTGATAGCGCTAAGATATTTTCGAGTTATATACAAATTCTCATTAAAAAGGTGAAAACAAACTTATAACTATAAATCGCATCATGTCTCCATAAAAGATAAGAAAATAGATATATCATTAAAAAAGAAAATGAGATGACGTCGGACTCGGTAGAACAATAAAGAAACGTTGAAACACATCATGAATCTGATAAAGTGCAAAGCTTTGAGTTTTAATGATTATTGTATCGCGCAACATCAAACCAAATGAAAGTTATGCCCACTTTGATAAAATGCGATATGTGATTTTCACATATCGCATCTCGCATACACTCGTAGTAAAGATAAATAATCTGGATTCTTTCAAAATATTCAATTTTTGATATAACATTTATTACCAAAGCACTTGAAATGATTCTTAATCAATTGGTCCATTAAAAATATCTAATGATTCAAATCTTCTAATTGGACATATATTGTAAAATACGTAAAATATTTGATAATCGTTTAAAGAGATATTAATGACACTCAATGGTTTCGGGGCTCAAAATGATTGATATCTTTCTATGGCATGTTTCAAATAAAAGTGATCATTTTATGATTTATGGCGATAAAAATTTGTTTCTTCGTTCCTCTTCGCTCTTCACCTCTACTCTGAATTTCGTTGTTTGCTTGAATTTAGGAAACTACTCGAGATAGCCATATTAGCAGAAATTACAAACAAAAATAAATCAATTTCCCAATCATCCACCTCTAAAGTTTCAAACATACCTCCACTTTTTCCAGATACTACTTGCAATAAGGACAGTGGAACTTCTTCCTGGGAAGAAATGTATAATTTGTTTGAAGGAGAGAATTCAAGGGAATTTAATAAATTATCAATGGTGAATGTAGCCGACTCATCAAAGCCTTCCTATTTTGAAGTTGCATGTTCATTTTTACATAGGATAGCTACATTACGAAATATCTTACCATATACTAACATGGTAAGATGGGTCATCTACAGTCTCAATGCAGCAGATAGTACTTTCTAGAATTTGAGACATGAAGACATGGGTTCATTCACCCCTAAATATTTGTGTCAAATATACCATTTTCCAATGACACAGAAGGTTTATGATAAAGCTTTCGTGGAAAATTTTATAAAGGAAAATCAAGACTCGATGAAGGTACTGAAAGAATGGAAGGTTGATCAAGGAAAATTAAAACAGGACAAACTCGGTATGTATCCAATAACACAATTACCATCACCCCAATGTTTTATAGAAACAATGATGTGCAAATTGTTTTCTAAATACAACCAAATTTTCCATTGAATGTGTTTTCTTAATTGATTTTTCCATCAATTCTACTATTATGAATTGGGCCAATATTTTATCCAATAATTTGACCAAAACTATTATGAAATAAATAACAAATTTAGTATTTTCTACTAGAATAATCCCTCCTTTCTACACGAGCGTATATATTATGGACACCATATGTTTCTACTCAAATTTTCCTGTTATGTGTTGGAAATGGACCAGTCAAGACCCTATCCATGTTTATATTTATCATAAAACCTTGTGGGATTCTGAATTTTGTTCCCATTTTTATAAAAAAAATTCATAGAGTCATGATTCCCATTCACCAAACCATTTTTAATGAGAAATCCCTGAGAATTTATAAAGAGGCCAATGCAGATACTATTCCTGTGGCCAAATTTTTCAGAGAAGAGAATTTTACTTATGTCAGAGTTTTCAGGAGTCTTGCCCCTCCTCATGTTTTTCCATATTATGTCCCAGACAAACTTTTTGCCATAGAAATTGCATACCAAACACTTGGAAATGGTATAACCAAGAAGCTTGGGGATTCAAGGAAAGCTATTTGGCCTACATTTATAGTACAGTGTGGTACATTTTCTCTTTTTTATATAGGTCATACAGCAATAGAAATTCCAAACATTACCTCTTTTAATCTAGCTTCTATGCCAGGTAGACTGTATGATCCCAATAATGTGGTCCAAAATTTTACTGCTGCTCTTAAATTTAGACCTTTCATGCATGAAAAGGATGATTTTGATGATTTGTTTGAAGGAACAAAGAAATTTACAGATGTATTAAATATGGCATCTAATAAAATCAGTGTAATTGACATCAAATATTTTTAAGAATACATAAATAAGAGATTAGAAATAGTCCCATTAGACATGTTACGAATAGAATAAGTCAGAGAGCCAAATCCTAGTATCCGTTTAGATGATGAGGAAAAAGATATGTCTGAAGATGAGTCATAGGAAAAATCAATTCAGGATTCAGAGCATTCACAACATAAGTCCCAAGATTCATATAATTCTAAAAATGAATCTGAATGTAAAAATGAGAGCCATGACAAAATAATTAAATATGTAATCAAAGGAATTGATACACACTCTAAGGAAGGGACTGATGAAGCTGAATTATTAAATGCATCTTCTAAATAACTATAGCAAGTTCTAATTACACCCAATCAGACAAAAAAATCTCAAGTAGAGAATTTGGGCAAAGAACAACAGAAGTTTACTAAAGAACTTCAGACACCACTTAATCTTAATCCAGAAGGATCAACAAGTTTTCACACTACTAAGAAAACTCAAAAGAAACCAGGAACAATAGTAGCACTTCAACAAACCCGAGAGGTTCAAGAACAGGAAATCATCCTGGCCTTCCCAACTGAAGAAATTATTTTTAATATTGAATAAATACTTCCATTGGACATTTTCTATTGTACAAATCACAAAGTTGTAGTAAAGAGGAGGAAAATAAGAAGATTTGGTGAAAAAGCAACAACCCTCAGTAATAAATCAATAGATATTTTCTAGAAAGACACTTTTGTCAATCCAACTAAACATGTTACCAAACTTTCACAGTTTGCAGGAGCTTATGCAAATGCTACGATTCATAAAGTAGCGAAGCGAAAATACTGCTTAGACAAAGAGAAGATAAAGTTCAAGAGCTAGGAAGACAACTAGAACAAGAGAATCATAATGCCAATAAGCAAGTTTAAATGAAAATGGCATAGTTCCAGAAGGAATTTGAAAGGTTGAAGTTGCAACATCAAGTGCACATATCTAAAAAAAGATGCATAGATAAAATAAGTAATGGATAAGCTCAAGATTCAACCTCAAACATAACAATTCATAAATGAATTAATTGAATGGAATTAAAAGTTGAAACAACATCAAGAAATTTTATGTTGACAAATCTCTGCTACTAATTCATATTGTGAAATATGTAAAACCTTGACATAACAGGTGGAAAATAGAAGATTGGAATGTGAAAAGATTCATAAGAAGACTTCTAAATTCATTTTATGGAAAGAATCTGAGAAAGGGAAGAAGTCTCATCTCCCAAATATTGACAAATTTCATAAAGATATTTTATTTAAAGACCGTGAGATGCAGTTGAAATAAGTAGAGAAAGCGGCTTCAAAGGCAGCCAACTTAGCAAACGAAATCATTGAGTCTCTCAATGGATAGCTTCAGAATGCTAATATTATTAAAGAATATATATTTGAAGCAAATACATAGGTCAAACTATTGGAGACACATTTAAAATAAATCATTTAGACACATGCAGGATCTATTAAGCAGATAAATAACTTGGATCACGAAATTACTGGAATTTCCTGATCAGACCAAATTGCCAGTGCATGAATCTTCAATCTTTAACTGATTCCTCTAGAAAAGAATTTCTATCACACTCAAATGTCGTATTCAAAGGACAGATCATATACGGAATCAATCAACTGACTCAGTTAAATCCAATGATAGCTATCTTCCAACTCAAATACCAAGTGACGAAAGGAAATCAGCCCACTTAAGCAGTCTTGTTATCGTCAATTTCTAGGTCATATTTTAGTTTACTTATTATGAGGAAGGTTGTTTGAAACCTCCGCAAATTTTTATGTAATAATATATTTTTGACTTATTTAGTTTAGTATTTAAACGCTTCTCATCCATTTAGAGAAGGGTCTTGAATTTTATCAAAGAACAATTTCTGAAAGCTTGCACTTCTTTAAATTTATGAATGCTTTTGATAAAGTATATGGAACATGATCTAATTTTTGGAAAATTGAATATGATTTATTGAAATTGACCTTTGTACCCTTAAGGTATATTTGTATTGAAGAGAAGAAGATAAATATTGTGGATTTCATGAGCAGAACTTATCATATATGGTACTATTATGTTATGATTAAGTCTCTATTATGATTTTACACTAATTTCTCTTTACATTTTGATATGTATGCAGTTTGACTTACAGTTTATCATTCATGCACTTTTGTACAATGTTTCAACTATAATTCCTTACCAAATACATAAATGAATCAATATATGTGATATATTTCACATAATTGTTTTGATGAAATATTTAGTCAAAATAATCATTTTACATAATTTTCATCTCTTTTAGTAATTAAATGATATTTATTACCTTTACCATAATATATCTTTCTAGATCGCATCAATCATAATTCTTCCTGGGTTATAGATTAAGTTAAATAATTAGATTAAATAGATGCATGTGTTTTGTTACTTAGATAGATTATCTCCATTAGTTTAAAATCATTCACCATTTCACCTTGTATCAAAAACCATCATTATCATATCAATTTATTTTCTAGGAAAATGGTCCCGTTATCCCGAGGCAGAGCCACTACACCAAACAAAAAATAGATTTGCTTTAAGGTCCAGACCGGTTGGTTATCCCCCATGTTGTTGCAACAGAATTTCCAAGCTTCAACATTTTTTCACTAGAAGGGGGGCCCGCTATGAATGGCAAGGAAAACCAATAAAAAATCTAGAAGCCATCCTAATAGTCGTTCTCCATATATCTCCCTTCCAACTTCTGGATCGCCATCTAGAATTACTATTTTAAGATCAACAGTTGAACAATCTTTTCCAAAATCCCCTATTAGATCTCAGAAATTATTTCCTTCAGAATAAAAATATGAATCACCAGAATTTCAAACATAAATAGAGAAGTTAGAAAAACTCTCTATTTCAGCTGAAAATCCTGCAATATCACAACCATCTGAAGAAAGTGTTTCATTTGTATTACAACCTAGAAGAATCTTGGCTCGTTCTTTAAGTGAGAAAATTGGAGTTCCTCATTTGGAATTTCCCATTACTTCTTCCCGAAATAAAACCTAAGAAATATAAATCATGAACATCTGTTAGTGATATTTTTTCCAATTCCTCATCTCAAATCCATTCACTTCCCCCATATGTTACAACAACTCTCATCCATACTATTGGTGCCAATTTTTCTAGTTCGGGTAGTCGACTTGCCTCTTCTTCCACTCACAGCCTGTTCATATATTCATCCACCCAAAATCATGCAATAATGGTAGGAAAAAAACCACAACTGCATGTACAACCATTGCATAATATAGGTGATATAATAATGGTATCTCCTGTTAACCCACTTCCTAAAAACCCTGAAAGGTGGTTTCCAAAGATTAATCATGATGATGGTCTACCAGTAGAAGAACATCTTCACAATTATATGTTAGCCATCAATTTAAAATAAGGAACTGAAGAAGACTGTGTGGTAATATTATTCCCATATACTCTTATAGGATTTGCAGGATCCTAGTATTTTTCATTACCTGCTCACTCTATAACTAGTAGGGACATGTTTTAAGAACAATTCTTAGCTAAGTTTCAAGATGAAAGAACCATTGCATCACTTATAAATGACTTATCAAATCTCAAGGCTAAAACATGATAGAAAATAAAAGACTTCAATTCTAGATTCAATAAATTACTCAATAAAATCCAGGCTATGTCAGTTCCTGGTGCTAAAGTTAAAATTGAGTGGTATATCTCCTCTCTTCCCTCTAATATAGCCATTTTTGTAGATAGAGTGAAATTATCTACATTAGCAGAAAATATGAAATGTATGTAGAGAAACGTCTAATTTCTCTCGAAAAGAAAAGCTCTTAAGAAGACAGAAAATCCAAGAAAGTTTCTTTCAAATATGATTCAAATTAAAAGGCATCAAAAGATCCTTTTGATGTAGAAGGCCTCCAGAAATTACTAAAAACCATGACAAATGAAATGGTAGATATCAGAAAGAAAGTTGTTGAAAACTCCAATGCTAAGAAAACTTTTAGATCTTTTAAGAGAAATCAGTCTTCTAGTTCTCAGCTACCCAACACTATATCTAATGCCGAGTCTATCCTAGAAATAGAAAATGAATAAAATGAGGAAGAAGAAATCAAATAAGAGGAATTAGTTGAACTAAATGGCATGTGGTACATTATCATTCCAAATGAAGAACAAAAATAAGCTTTTCCGATTACTACTAGAAGTAGAAAACCCACTAAAGTAATCCAACCAATTCAAAATCAGAAAAAATCAACATCAGCTTCAAAGGATAAATTAGATAATAAGAAATCTTCTTCTAAGGTTTCAAAGTCTAGTCCACCTTCAATAAATTCTCCATCTAAATCAAAAACCTTGGTAGTATTTGACACCATGGAATATAATATTGTTGAAGATATGAAAAAATTAAAGGCAAAAATCTCACTTCATGTGCTTATCAAATTGAAATAACAACAGAAGATATTTCTTAGAGAAATGAACGCATTTCCTGCTTCACCACTACCTGATGTTGTTATATCTCAGGCTGCAAATAGTTCAGGAAAATCTCCTACTTCTTCAAATAAGGTTGATCCTTCAGATTCAATTCTTATAGGTGATAGGTCTAATTTACACAAACCTCCTATTCTTCTAACATATAAAATTTACAACAGGAATCTTCACAATTTTTTGGTTGACTCAGGAGCTTTTTATAATATAATGCCGATAACAGTTTGTTCTAAGTTGAATATCACTCCTCAAAAATATGATATTTACATAGTAAAACTTGATAGAGCCAAAGTTGAAGTCCTAGGGGAAATAAATTTAGTTAGTATCTGACTTTCTTTGAATCCCAATGTCATTCAAATCATTAATATTTTAGTGGTTGATATTCCAGAATTCTATGGATTAATTTTGAGTAGAGATTTGTCTAAAAAACTCCATGGATATTTTGTTGCAGATTGGTCTCACATGTGGTTACCTTATAATACAAAAAACAAATCAAATTCTATTTGATCAAGAAAAACACATGAAACATACCATAACTAAATTTGAAGTTGACAATGAGCTAGTAGCATTTACCAACAATATTATCGTAAATTATTCAAGTGAATCATTTTTACGGAATTTCAATGCTAAAAAATCTTCCATTTTGGACAATGTTTCCATTTCACAAATTGAAAACTTCTCACAGACAAATATTCCCAAATGTATAAATTTTGTAAATAAACCAGTAGTCAAAAGTCTGTTTTAGATTTTGTACTTTGATGGCTCCAAATCTAATGATGGTATAGGAGATGGTTGTATTCTAGTTAGCCCAGAAGGAGAAAATATCATGTTATATTGAAGATTACAATTCAAGTGTACAAATAATACTACAAAATACAAAGCATTGATACAAGGATTGTATAAAGCAATTAACCTGGATGTGAAATATTTGCAGGTATTTGGAGACTCGGAAATCATTATTAAACAGGTAAGAAACACTACTCACTACCTTTTTGGACATCTTAAACACTATCAAAAATTAGTTCAAGATCTCACAGATCATTTTTTAGGATTCAATATTTCCCCTATTCCCATATTGTAAAATTCTAGTGTTGATCTATTATCTAATGTCACATCAAAACTCATACCATGTGAATATTTTAGACCTGATAGATTCTCCATTGAATTTATTTTTAAACCATCCATTCCTGGTAGTATCACCAATTGGCAAGTCTTTAATGATGATTATGATATTTTTGATTTGTTGACATCAGAAGGGTGATATGACAATCAAATCTTAGATGAAAATGATCCTGACCTTGAGATAAAGAAAAATATTGAAGAAAATCCAATACCCAAATCTGTGGTTAAGCTAGAAGATCTTTATTATCTAAAATATAGATTCAATAAGATAACTAATGCCAAAATTCAAAGTTGAACTTTTAATTTTGAACTAGTAAATCTTGGTATTGATGAAAAACCCCAGAAAATAAATCTAATCATTGGTTTACCTTCTCATGAAAAATCATCGTTCATTCAGTTCCTGAAGAAATACAAAGGAATCTTCACCTGGGATTATACTGATCTCAAGGCTTATGATACTTCTGTTATACAACACACCATAGCTATGATCTCAAATGAGAAACCAGTGTAGTAGAATCTGAGGAAAATTAACCCAAACCTTGAAAGCCAAATAAAATTTGAATTGAACAAAATCCTCAGGGCCAAGATCATTTTTTCGGTTAGACATTCCAAATTGCTTTCCAATCTAGTGCATGTTAGAAAGAAGAATGGTGAAATTCACATATCCATAGATTCTAGAAATCTAAAAAAATATTTTCTGAAGGATAATTTCTCACTACCAGCCATGGAACAACGACTCCAATCAGTAGTTGGTTCTAAACTTATGTATTTTCTTGATGGATATTCAGGATATAACCAAATCCTAGTACATCCAGATGATAGATTAAAGTCTATGTTTAGAATAAAATGGGGAACTTATGCTTATCATAAAATGCCTTTTTGTTTTATTAATGCAGGTGCCACATTTCAAATAGTTATGGATATAGCCTTTAAAGGACTCATAAACAAATCTGTTGTAATTTACTTGGATGACATCATTGTTTATTCCAAGAAAAGAAGTAGCCATTTGAATGACCTTAAAAATATCTTTGAAAGATGTATCAAATATGGGATTTCATTAAATCCACATAATTCTTATTTTTATTTGAGTGAAGGTAAGATTTTAGGATTTGTCTTATAAAAAAAGGGTATTTATATTGATCTGGAAAGGATTAGAAAAATTGAGAAAATCCCTTTTCCACACAGAAAAAAATCAATGTAGTCTTTCTTATGCCAAATAAATTTTGTAAATAGGTTTGTTCCTAACTTTTCACAAATAGTTTTTCCTTTACAATCCATAATCAACAAAAATGAAATTTTTAAATGGGGTCACATTGAAAGGGAACCATTTAAATTAATCAAGCACACTATCACTAATGCTCCTTCTTTGGTCATTCCTAACTTTTTAAGACATTTTGTATTATATAAATTCACCTCAAAAACATCATTTGTAGATGTCTTAACATATCTTAATGAAGAACAATTTGAAGCACCTATTTCTTTCTTGAGTTCAAATTTACAAGGTGCTAAATTGAACTATTATGTTTTTGAAAAATAGGCATTTGTTGTCTTCAAAGCAGTAAAAAATTTTAGGTCATTCCTCCTAAGAACTCACACCAAAATCGTAGTTCCATTTTTAGAAGTAAGACAATTATTGATGCAAATAGATGTGGGAGAAAAGAGACCCAACTTGGTAATTGATTTACAAGAATATGATGTAGAAATTAGACTAATTAAAGTTGTTAGAGGTCAATATTTTTGCAGAATGTTGGCTGGAGCATATGATTCACCAATAGAAGAAGATCCAGGTAATGATATATAGGTTTCTGAGGTAAGCCTCAATGATACACAATCTCAATATGTTGATTTCATATTTTACTTAAAAAATGGATATGCTCCTCTGCAACTCAATTACAAAAGGAAAAGAGCCTTGAGATTAAAAGAAAAAAAATATAAGATCATCGATGATTTCTTATTCATAAAAAACTATGACTCTATCCTATTAATATGTCTAGAAAAATATGAGCCAAAAAAATGTTTTGTAGGAACTCTATAATGGTTTAGCTAGTGGAAACTTTGGAGGAGATATAACATCACACAAATTTCTGCATGCTCGCTATTACTAGCCAGCTTTGTTTAAATATGCACATAAATATGTAAGAAAATTTAAAACATGTCAAACTGTTGCTGGAAGACAAAGGAAGCATGCATTACCATTACAACTATTGAACATTGAACAAACATTTGAACAATGAAGAATAGAAATAATAGGTGAGATCGTTCCTCACTCTTCAAAGAATCATAGATATATTCTTACAACAGTATGTTATTTTACAAAATGGGTAGAAGAAATTCCACCAAAGGTAACTAATTCTTAGAACATCATTGAATTCATTGACCAATTTATTATTACCAAATTTGGCTTGCCAACTGCCTTAATGTTTGATAATGTGTTTTATTTCTCAAGCAATGCAATGTCAGAATTTTCTCTTAAAATAAGTTTCAAACTAAAATATTCTTCAAAATATTACCCTTATGGAAATGGTCTAGCATAATCAACCAACAAAATTTCATTAGAATCATAGAGTAAACTATTGATCAGAGTCAGAATCATCGTACAAATCCTTGACATTTTCTCTTTGGGCAAACTATATTACATAGAAAGCATGAATAATCACTTCTCCATTTAGTCTATTTTATGGGAAAGAAGTTTCTCTTCCCATAAACGTAGCTATTCCTTTTCTAGAACTAGTCCAATTTATTGAAGAAAATCCTTCTTCTTCCTTCCAATTAAGGCAAGCACAAATTCTCAAATTGGAAGAAGTAATAAATAAAGCCAAAAACACACACGATCACCTTGAGCAATCAGTTAAGACTTCCTTTGATGCACATTTTATTAGCCCAAAATCATTTCAACTAGGAGACCTAGTATTGAAGTGGGACAAAGAACATGAGGAAGAGGGTAAACATACCCAATTCCAAAGAATGTGGGTTGGATAATTTCATATTGCTAAGTTGATTGGCCTATCAACATTTTTATGCCAATATTTATCTGGTAGGATACAATAATTTCCTTTAAATGGAAGATTTTGAAGAAATACTTTTCATAGAAGTTAACCTCTTCTATCCCTTGTACATTATTGTTTTTACTTTTCATAGAAAATAAAGTTGAAATAGTATAACTATTGACTTCACAAATAAATTTTCCTTGAATATTTTATTATGTCTACTTTTATAAATAATGATTGTTAAAGAAATATTGATAACATTTGAAAAATAAAAAAGTTTTGGATCTCTAAAAAATTCTTGTTTTTCACAAAGTTATTTGTTGTTCGAGAAGCCTCCAACTTTATAGAAGAATTTTGATCTATTATCAGTTAAGAAAAGTATCTTTAACCAAGTAAAAGACTCTTTGTCGATAGACATTTTTAACTCTGAAATTTTCATCCAAAATCTCTTGACTCAATGATTATCCCCATCCAATAAATGATTCTCTTTTTAAGGCCTGATCTTATGAAATAAAATTTCAAAAAATATTAAAAGATAAGACGTCTCATCATGAGCCTGCTTACCACATTCATAGGAGAATACCTAATTGACATTACCAAAACTACATACCAAAATAGGGTAATGTCTTAAGGTTACTTTAATCAAAAGACAAGGGGTATCATCACGAGCCAACTTGTTCATTTAACTTACAACCAATGAATGGCATTGTCATTATTTGGCCACCAAACCAAGACAATGAATTTTAAGTACAAAAAATAAATAAAAAGAGGAAAGAAGAATAAATGTATGACTTAGGATTTATCTTTAAAAATGATTTCTTATTTGGATGGGATACATAATCATTGACTTGTTAAAAGGTGATCCTGTCAAAGGTTATTAATATCTAATCACCACAGAGTCTCTACATGTTACAAATGAGGATATTTTAAACTAATCTGCAATGAAAATTTGCTACTTTATCTTTTAACATAGTAAAGACTGATTTAGTCAAAAGAATTTTCATCTTTAAGAGGATATCAAGTGGACAATAATAAAGTGATTTTATTTTTATGGCTTAGAGAAATATTACTTATTTTAAATTTCATGTTATTTACATCTCTTCAACTATTTTTTATTTTGAAAAATACAGAAATTTTAAAATTATAAGAGATAACTGGTTCTCCCAATTAATCTCCAATTGTTGTGCTATGAAAAAACACCCCATTGAATGAGGACCCTTTAAAAAACAAATAGAGTTTAGGAAAAATTACTTCGCTTTACTTTAAGTTTTAAAAATTTAGGAA
The DNA here is from genome assembly GCA_034641835.2 of Pinus albicaulis. Lineage (NCBI taxonomy): Eukaryota > Viridiplantae > Streptophyta > Pinopsida > Pinales > Pinaceae > Pinus > Pinus albicaulis. Next base: position 1,098,405,305 of record CM076581.1, read on the forward strand.
TAAAAGGCAAGAACCTTTTTCAGTTTGATTTTGTTTCTCTTAGCACAAATCATAAAAATTTAAAGCTAAGAAAGGTGGAACACATATATATCTTGAGAAATTGTGATAGCGATAAGACCTTTTCGATTTATATGCAAATTTCTATTAAAAATGTGAAAAAACCCTTATAACTATAAATCGAATCGTGCGTCCCTAAAACATAAGCCAATAGAGATATCATTCAAAAAGAAAATGTGATGAAGTCAGACCCGATAAAACAACAAACAATCATTGAAACATATCAGAAATACATTAAAGTGCAACGATTTGAGTTTTAGAACTTATCACATCCTGCAACATCAAACCATGTGAAAGTTATGCCTACTTTGATAAAGTGCGAAATGCGATTTGTGTAGATCGCATCTCTCATAAACTCATGGTCAAGATACTTAATATGGATGCTTGAAAAATATGTGATTTTCGATGTAATATTTATAACCAAAGTGCTTGAAATGATGCTTAATAAATTTGTTTGTTAAAAATATCTAACAATTTAAACCTTCTGATTGGACATATATTGTAAAATACATAAAAGATTTCATAATCATTTAAAGAGAAATTAATGGCATTCAATGGTTTCGAGGCTCAAAAAGATTGATATACTTCTAAAGAATGTTTCAAATAAAGTGTCGAGTTTATGATTTATGGTGATTAAACTATGTTTCCCTATTCCTCTTCTCTCTTCATCTCAACTCTGAATTTCCTTGTTCTCTTGAATTCAGGAAACTACCCGAGAAAGAAATATCAGCAGAAATGATAAAGAAAAATAAATCAGTTGCCTAATCTTCCACCTCCGAAGTTACAGACATGCCTCCAACTTTTTCATATACTACTTGCAATATAGACAATAGAACTTCTTCCTGGGAAGCAATGTATAACTTGTTTGAAGGAGAGAATCCAAGGGAATTAAAAAAAGTAGCAACGATGGATGCAGTTGAATAATCATAGCCTTCCTATTTTGAAGTTTCACGTTCATTTCTACATAGGATAGTTGCAAGAGGAAAGATATTATCATATAATGACATGGTAAGTTGGGTCATCGACAATCTCAATGTAGTAGATAGGAATTTAAAGAATTAGAGATAGGAAGACATGGGTTCACTCACCCCCTAAGATTTGCATGCAAAGTACCATTTTCCAATGCCACAAAAGCGTTATGATAAAGCTCTCTTGGAAAAGTTTACAAATGAAAATAAAGAATCAATGAAGGTAGTGAAATAATGGAAGGTTAATCAGGGAAAATTAAAGAGGGACAAACTCAGTATGCATCCTATACCACAATTACCATCACCCCACTATTTTATAGCAGCAATGATTTGTAGATTGTTTCCTAAACCTGATACCACCAAATTTTCCATTTAATGGGTTCCCTTACTTGGCGTTATCTTCAATTCTACTATTATGAATTGGGCAAAATTTTTATCCAATAATTTGGCCAAAAATATTATGGAATATGGAACAAATATATTATTTTCTGCTAGAAAAATTCCTCCTTTTTACATGAGCACATACATTATGGATGCCATATGTTTCTGCTCAAATTTTCCTATTATGGTTTGGAAATGGACAAGTCAAGTGTTATGAAACCAGCTCCAAAAATAGAAGAAAATAGATATCAACACCTTATCAATCAGCCACTTCGAGGGGGAAACCTCCAATACATTACAAAAATGAAAAAAATTTGGATGATACAAATGACCAAAACCTCCTTCTATATATAGGAGTCCATGGGGCCACAATATAATCCTAGCCGACTTGAAAACAATAATGTAAGGGCACAATAATAACAATATTGGGGTTACAGGGGTACAACAATAACAATAAGGGAGATACACTAATAACAATGAGGGACTAAACTAGAAATATAGGGACCTAACATACCCCTGTCCTTCAAAAAAGTGATTTCCTCAATGCTTGAGTAGATCTGGGTGCTTCTGTATAAAATTTTCATCCTCCCATGTAGAATCTTCAGTGGGCGAGTTCTTCCACTTGATGAGATACTCTGAAATTGATCGATTTCGTAACTGTCGAGTTCTTGTTTCCGTGACCGCTACAGGTTCAAATATTATTTTTACTTCCTCATCAAGTTATAGAAATATTGTTTGAACTGGAAGATTTTCACCTATAACCTTCTTTAAGCATGAAACATGGAAAACTGGATGCACTCGCGAAGAAGCATTAAGCTCCAATTGGTATGCCATAGTCCCAATCTTTTGCAACACCTTGTAAGGACCATTGTACTTTGGCGATAATTTATTATCCTTATTATCTTTCTTGAGGGACATTTGTTTGTATGGTTGTAGTTGTAAAAATACCCAGTCTCCTACATCAAAACCTCTCTAGCTGCGATGTTCATCTGCCTGTTGTTTCATTCGATTTTCTGCCAAATTTAGGTGATCTTTTAAGAGTTGGAGAACTTCTTGTTGATGCTCGATGTGATCTTCCACTACTTCAACCTTAGAATTTTCTCTTAAAGATGATGTGATGGACGATGGATGATATCCATAAAGTGCCATAAATGGGATCATTTTTGTTGCAGTATGGAAGGAAGTGTTTTACCACCATTCAACGAGAGGTAACCACTTGACCCATTGTGTTTGTTTATCAGATACAAAAAAACGAAGATATCCTTCCAAACATTTATTAACTATCTCAATTTTACCGTAGGATTGAGGATGATAAGACGAGATATGAGCTAATTGAGTACCCAAACAAGAAAGTAACTCCGTCCAAAAATTTCCAGTAAAAATTGGATCTCTGTCGCTCACAATAATCTTTCTGTTTACATGTGGCTTTTGAATTGTGTCCATAAATTTAGTAGCAATTGTACTTGCTTTAAATGGATATGATAATGCACAAAAGTGTGCATACTTCGTAATTCTATCAACTACCACCATGATGACACACTTTCATTCAAGCTTAGATAAACTTGTGATAAAATCCATTGAAATCTCCTCCCAACATTGACTTGGAATCGATAAAGTTTGTAGAATACCTTGGGTCCTAATTGTCTCAACTTTATTTTGTTGGTAAACCAAACATTCTACCACAAACTTTTGAATATCAGATTTAAGGACATCCCAAAAAAATTATTTCTTCACCCTATGGTAAGTTTTTAAAAATCGTGAGTGTTATCCTAAAGGAGAAGCGTGCAATTCCAAAAGAATCTTTTGTTTTCGTTGGGAATTCTTACAAAGATATAAGCGATCTTTGTACCATAAGGAGTAATTTTTCCAACTAAATGTATCAGATGTACTAGGATCTTGCTGCAACTTTTGAATGAGTGTCAACACTTCTTCATCTTTCTTCCATTCATCCCTTGCTTCAGTCATCCAACCTGGTTAGATAATAGAAATGGCACAAAGCAATGCTTCCACCTCTTCATTCTTTCTTGAGAGTTCATCTGGAACAACTTTTAGCTTCCCTTTTTTGTAGATTATTTCCAAGTCATAACCCAACATCTTTGTGACCCATTTTTGATGCTATTCTAAAGATAGTCTTTGCTATAAAATGTGTTTAAGACTATCATGATCATTTTTTACCTTGAAGTGTCTTCCCATTAAGTAAGGTCGCCATTTCTTTAGTGCATGTAGTATTTCTAACATTTCCTTCTCATAAATAGCTTTCTGTAAATACTTTCCTTTGATTGGACGACTTTGAAGGGAAATGGGTCTTCCTTCTTACACTAAAACAACACCAATTCCATTCCCTGAGGCATCACATTCCATAATAAAGGTTTTTGTGAAGTGTGGCACAAATAAGACTGGTGCTAGGCACATTTCCTCTTTAAGATGTTCAAAGGCCTTAGTTTCTTTAGGAGTCCATGAAAATGCATCTTTATTCAATATTTTTGTTAGAGGTGCTGCTATTCTCCCATAATTCTTAAAAAAATTACAATAATACCCTATTAACCAGAGAAATCCTTGCAACTGCTTTATGGTTGTGGAGACTTTCCATTACTTAATGGCTTTAATTCTGTTAGGGTCTACCTTAACACCCTCATGAGATGCAATATGACCCAAATATTCTACCTCTTGTACTCCAAAGAAACATTTGGATGTTTTTGCATATAATTGTTTCTCTTGCAATAATTTAAGCACCCTCTCAACATGTTAAACATGATCCTTCCAAGACCTATTGTAGATTAGTATATCATCAAAAAATACTAGCACAAATTTTTTAAGGAAGTGTTTGAAAATGGAATTCATCAACTCTTGAAATGTAGAAGGTGCATTGGTAAGGCCAAAAGGCATGACCAAAAATTCATAATGACCCTCATGAGTTCGTAATGTTTTTTTTAGAATATCTTTAGTCTTCATTCTAATTTGATGATATGCTGAACAAATATCCAAATTGGTAAAATAAATTGCTCCATGTAATTCATCTAATAATTCATCTATCACAACAATGGGAAATTTATCTTTAATGGTGAGCTTATTGAACTCCGTATAATCCAGACACATATGCCATGATCCATCCTTTTTGTACACCAATACTACTGGAGCAGAGAAAGAACTTTGACTATGTTGAATTATACCAGCCTCTAACATTTCTGCAATAATACGTTCAATTTCACTCTTTTGGACATAAGGATATCTATAAGGTTTGATGTTTGGAGGAAAATTTTCTGGAATGATTGTCCAAGACCTTTTGGAGATCTGTAGAAATAGATGATTTTGATGTTGGAACTTCTAGTGAGCATAATTGTGCAATTATGCCTCATTGTTATTTCTTTAGAATAATTTTCATGACATTAGAGCTTATTATCTTTCCCAAGTTCCCTGTGATACCCCATAATTTTATTTCCTTTCCTTCTGAAATTTTTTTTAAGAAAAGTTCTTGAAAATTAAAAACTACCGTCCCCAAAGGTTATAAACATTGTACTCCTAGTACAACATCAACACCTCCCATTGGAATGGAAAGCATTAGACTATTGAATACATATTCCCCTATCGTTAGCTTGATATTATGGCATTTTCTAGAGCAATTTATAGTTCCTCCATTTGCAACCATCACTTGACATTCTAGTGCTAGGTATAGGAAACAATTCAATTCCTTGGCTATCTTACAAGGAATAAAATTATGGGTACTACCCGAATCAATCAACACTATTACCTTTTTCTTCTTGATATTTCCTTCTATATTGAGAGTTTGAGTGGTAATTCCTTCTAATGCATTACACGATATGGTCAGACTTATTTCTTCCTCTTCTAGGGTTGGTTCCTGGCGTATATCCTCTTCTTTTGAAGATTATTTTTCATTTTCTTCTTCCTCTTCACAATCTATGTAAAATAATTTCTTCTTAGCACACTTATGACCTTCACTGTATTTGCTATCACAACTGTAGAAAATCCATTTTTCTCTTTTTTCTTCCAATTGTTGTGGTGGAAACCTTGTAGGTTGTGGAAGTCTAGGAGTAGCAACACTTCCATATTTATATATGTGAGTGGTAGGCTTCCTAGTCGCCATAATTTTGCATTCAATTTTTCTTGCCAACCTAAATGCCTTTTCCAATGAATCAGGTTCCCAAACACAAATTTCATGTTGGATGTTATCCTTTAAAGTCCCTATGAAGACATCAATCTGGTGTTCCGTTGGAATATTACTTACCCTTATATTCAATTTTTTGAAGTCCTCAATACTCCACTACTGAACCATTTTGTTTGATATTTATCAATTGGCTAAAGAAGGTGTTTCTTTCTGTATCCTCATAATGTGCTATCCTTTCCTCAGTAAAAATTGACCAAGTGACAATTTTTTTACGGGAGAAGAGCCATCTATACCATAAAAATGTATTTTGTTTTAAATGTAAGGTTGCAATGCATACCTTTTGTGTGTTTTTCACATTATTGAGATCAAAATATTGCTCCATCTGTAGTATCCATGTTATGGGATCCTTGACATCAAACTTACTCATATCCATATTTGGAATATGGTGGTTCTTCCATCCAACATTAGAGTTTATGAAATCACAATTAACATTTATTTTTTTCTCATGATTAGTTTTCTCTACTATCTTTTCAGCATTAGGAAACATTTCTTGTATTAAATTTGTCAAACGTTCTATGTGTGCGTTTAGATCATTCTTCATGTTTTCCATGTTGTCTTTCATGTCATCCATCTTAGTTTCCATGCCAGATTCCATGGCATCCATATTAGCTTACATGCCTTTCTTCAAACCATCCATCATAGCTTCCAGGCCTTTGTTCAAAACCTCCATTTCATTTTTTGTTGCTCTTTGCGAGAGAAAAATGTGGTGCACTTTCTCTTGTAATTTTGATAATGTTGCAATTCTTCGTCTTCATGAGTCATTGTAGAGCCTTCTAAAGGCTTAGTGAGCATTGAATTCTTTTTATGGGGAATTTTATAACTGAATAATGATATCTATTCTACAATATTCCCTTGGAATCAAGTCAAACTGATTTTTCACACAACACTTATGCAATTCGAAAAACAAATACAGACCTTTTTATTGATTTTTAGGATATCGATATTGAAACATAATTGTCTCTATTATTTAGGATCTTAAATATCTAAAATTTGGCCCTATAGTAGCCATCTGAAGCTTCTTTAAATTTCCATAGGTCTCATTTGATTTGGATTCTTCAAGGCAAGGTTATGCCCAATCTCCCACAATGACCTAATTATGGACTGGTTCAGTAGAGCGACCTTGTATGGAAGGCCACGTGTCATTGTTTCCACCTTCACCTCTAAAATTGATACAGAGGAAAATATAGTATGTGTGCTTACAGCCACCTTTTACATAATTTCAATCTAATGCTCAGAGAGAGAGTTATGACGATTTTCCCACGGTCACCTCTTTCAGATGAAATTTGGGAGCCTAAAAAATCCCTAACTTACACAGACCCTATCGCTGAAAATATTACGAATCAAGCTCTAAAATGTTTCCACAGTGTTCCTCAGAATTTCATCTTTGATCTGGAGAAATGTCAGCTTCTTAATCCTCGTAGAAAAAGAGTTATGGAACAAATTCCATGATGAATTGGTTAGGTTAAATTCAGGAGCCTATAAAAATCCCTAACTTGCACAGATCATATCTCCCAAAATATTGTGAACCAAGATCTGAATTTTTTCCACAACGTTCCTTAGGATTTCGTCTTCTCTCTATAAGAATTTTCAGCTTTTGAACCTTCGTAGAAAAAAATTTATAGCTAAAATTCCACAATAACCAATTTGGAGCAGTGAAACCAAAGAATCCAAAGCTCTGATACCAAATGTTATGAAACCAGCTCCAAAAATAGAAGAAAAGAGAGATCAACACCTTATAAATCAGCCACTTCGAAGGGGAAACCTCCAATACATTACATAAATGAACAATTCTTGGATGATACAAATGAGAAAAACCTCCTCTTATATATATGAGTCCATGGGGCCACAATATAATCCTGGTCGACCTAACAATAATAATGTAAGGGCATAATAATAACAATATTTGGGTTACATGGGTATAACAATAACAATAAGGGGGCTACACTAATAACAATAAGGGAATAAACTAGTAATATAGGGACCTAACAATAAAAATAAGGGGGATATTCTTGGAAAAGTTTTAAAATGAAAATAAAGAATCAATGAAGGTAGTGAAATAATGGAAGGTTGATCAAGGAAAATTAAAGAGGGACAAACTCAGTATATATCCAATAGCACAATTACCATCACACCACTATTTTATTGCAGCAATGACTTGTAGATTGTTTCCTAAACCTAATACCACCAAATTTCCATTGAATGGGTTCCCTTAGTTGACGTTGTCGTGAATTCTACTATTATGAATTGGGCCAACATTTTATTCAATAATTTGGCCAAAACTATTATGGAATATAGAACAAATAGAGTCTTTTCTACTAGAACAATACCTCCTTTTTACATGAGCACATACATTATGGACGCCATATTTTTCTGCTCAAATTTTCCTGTTATGGGCTGGAAATAGATAAGTCAAGACCCTAGCCATATTAATATTTATTGTAAAGCCTTGTGGGAGTCTAAATATAGTTCCCATTTTTATAAAATTTGGCATGGAGTCATGTTTCCCATTCACCAAACTATTCTTGGAATCCCACCTCTTCCATTGAGAAGCTCTTGGAGGAGTCTTGTACTTCACTTTCACTATCAGGAATTTGGCCAAAGATTCATCTTACATCTACATCATAGATCCTATTGAGGATTCACTTGTTTTGCAGGTTATAGTACTGGAGACCATCTTTGGGTCACTTCAGTACTTATTTTTCAGTGGAGAAGGGTTCCTTTCCATTGGGAAGATAGTAAGGAAGGCCCTTGTGCATATTTTCATATCTTAGCATCAAGCCATATATTTATTTGCCCCTACAGCATAATTCTCTGCAGATCTTTTTTATTTTGAGGGAGGGGTTGCTGGGTGGTTTTAGTACACCATTTGGAGAGGAGGTTTTCTACAGAAGGGATCAACGTTTCATCTAGGAGATCTATAGGAGGAGGCTGCACTCTTTCTTATATTATATCAGCCACACTTTCCAGATCTATATGTTGCAGTGAATCTTCATCCCTAGGGCTTTGATTCCTATCTTGTACATGGTGTATTTCTGAAAGCCCGTGTGCGGTTCTTCATTGGAGTTTATATAGTGCCTAGATCTATATTAGATCTATATTTTGTGGCATATATCAGCCCATGATATTTTTTATACTCATTTGCTGTAGCTGTGCTTTTATAACTGCATTGTAGTAGTATTCCATATCTTTGATATATAGTAGTAGCACATCTTTGAGGGTTTTTTCCATTGGAGGAATATTCTATCTTGTTTTACATATTATGGCCCATTTATTATGAATATTTTTCTGTTGTTATTATGATTAGAAGGTCTCCATATTGGCCTCTTGTTTTTACATGATGTTATACACTGCTATTCCAGCATTTTGCAGTATATTCTTTCTTTTCCCATTTGGGAATATTACAGTGGTATCAGAGCATAATCTTGGCACAACCTATGCATATTGAAAAGCCAATATTTCATCTGAATAAGGAGATCCTCTTACTAATAGAGAGAAGAGGTATCAAAGAATAATACACTGAAATTTTGATTATACAAATGACAAAGAAGAGAAGGGTAAAACCCCTTTATCTGGAGGAGAAGATGAAGAGAAAGAGTCTCCTAAGATTCTTTTCAAAGCTATGCGAGACATTGCTGGAGAAATAAAGGAGATTACGATGGATAGATACAAGGAATCCCCTAAAGGATTTCAACATGGTGAACGCTCCGGCATTTCTCATCATTGGAATGATCAACCAGTGCAACAACAACAACTTTCCCAATGTTATACAATGCCTACATTCTTGGTAGTGGGAAATGAAGAGTTTGAAGAAAAATAATCCCTTGAAGACTATTGCATGGAGTATGAGTCTCAAACTCAGAGATTCAAGGACCACTTAAGTTTTCAAGAATTTTTTCAAATCAAGGACAATTAGAGACCCATGAATCATAATAGAGGTGGAGGATTCATTCAGAATCATGATCTACACAGTACTAGGGGCATATTTTTTTTACCCAAATTTGATGGGTCATCTAAATGTACTGCCAAATCATGGGTAGAGTAGCTTGACATAAAATTCCAGTTGAAAAAAGCTCGAGAGATGGAGGGCATTAAGGTAGCAGTGCTGCACCTTGAGGGTTAAGCACATGATTGGTGGTTTCATGGCTTATCTACATTGGTTCATGCCAATGTGGCTGCATATTTAGATTTCACAAGGAGGTTGGTGGAGAGGTTTGATAGAAGAGATCCTGAAGCACCATTCATGGGGCCTGCAAAGCTTAAACAATCAAGTAATCGAGAAACTTGCATTTCTAAGTTTTTAAAACGTTTTTTTATGGTTCCTGATTTATTTGTAGCGAGGAGGGTCTATATGTTAATTGATGGGTTAGATGGACCTCTTCATGGGTTATTTAAGTCTACCAAACCCACTACCTTCAATATGCTATTGAAAGTGCTATAGATCTTCAAGATTCCTTGCCAAAAGCAAAGGCAAAATTTCAGCACAAGACCTATTTTCCATCAAAGGGAAAGAAAGAGAAGGCTCCTCTTTCAAAGGAGAGCCAATACAAAAAGCCTCTTGATGATGATGTCTGAAGATATTTGAGGAGGAGGAAGCTTTCCTTGACATGCTAAGAATCTTGGGCACCCAGACATAAATGTGCAGTAGGAAAGGCACACTACATAGAGGTTTTCTTAGATGAGGAGGAGGAAGAAGAAGAAACAGAGAGGGGTAATAGTGCTGGAATAGTAGGAGATGATCCACCACCACCAGGGGGTGAGAATGGAGAAATTTATCAAATTAGAGGGACACTTGCATGATTAAGAGGGGTAACAAAATATCATGAAACTTCCACACAAGAGATAGAGTTGGAGTTGCGCAGTGGAACCATGAATATGATAGTCCCATATATTATGCTTATGAGATTGGTCCATGAGACATTACTATCTTGCGGCAAGCCACCTGGGAGGCCACCTGATCTAGATTTGGTGAGACATGTCTCACATCATGATGCATCATTCATAGATTTAGGAGGAATGGGAGAATTAGGAGGCCATGATACATCACTGAGAGTCTTTGGTAGACTCAAGGAGAAGGGATACATTCTCCCAAAATCATAATTACCCACTCTCATTTTATATTTTGCATTGTGGGAGGAGAAGCATGGGAAGGATAGAAACCTTCCAACATATACCTTTGTCATGGGAGATTTCAAGGAGAAGGGTATCCATATGAAAAATGTTCTTTGTGATAGATCATCAGCGCTGTCACTATGGAAGATTGATCCATATTGGAAATCCCAACTATTGGTGGATTATTACAAGGATCGTTTTACATGCATGATACTTGATGACCAACTACATGAAGAGGTCTATTCAGTCCAAGATGAAGTCATCTGTTATCATGGTAGAATCCTCTTATCTAGAGCCTCCAAGCTCAAGGAGAAGTTACTACAAACAGCACATGAAGAATTCCTTTTTAGCCATATTTATTCCATAAGGGCCTACAACACTATCATGGAGAGATACACTTGGGAAGGCTTTGAGGAGGAACTATATCAAAATTTTCAAGGATGAATGAACCATGTGGATTTGGAATAGATACATAACTCAATGAAGGAGTTATCACAACCACCTCTTTCCTCTTTTGGAATGAGAGGGGATCTATCTATGGACCACTTCATTTGTATGAGCATAGAATTTGGTGAGGAACATGCTTATGTACATAATTTTTTATTTGATGAATATTTGCATTCCTTTATCATGTATATGCAGGCCATTTCTCCAAGGAATATCATTCTACCGTATAAAATTCATGGCCAACTTTGGGCCATAAAAAATTCTGAACATGGCCACTCCCTTGGAGGATATAGGGAGATGTTGTATCATTGTGGGTGCACTCCACAAGCACCAAAATATCTCACATTTTCAGCCATTATGAGAAGACTTGGGAAGAAATTAATTGGTGGGGAAACCACTTACCATATCACAATATGATGAAGTTAGGAGATTTAATACGCTGGTTCCACATGTGGGACTATGACCCACCTTCATTTATGCATATTTCTATTTGTATGTACTTAGTTTTGATCCCATAAATTGATGGTGTACTTATCCTTTTTATGGGAATGATTGGAGGGAGGATGGGAGGATTGTCTATGCCCTATGGGGGAGATATTATTCATGTTCATTATGCTACATGTTTCAAGAAGAACATTCGGAAAACCATTTTTGTTTCATTGTATCTATTGCTTCCTTGTGGGATGAATCATTTGCATCTCATGAGAACTTTGGAGGAGAATTTCATGGAGGGATGGATTGGGAGACACTTAGCTTATTAGGGAAGCTTATCACAAGATAGTGTCACCAATGGTCAAGGAGAAGAGTTACAGCACTCACCTTCTGAGTTGCTTGAGGACAAACAACATTTGGGAAGGGAGGACAGTAATATTCCCAATTAGCCATGAGCTAGTTGGAATATTAATTTATTTTTTTTTGTATTTTTTTATGAATAAGAGGACAATGGAGGTTCGTAATTCTCCTTAATAATGAATAAATCAATTCCAATGTAAAAGGAAAAAATATTGGCAGCTTAATTAAGCACCCTTAGGTGTGAAATGGGGCTGGAACATCTTGACTGGGTCAACTTTGACCAAATCAACAACGTTTTCATGGAGGAGTGGAAATAAATGAGGGACAACGCAGTTTTAGATGGCGACAGATTTCATGGAAGTAGTGTCATTAATGGATGGGGCTTAGGGTTTGGAAGCTCTTATAGTATAAAAGGAAGAGGATGGTAGCCATATTCATTATGTATTGATATATTATATTTCTGAATATATGGTATGTTTAGACATATAGCTTTCTTTGGTTGTTTAGCTAAGATTGCAAGTGTTGTTTATCATTGGGTGTTCCTGATTGGTAATCCCACCTCTTCCATTAAGAAGCTCTTCGAGGAGTCTTGTACTTCACTTCCACTATCAGGCATTTGGCCAAAGCTTCATCTTACATCTACAATGCATATCCTGTTGAGGGTTGAGTTGTTTTTTAGGTTGCAGCAGTGGAGACCATCTTTGGGTCGCTTCAATACTTATTATTAGTGGAGAAGGGTTCCTTTCCATTGGGAAGATAGTAAGGAAGGCCCTTGTGCATATTTTTAGATCTTGGCATTAGGCCATATATTTATTTTCCCCTACAGTATAGTTCTTTCCAGATCTGCGTTATTTTGAGGGAGGAGTTGCTGGGCAGATTTAGTACACCATTTGGAGAGGAGGTTTGCTAGAGAAGGGACCACCCTTTAATATAGGATATCTATTAGAGGAGACTACAATGTTTCTTAAATCATATAATCCACACTTTCTAGATGTATATTTTGTAGTGAATCTTTAGCCCTAGCGCTTTGACTCCTATCTTGTACATGGTGTATTTTTGAAAAACCTTATGGGGTTCTTCATTGGAGGTTGTATAGTGCTTAGATCTGTATTAGATCTACCTTTTTTGGAATATATCAGCCCATGATATTTTCTATACTCATTTTTTGTAGCAGTGCTTTTAAAATTTCCCTGTGGCAGTCTTCCAAATATTTTATATATAGTACCAGCACCTCTTTGAGGGTTTTTCCTATTGGAGCATTATTTTATCTTGTTATACATCTTATGGCCCATTTATAATGCATATTTTGCTATTTTTATTACGATTATAAGGTCTCCATATTTTCCTCTTTTTTTTACATTATTCTATACACTTCTATTCCAACATTTTGCACTATATTCCTGCTTTTCCCATTTGGGAATATTGCATTTTTAATGAGAAAGCCCCAAGAATTTATAAAGATTCCAATGCAAATATTATTCATGTGGCTAGATGGTTTGAAGAAGATAATTTTACTTATGTCAGAGTTTTCAAGAGTCTTTCCCCTCCTCATGTTTTTCCCTATTATGTCTGATACAAACTTTTGGCTAGAGAAATTGCATACCAAACACTTGGAAATGGTATAACCAAGAATATAAGGGATTCAAAGAAATATTTATGGCCTACATTTATAGCACTATGTGGTACCTTCTCTCTTTTTGATATAGGTCATACAAGAAAGGAACTTCCAAATATTAGCTCTTTAAATTTGGCTTTTATGCTAGGGAGACAATATAATCCCATTAATTTGGTCCAAAATTTTAATATTGCTCTTAGCATTAGAAATTTGATGCATGAAAAGGTTTATTTTGATTATTTTTTTGAAGGAATAGAGAAATTTATAGATGTATTAAATATGGTATCCAATAAACTCAGTGTAGCAGACATCAAATATTTTCATGAATATAGAAATAAGAGATTAGAAACAATCACATTGGACTTGTTACAAATATAAGAAGTCAGAGAACCAACTCCTAGTATCAATTTAGATGACGAGGCAAAATATATGTATGAATATGAGTCACAAGAAAAATAAATTCAGGATTTAGATCATTCACAACATAAGTCCCAAGGTTCAGATCATTCTCAAAATGAATCTAAAAGTAAAATTGAGAGCCCTGACAAAATAATTAAAAATATAGTCAAACGAATTTATACAGACTCGGAGGAAGGGACTAATGAAGCTAAATTATTAAAGACATATTCTAAAGAAATTCAACAAGTTCAAACTACACCTGAGCAGAAAAAAACATCTCAAGTAGAGAATTTAGGAAAATAATGCCAAAAGTTTTCTAAAGAACTTCAGACACCACTTAATCTTAATATAGAAGGATCAACAAGTTTTCGTACTCCTGAGAAAACTCGGAAGCAACCAGAAACAACAATTGCACTTTGACAAACCCGAGAGGTTCAAGAATAGGAAAGCGTCTCGACCTTCCTGACTGAAGAAATTATTTTGAATATTGAATATATACCTCCATTGGACATTTTCTACAGTCCAAATCACAAAGTTGTAGTAAAGAGGAGGAAAAGAAGAAGATTTGATGAAACTATGACAACCCTCAGTAATGAATCAGTAGATATTGTCTAGAAAGACACTTTTGTCAATCCAACTAAACATATTACCAAAAATTCATAGTTTGGAGGAGCTTATGGAAATTCTACGATTGATAAAGCAGTAAAAGTAGAACTTCTGCTTAAACAAAGAGAAGATAGAGTTGAAGATCTAGAAAGACAACTGGAAAAAGAAAAGAATAATGCCAATAAGAAAGTTTAAATGAAAATGGCACAGTTCCAGATGGAATTTGAAAGGTTGAAGTTGCAACGTCAAGTGCACATAACTGAAAAATATGCACAAATAAAATAAGTAATGGATAAACTCAAGAGTTAACCTCAAACAGAAAAATTCATAATGGAAGCACTTGAATGTAACTCAAAGGTAAACAACAACAAGAAAGTTTATGTCAACAAATCTCTACTATTAATTCATACTGTGAAATAAGTGAAATCTTGACTCAACAGGTGGAAAACAGAGGACGGGAATGTGAAAATATTCATAAGAAAGTTTCTGAATTCATTTTATGGAAATAATTTCACAAAGGGTATAAGGCAGATCTCCCAAATATTTACAAAAATTCATAAATATATTTTACTTAAAGATTGTGAAATACAATTGGAACAAGCACAGAAAGCGGCTTTAAAGGAAACCAACTAAGCAAACGAAATCATTGATTCTGTTAATGTACAACTTCAGAATGCTAAGTTTATTAAAATGTATACAGATGAAGTAATTCCATAGGTTAAACTATTGGAGACACAATGGAAAGAAAGCATTGAGAGACATGCATAATGTATCAAGTAGATAACTAAATTGGATCAAGTAAATTACTCGATTTTCTTTTTTAGACCACATCACTAGTTCATGACTCTACAATATTTAACCGATTCCACTATAAAAGCATTTTCATCGCTCTCAAATGTTGTATCCAAAAGACAAATAAGATCCAGAATTACTTGGCTGACTTAGTTAAAGCTAATGATGGATATCTGTAAGCTCAAAGACCAAGTGACAAAACAAAATCAACCCACTTAACCAGTCTTGTTATCTTTAATTTCTCGATTATAGTTTAGTTTTCTTATTATGAGGAAGGTTGTTTGAAACCTCCTCAATTTTTTATGTAATAATCTATTTCTGATTTATTTAATTTAGTATTTAAACCCTTTTCATGCATTTAGAGAAGGTTCCAGAATTTTATCAAAGAAAAATTTGCGAAAGCTTGCACTTTTGTAATTTTTTGAAGGATTTTGATAAAATATATGGAACAGGATCTAATTTTTGAAAAATTGAATATGCTTTACTAAAATTTCACTTTTGTACTCTTAAAGGATAATTGGATTGAAGAGAAGAAGATCAATATTGTGGATTTCATGAGCAAAACTTATCATATCTGGTACTATTATATTATGATTAAGTCTTCCTTATGAGTTTATAGTAATTTATCTTTATATTGTTATATGTATGTATTCTAACTTATATTTTATCATTCATGCACTTTTGTACAATGTTTCAGCTGTAATTCCTTACCAAATACATAAAGCAATTGATATATGCGATATATTTCACACAATTGTTTTGATTGACTATTTAGTCAAAATAATTATTTTACATAATTTTCATCTCTTTCAGTAATTGAATGATTGTTATTACCTTTTACTATAAGATGCCTTTCTATATCGCATCAATGGTAACTTTTCCAAGGATATATATTAAGTTAAATAATTAGATTAAATAGATGCTTATGTTTTGTTACTTAAATAGATTATTTCCATTAGTTTAAATTCATTCATCATTTCACCTTGTATAGAAACATATCATTATCATATCAATTTCATTGATGGGTAGTTGGTTTCATTATCCCCAGTCAGAGCCACTACACCAAATGAAAAAGGAGTTTCATTAAGGTATGAACCAGGTGGTTATTTCCCATGTTGTTACAATGGAATTCTGGGGCTTCAA
Organism: Pinus albicaulis; assembly: GCA_034641835.2. NCBI lineage: Eukaryota > Viridiplantae > Streptophyta > Pinopsida > Pinales > Pinaceae > Pinus > Pinus albicaulis. Next base: position 1,098,421,797 of record CM076581.1, read on the forward strand.
AAAGGTGGTAGATTACATATTATATGGTAACATGTGGTATGTAGCAGGTGACATAGTACATGGCTACACATGGCATGTTGTGATCGATGACATGTGGAATGCTAATTTGGAATTTCAGGTGCCCAAATGGTCCATTATCGAGTGGCATGTAGCACCACTATAACACACCCTTCCACCCCCTCGGGTCATTATTGGGGAGTGGAAAATCAAGCTAACCTGACCTCCATAGTCCTTCCATGCAAATGTGGTCATAAAATTCCTCAATTTTCAACTTCCCTAAAAATTAAAACTAAAAGTTCCATTTTGTCCTGCTTGTGAAGAGCTATCTCACAATATAAATTTGATCATGATTCGAGCTACATATAAAAAATTATCTCCATTTACACTTGGCCCATTTTAATCCCTACCATGTCATCTTAATTTCCACGTGATGTTCACGATTTGTCCCATGTGGATTTCCCTACTATAATTAGAATCCAATGTGACAAGCCACGTGCTCCAGATCCCACCACATTATCTCTCCCTTCCCTCTTAAGTATATGGTCGTTGCATAAAACCCATGAAGTCTTTAGGACTGAGATGTGAATATTTTTATCACTTACTATGGGTTTTCCCATCATCCTTACTTACAACCGAAACACAACTACCCTAAGGTCTGAGACCTTGAGGTCCTAAGATGAAATTATTGTTGTCAATCACGAGGAAAAAATATTGCCTCTTGTCCATAAATATCGTCCCTTCCTCAATATGAATATAGTGATACACACCAAGCTTTGAACCACAATATGATATAACTGAATCAACATGTTGATATTATTTTGAGATACATCATGCTAATGACATACCTTCCACATGGAATTCTCCAAGGAGGCGATTTGTAACTCATATTTAAGCTATTCACCCCTCTAATATGGCCATTTGTGCCTACCATGTGGCATCCCTCTAGAACACTATGTCAACTCTTACTCCATGTCATTCTTCCAATTCAACCCTAGGATTAGGTCCCACTAGGGTCCTAGCCCTTATGCAAAAGAATGTATTTTGTTGTAAAATATTTTATGCTCTTTTCACTAGATCTTGGCCCAAACTCTATGTAATCTCTCCTAGATCTATATTCCCACATCCATGCTTATAGAGCCATCACTTCAAGGCCAAGATATATATGAAGACTCACATTTCATCTGAAATAAAAAAACCATCTCTCTTATCCTACCTTGCTATCATTTCTAAGGCCTGCGATAGCAATACATGACCCTCTCTGCTGAAAGAAGGAAATAATGCCCATCACATAATGGAAATGACCTCTAGCTTTACTTGTCAACACTTATAATGTTTAAGGGTTCGTAAACACACACCCACACACACACACACACACACACCCACACACACAAATATCACTAGTAAAAAATGATGAGATTAATGACTAGGTGACTGAAAAAGTTAGTCACCGCAATTATTTCAAGTGAATTACTACTAAATTTGACCAATTTTAAGTGACCGAACTAAACATGACTAGATTAAATGACTAATTTATTCCAGGGATAAAATATATGACTATATAATAAGTGACTAAACTAAAAATGACTAACTTAAATGACTAATGTAGTCTAGGGATAAAATATAGGACTAGATAATAAGTGACTAAACTGAAAGTGACTAACTTAAATGACTAATTTAATCTAGGATTAAAATATATGACTAGATAATAAGTGGAAAAATTAATAATGATTAATTAAAATGACTATTATATTCCAAGAATAAAAATATGACCAAATAACAAGTATAACAGGTATATGAATTAGTCATTAATGTTAGTAATTTTTAATTGTGTCACTTGATAAAGGGAAAATTGAGATTTTGATATTGAAGTGTTACATTTCACTACAGTGGTCTTTGAATCCATTTTCAATGTTAAAATTTAGAGACAAAGGGGTCTCTAAATCCATCTACAGTGTTAAAATTTTGAATACCCTTTTGTCTCTAAAGTTTAACACTACAGATGGATTCATCTAGTACAATTAACATAATTGCATTTATCATCTATATACTTTACACTAATTCATTCATTATAATTTTAGTAAAGGTAATGTTTAAATAGTAAAATTAATATTTATATTTGTATTCCTTTGGCCATAAAGTTTAGATTTTAAACTTCATTGATTTATGTTAAAATATGAGTTGTTTTAAATTTAAGGTTAAATCTTCATATTTACATTTAATAATTAGATAAACATAACATTGATATTTTTAATTCAATATTTTATTCATATGGTGAAAAATATGTATAACCAGTAGATAAAAAAGAAGGTGGTATCACCCCAACAGGGTTTGTTGACCAATGTTTGCAACAAGTGACAAAAATACAAAAAGGAGGCGAAGGACAATGTCCATAAAGGAGAGGACCAAAAACACCAAAATATAGAAAATACATTAAAAACACTTGAGATCATACTATTCATCCGATGTAATGGAAGCTAGGTTGTTCAGGGTTGTTCTTGGAGGGGGTGGTGGACAAAAGTTGCAATGGACGTAACCTTCGAAGTGTGCCAGCAAAGTCTCCAACTTTTCCACTTTTTCTGCAAGGTGGTTTTGGCCTCGCCTTACCAACACCAATCACTCCCTGACATGAAACTAGAAGTAGTGAATTATATCTAAAGTGGCCATCAACTCAGTATGCTCCTCCCTACAAACCTGTTCCACTATGTCCACATGATCCATCATAGTTTGAATTAGCATCTGGTAGTTTTCCAGACAAAAATGTTGAATTTCTTGCGGTTTGAGAGCTACATGTCTACCAAATCCCCATTTATCTATTCCTCCTCGTCTTCCACCACCCTGACGCTGTCTTTGTTAGGACCTTACACTTCCACTACCATGGGAGGCTTTTTTTCCTCCACCATGACTGCCCCGCGTTCCCACACTACCACGCAAGGAGCGACCGACAATATTTCCACATTGGCGCGCTCCTGCTGCCACTATTTCCATATCATCTAAGCCCATATATGCTAGGTTGGTCGAGGGTGATGAGTTCTCATGCCACGAGGATGGTTTCATTGTGATCAAATGAGGAGGGCTGACTCCAATTGTTTTCATATTTCAGTCCACTCGAACTTGCCACGACCATGACACCCAAAAACCATATCTCTCTTCACCCTCAAATTTCCTCTTGAAACCACACACTACATCCCAGCTACCACCTTGCCACCATTTGGGAACCTCATCAAGAACACAAACAACTTGAGAAGGAGAAGGCTAGAGGAACACGCCTTAGGCCGACGTTTCCCGGAAGCTTCTAACAACTCATACCAATATGCCAATTCTATGTATTCCAAAAGGGAAACTATATTTTTGTCACTGCCCACCAAGAACCACCCACCAAAGCACCGAGCACATCAATTTCCAGACCAAGTACCAGAAATGGAGAATTCCACATAGAAGCACTGCCACTCCCACCAATACCCTCTTCGATACTACCCCCGAGAACCTATATCATACTAGCTACTCGCACATACTAAAAACCATAGAAGACCAAAATAACAATTCCCCCCATTTATCAACGTCTACACAATGCAGGTGCAGTAAATCCTAAGTTTTTTTTGGAGAAAACATTGTTGAATTTACAATACCAAAAATTTTAAGAGAATGTCAGATGCCACCCCCAGCTCTAAGGTCCCACCACTTCCTCTTACACTTATGAGAAGGATACCATCCAGGAGCCCAACACTAGGACAAAGCGCAAATGAAAATTTTGGTCTACATCGCCATCCTGCCCATTAACCTTACACCATCCACATTCACTGAGATGAAGCAGATGGTCACACGATTGTAATAACAATTACCATCACAAATCATGTTACATCGGTTCAGATGAAGGAACCGGGAGGTCAGTCCTCTATTGGCATGCCATTTGTTAACATTCATGGGACTCAGTTGCCTCGTGCTCTGAGGTTCTCACCCCCTTCAGTGAATAAACATAACATTGCTTATTTTAAAAGTGTGAGTTCATTTAAATCTAGTATTCAATTGTCATACTTAATCATCAATCTCCAATCTAAATTTGTTGAACTCATTTCAATTGATGATTTGGGGAATATTTTTGAATCTTAAGAAAAACATCGAGATCAAACAATTACTATCGAAATTGTAAATTCCTGGAACATCTTGAAATTACAAAGACAATAAAAAAGTCAAATAATTGACCTTGCTATTGTCTATTGGATTTAGGGATATTCCCAAAACATGCCATCTAGATAAGTATAACCATCTAATAATCACATTTAACATTTAACTCTAGAAGAGAAACAAGTTTGTGTTTCTCATAACACAACCCTTTCCCACACACACACACACACACACACACACATATATATATATATATATTGGACCAATGTCAACACATGGTCTCCTCAACATCCTCCAAATAAAATATTCACTCAATACCTTAAGGTAGCCGTGGGTACCCTAATAGTGTGTGAGGCCTACATAATATTGAATACACATAGAAATATGGATTAAATCCTACACATGTTATCCCTAAGGCTCACCAAAATTAGGGAATATTATCATATAACCAATTGGTAATGTCATTATTATTCCATGGGAGATGAGTAAAGTTAAAATCCCCCCCCAATGTTTTTTAGACATTGAAATGATTACTACGGCTAAGGCCATAATTGGTTGGTGTCAAAAATATTATGGCCACATCCATGGGCCATCAATTTATTCTAGCTAGGAATCCCATCCAATCTTTAACATAAGTGGACAAGAGAAGGCACTTTGGGATTGAGACTTGAAACGAGGTCATCATTAAGATAGGAACTCCAACTTATATGTAGACAACAACTCTACAAATATTTTCTCCGCATATTAAGTGGGTGCCTCCAAATTCATTTCTTTTGCAAGTGAGAGGTGCAAGGCTCAAATTTACACCCCCCCCCCCATGTTTTCTCTTCACTAAAATGGTCATTGTAACTAAGCCACGATAAAAAATTTCATGATATCCATGCATTGTCGATTTATTTTTGGACTTAAACCTAGTTTTGAATATGTCCACATATGAGAACAAATTTTCCAGTTGTTATTTGAACTTGGGCAATCATTATAATAAGTTTTCCAACTTGCTACCAAACCATAAGATGACAATCCTCTCCCCTAAACGTTAAAGTGAGATTTTATATTGTATTAATGTATGTTAATATTATAATTACCTTCTTAGAGATCAAAGCAATGTAATGAATAAAAAAATATTTTATTACTTAATATCTATCAAAGTTTTCACTCTAGCCATTTATGGCATATGTTAAATAACACAAAAAATGCAATGATTTATAGTGATGATTTAGAATGGAATTTAATGATGGATTATTGTTACAATTGGATCATTGTTTCCCTTATGGCCCTACAATGCCTAAAAGTGTTGAAGTATTTTTGATTAAATAGAGGCCCTTTGGTATAGACTCTTCAGTATATTGTTTCATTAAGTGGGGAAACTACATCATACTGTGTCCATCATGAAAAATAATTGCAGTTGTGTTACAATTATAAACTGACAACAACCATTGGGCACTAGCCTTTAGATAGATAAACTCAAAAATATGGATGGGATGGAGGATCATATGTGGTGGTTGGATCAACATTTCCCTCTTATTCCTTCCCCATATGTTATTTTCATTGAAGATTACTATCTCTAAGGTCATACTTATTATTCAATTGTAAGGACCAGTCGTGGAAATAAGTAACCTACTTTCCCATCCAGATCTAATGATAAAAAAAAGATAGTGGTCATTCAACATAGACTCTTTATAGTGAAAGGTCAACACCATTCATACAAACTTCCTTGTAACTATTTATTATTAATAGGAAAACATAGAATAAAATATAAATACCAAAAAAAAAAAATTCTTTCTTATGATAGTGCTTATCTAGTACTTGTGGATCTTCTTGATTACTGATGAGTGGCTTAGTAGACTCTGCAGTTTCTTCTAATTGGGACAACGAGAGGCTCATTGAGTTTGGTTGGCAAGAGGTGCACCATATTTTTTAGATATTATGGACTTCATATTGATTATACCCCCTTTAATATCATGGATGTGTAAGCCATATATCCCTTGGTCCACAGAAATTCTTTACAGCAACCTATAGATGTTCAAATTATGGGTCTAATTCTTACTTTATTTTAGCTATGCAATATTCATTTTTGTGTTGTCAACATCAACTTAGAATATTTTTTTACTTCAATTCTAAAATCTCGAGGACCACAAAGTTCTCCCATAGTTAAACTTCATACCATCATCAATGACATCATTACATTCTTCAATTACTTCTCCATAGCCTCTAAGAAAATCCCTAAATTTTTTCAATCTACACATAATATGTTTTAATCCTTTAACTAATCCAACATTACGGTAGTTTGGTTCTGCTATATACCACTGTAAATGTGCTAAGAGGAAGTTTTCATTGCTCTCTTGGAGCTCATACTTAGGAAGAAGAATCAGGCTAGATTAAAGTTATCCATGAGGTGACACATATTTCTTATAGGATTTGGTAATAAATTATGGATCATGAGAATACAAATATGGAATATTTTTCTTGCAACGCCCCTCGATTCTTTGATCTCAAGTTGCATTCACTCGAATTAAGAGAATTTTAATAATTTTCACTAGCTTCATCATCTCCTAAAGTTTGGGAGAGAGGGAGGATTGGTGGGGTTGCTAATTAATTGCTTACGATGAATTGGAGAGGATGACCATTTGGATCTCCCACCAATGCCTCTTGAATGATTTTTATCATCTCTAATAATTTTAAGGTTCTCTCTCTCAATGGATGTGAGAATGAAATTATTCTCCATGTCTTTTGAAGATGATTCCTATGAATAGTTTGTGATCTAGGAGGTCAATCATGGCATTTTGTGCTCCTAGGAGTTTAATCATTCTTCATTATATTATGTTAACTTGAACACTAAACACAATTGAAAATATCCTTCAAATACATGAGCATTAAATAATATTGGAAATATAATCCATCGAAGAGCCACTTTAATTTTCTTGATAAATATTAAAAATACTCTTAATTTGAAAACATAAAGTAAAATAATTTTTAATTGATTAAAAATTTTACATTTTTAATATAAAAAATAGATTAATTATTAAAAATCCAAATATTCCTCATGAAAATTCGAAAATTAAATTCTTGCCAAGAAACTTTTAACTAAATCCAACTTTAAAAAATTAGTGTTTTTGTTAGGTCCTTATATTACTAGTATAGTCCCTTATTTTTGTTAGTGTAACCCCCTTATTGTTATTTTTGTAATCATGTAACCCCCATATTGTTATTATTGCGCGCTTAAATTATTATTGTTAGGTCGTCTAGGATTACATTGTGGCCCCATGGACTCCTATATATAGATAGGAGGATTTGTCATTTGTGTCATCCAAGAATTGTTCATTTATGTAATGTATTGGAGGTTTCCCCCTCAAAGTGGCTGATTTGTAAGGCTTTGATCTCTCTTTTCTTCTATTTTTGCAGCTGGTTTCGTAAGATCTGGTATCATAGCTTTGGATTCTAGGGTTTTGCTGCTCGAAGCAGTTCATCATGGCATGTTCGCTATAAAAACATTTCTACGATGTTTCAGAAGATGAAATTTTTAGAGCACGAAGATGAAATCCTGAGGAACATTGTCGCAAAATTTCAGATTTTGGTTCCCAAAATGTTTGGCGATATGGTCTATGGAAGTTATGGCTTTTTTAGGCTCCCGAATTTCATCTCAAAGAGATTATCATGGGAAAATATTTATAACTCTCTCTCTCTCTGAGCATAGGATTGGAATGTTGTAAAAATTGGCTGCAAGTACATTGACTTTAGTTTCTTTTCTATCAATTTGAGAGCCGAAGGAGAAAAAAATGACACGTGGGAAGTCGTACAAGTTCACTCTACTGAACCATTCCATAATTAGGTCATTAGGGGAGACTGGACATAACTTTCTCTTGAAGAATCCAAATCAGGTTAGACCTGTGGCATTCGAAAGGGAATTCAGAGTGCTACCTCAGGGCCAAATTTCAGATATTGAAGATCCGAAATCACAGAGATAATTCAGTTTCAATATCGAGCTCCTCAAAAGAAATAAAAAGGTGTGTATTTATTTCCGAATTGCATAAGTCTTGTGTAAAAAATTATTTTGAAGTGATTCCATGTGCCTATTGAGAATATATTTTAGTATTGGGTTCTTAAATGCATCCTAAAAATAATTCAACACCCATTAAGCCCCAAGAATACTCTACTCTGACTCATGAAGATGAATACTTGCAACATGATCTATCAAAATTAGAAGAGCAAGTGCACCAAATTTCGCTCTGGAAAAGGGTAGGAAAAAATGAAATGGAAGTTTTGAAGGAAGGCGTGGAAGCAAATATGGATGGTTTGAAGAATAATATGGATGATTTGAAGAAAGGTGTGGATGCTAATATGGATGGCGTGGAAGCTAAGATGGAGGACATGGAAGAAAAAATGAAAGACAACATGTAAAACATGAAGAATGATCTAAAAGCGGACATGGAAGGTTTGACAAAGTTCATACAAGAAATGATTCCTAATGGTGAAAAGATAGTAGAGGAAACTCATGATGAGAACAAAATAAATGTTAATCGTGATTTCATAAAATCTAATGTTGGATTGAATAACCACCATATTCCAAAGATGGATATGAGGAAGTTTGATGGAAAGGATCCCGTAACATGGATACTACAGATGGAGCAATATTTTGATCTCAATAATGTGCAAAACACACAAAAGGTACGCATTGCAACTTTACATTTATAACAAAATACATTTGTATGGTATCGATGGATTTTCTCCCATAAAAAAATTGTGACCTGGTCAATTTATATGGAGGAAATAATAACACATCATGAGGATACAAAGAGCAACACCTTCTTTAGCCAATTGATAAATCTCAAACAAAAGGGTTCAGTGGCGGTGCACATTGAGGACTTCCAAAAATTGAATATAAGGGTAACTGATATTCCAGAGGAACATATGATTGATGCCTTCATAGGGACTTTAAAGAATAACATCCAACATGAAGTTCGTGTTTGGGAACATGATTCATTGGAGAAGGCATTTAGGTTGGCAAGAAAAATTGAATGTAAAATTATGGCGACAAGGAAGCCTACCAATCACATCTATAAAGATGGAAGTGTTGCTACTCCTAGACTTCCATAACCTACAAGATTGACACCACAACAATTTGAAGAAAACAGATCAAAAGGGCTTTGCTACAGTTGTGATAGTAAATACACTAAAGGTCATAAGTGCGCTAAGAAGAAATTATTTTACATAGATTGTGAAGAGGAGGAAGAAAACGAAGAAGAAGATTCAAAAATAGAGAATATACACCATAAAGAAACCTTAGAAGAAGAAGAAATGAGTCCTACCATATCATGTAATGCATTAGTAGGAATTACCACTCCTCAAACTCTCAAGATAGAACAACATATCAAGAAGAAAAAGGTAATAGTGTTGATTGATTCGGGTAGTACCCATAATTTTATTCATTGTAAGGTAGCTAAGGAATTGAATTGTTTCCTATACCTAGTAGCAGAATGTCAAGTGATGGTTGCAAATGGAGGAACTATAAATTTCTTTCGAAAATGCCATAATATCAAGCTATCCATGGGGGAATATGTATTGAATATTCCAATGCTTTCGATCCCAATGGGAGGTGACGATGTTGTACTAGGAGTAGAATGGCTACAAACTTTGGGGACAATAGCTTTTAATTTTCAAGAACTTTTCATGAATTTTTTTTTGGAAGGAAAGGAAATCAAATTACAGGGTATCGCAGGGAAGTCAGGAAAGATAATAAGCTCTAATGTCATGACAAAGGCTCTAAAGAAAGAACAATGGGGCTTAATTTCACAATTATGCTCACTAGAAGTTCCAACATCAAAATAATCTATTTCTCCAAATCTCCAAAAATTCTTGGACAATCATTCCAAGGTGTTTGATACTCCCAAAGGACTCCCACCTATTTGTGATCATGATCATGCTATTCATTTGATTCCAGGAAGTGTTCCTCCAATCATCAGGCCTTATAGATATCGTTATGTCCAAAAGAGCGAAATTGAACGTATGATTGCAGAAATGTTAGAGACTGGTATAATTCAACCTAGTCAAAGTTCTTTCTCTACTCTAGTAGTATTGGTGCAAAAGAAATATGAATGTGCTCGGATAATAGGGAGCTCAATAAGCTCACTATTAAAGTTAAATTTCCCATTCCTATGATTGATTAAATTTTGGATGAATTACATGGAGCAATTTATTTTACCAAGTTGGATCTTCGTTCAGGATATCATCAAATTAGAATGAAGACTAAAGATATTCCGAAAATAACATTTCAAACTCATGAGGGTCATTATGAATTTTTGGTCATGCCTTTTGGCCTTACCAATGCACCTTCTACATTTCAAGGGTTGATGAATTCCATTTTCAAACCCTTCCTTAGAAAAATTTTGCAAGTATTTTTTGATGATATACTAATCTATAGCAGGTCTTGGAAGGATCATATTCAACATGTTTACAAGGTGCTCAAACTATCGGAGGAGAACAATTATATGCAAGAGCATCCAAATGTTTCTTTGGAGTAAAAGAGGTGGAATATCTGCATCATATTGTATCTCATGAGGGCGTTAAGGTAGACCCTAAAAAAATTAAATCCATTAAGGAATGGAAATTCCCCACAACCATAAATTAGTTGCGTGGATTTCTCAGGTTAACAGGGTATTATTGCAAGTTTGTTAAGAATTATGGGAGAAAATTAGCACCTCTAACAACATTATTGAAGAAAGATGCATTTTCATGGACTCCTGAAGCAACTAAGGCCTTTGAGCATCTTAAAGAGGAAATATACCTAGCACCAGTCTTAGCTACACCAGACTTCACAAAAACCATTATTGTGGAATGTGATGCCTTAGGAAATGGAATTGGTTCTGCCTCAATGCAAGAAGGCAGACCCATTGCTTTCGAAAGTCATTCAATCAAAGGAAATTATTTACAAAAGGTTATTTCTGAGAAGGAAATGTTGGCAATACTATAAGCACTAAAGAAATGGAGAACTTACCTAATGGGAAGACACTTCAATGTAAAAACTGATGATGATAGTCTTAAACACTTTTTGGAACAAAGACTATCTTTAGAAGAGCAGCAAAACTGGGTCACAAAGATGTTGGGTTATGACTTTGAAATTTTCTAGAAAAAAGGGAAGCTAAATGTTGTTCCAGATGCACTCTCAAGAAAGGATGAGGAGGTGGAAGCATTAGATTGTGCCATTCCAATTTTCCAACCAGATTGGATAACTGAAGCAAGGGATGAATGGAAGAAGGACGAAGAAGTGTGGACTCTCATTCAAAAGTTGCAGCAAGATCCTAGTACATCTGATAAATTTAGTTTGAAAAATGATTCCTTATTGTACAAAGATTGCTTATATATTTGCAAGAATTCCCAACTAAAACAAAATATTCTTTTGGAATTGCACACTTCTTCTTTAGGAGGACACTCGGGATTTTTAAAAAGTTACCACAGGGTGAAAAAAGAATTTTTTTGGGATGGCCTTAAATCTGATATTCAAAATTTTGTGGCAGAATGTTTGGTTTTCCAGAAAAATAAAGTTGAGACAATTAAGACCCCGGTTCTTCTACAACCTTTATCCATTCCAAGTCAACATTGGGAGGATATTTCAATCGATTTTATCACAGGTTTACCTAAGTCCGAAGGAAGGAGTGTCATCATGATGATAGTTGATAGAATTACCAAGTATGCAAACTTTTGTACATTATATCACCCATTTAAAGTGAGTACAATTGATACTACAGTTATGGAAACAATTCAAAGGCTACATGGAAACCTAAACATTATTGTAAGTGACAGAGATCCCATTTTTACAGGAAATTTTTAGATGGAATTATTTTCTTGTTTGGGTACTCAACTAGCTCATAGTTCATCTTATCATCCTCAATCCCATGGTCAAACAAAGATAGTGAATAAATGTTTGTAAGGATATCCTTTTTTTTGTATCTGAAAAGCAAGCACAATGGGTCAAGTGGTTACCTCTCGATGAATGGTATTATAATGCTTCCTTCCATACTGCAACAAAAATGACCCCATTTATGGCACTTTATGGATATCATCCACCAATCATGACATCTTATTTAAGAGAAAATTTTATGGTTCAAGAAGTGGAGGATCACATCGAGCATCAACAAGAAGTTCTCCAACTCTTAAAGGGTGACCTAAATTTGGCACAAAATCGAATGAAACAACAGGCAGATCAACATCGCAGTGAGTGAAGTTTCGATGTGGGAGATTAGGTTTTTTTATGGCTACAACCATACAAACAAATTTTCCTCAAGCAAACTAAGAAGGATAATAAATTATCACCAAATTACTATGGTCCTTACAAGGTTTTGAAAAATATTGGTATTATGGCATAAAAATTGGAGCTTCCTTCTTCTTCGTGAGTGCATCCATTTTTCCATGTTTCTTGCTTAAAAAAGGTTATAGGGGACAAAATTCTAGTTCAAACAATATTTCCAGAACTTGATGAGGAAGGAAAAAACATATTCGAACCTGAATCAGTCACGAAAACAAGAACTCAACAGCTACGAAATCGATCAATTTCAAAATATCTCATCAAATGGAAGAACTTACCCACTGAAGATTCTACATGGGAGGATGAGAATTTTATACAAAAGCACCCAGAGCTACTCAAGAATTTAGGACAACACTTTTTTGAAGGAGAGGAGCATGTTAAGTCCTTATATTACTAGTATATTTCCTTATTGTTGTCAATGTAACCCATTTATTGTTATTTTTGTACCCCTGTAACCCCCATATTGTTATTATTGTGCCCTTAAATTATTATTGTTAGGTCGGCTAGGATTACATTGTGGCCCCATGTACTCCGATATATAGAAAGGAGGTTTTTTCATTTGTATCATCTAAGAATTGTTCATTTATGTAATGTATTGGAGGTTGCCCCCTTAAAGTGGTTGATTTCTAAGGCGTTGATCTCTCTTTTCTTCTATTTTTGGAGCTGGTTTCTTCAAAATATTCCTTATGAAAAAATGAAAATTAAATTCCCGCCAAGCAACCTTTAAATAAATCCAAATTTTAAAAAATTAGTGATTTCCCCCCAACAATATTTTGGTGGCTCTTAACCACCATTTTTTTAATGTCAAAATGTTTGGCATTTGTATACTTGGCAATCGATAAACATTTTGATGGTGATGATAAATAAATGGTGTTGCCAGTGTAGGATGAGGTGTCGAGACTCTTTCCTAGAACGATGATAGACAAACATTGCAAGAAGGGATTCCTCAAGTCCCAGAGTTAAGTCTTTATTGGAGGACATTTTAAATGGCAAGGAACTTTGCAATAACATCAACCCTGATGAAGCCATCACATAAAGAGTTGTGGTGCTAAAAAATGGATTTGGTGGGTGCCGTGTGTGAATTGAAGAACCCAAAAGCTAAAGTAATTTTTTGAACGTGTGGTAGATAAAAATTTAGTTAGAGGAACGTGAAGCTATAAAACTTGGAGTTGTTAAGGTTTGGCTATAATTCTGATGTTGGATCCGCACTCTAATTTTTCTTTTGTGCAGTAGAAAGCATATTCTCCAAGGTTATATATGAACAGTGACTAGTTCCATAGTCTTTCCTTAAAATCCAATGCAAGAAAAGCATTGCGCACTTTCGCCATTTTATCTTCAGCTATTAGAGGAAAACTACATTCAATATCTGCTCTTCTTCCAACATGGATTTTCTAATAAGTCACATGAAGAAACATTCAAGCGGTTGAAATGGAGATTGGAAAAGGTGCTCTTTTATTTCTACCCTTTCGCTGGAACATTGGTGGGCTCTCTCGATGGTTTTCTAAATATCGAATGCAATGTCAAGGGTGCCCAAATTACAGAGGTCGTTGCAGAAGCTGCTCTTGACCAGATACTCCTTCACAAAATTCCTCACTATATTCAAGAACTGTGGTTTCCTCTGAACCATTCTATTTGTGCAGATGAATGATCTCTTCCTTTGCTTGTAGTTTAGGTATGTGATTGAAAAACCTCCTAATTACAGTATGCATTAATGTGCATTTAATTAATGATTTGAAAGATGTTTTATTTGTTATAGTGATAGGGTTTAACACTGCAAATGGTGGTTTGAGAGTCATTATTCCCAAGAACATCCATATCCCCACCAACAAGAAGAAGGTATGTTTTTTCTGAGAAATAATCATATTACTCTAAAAACACACACAACTACTATCAACCCACACAAGTTTCCTCCAATTATTAAAACTATTACTTTGTTTGGGTTAGATCCATTTATTTTGAAGAACCAAAGGATCGAGATGAGTATAATCACCCTTAGGCATACTTTTTAGCCAGTTGTAGCATCTAGCTCAGACAACTGCTATCACGTATATTATCTAATAGCTCTTTCAACGTTGAAATACCAGATAAATTAGTTTTATGATACTTCTCACGAAACTGGTTAGCTTTCTTAGAAGGTTCCCAACAATTAATTCTTGGATTTCCAATCATCTACCTTGTCTAGGTTATTGAAAGCCTTATGTAATATAGCAACCAAGGCAACTGCATACTGTAGTTCGTAATTGTCGAAGGGAAGTTGTGCCCAGTTAGTTGTTTGTGAAACTTTTTCTAAATGGGCTCCCAGGACATCCTTTGCAAGGCCAGATAGCCCACCTTTAGGTGTTGCATAGAAATTTTGAAGGTCCAAAAAACCTTCACATTTTTTCAAACAATCCAAATATCCATAGCACCTGTATAGCATATGGAGATCGTATTTGAATGCATACACCAACTTGAAAATGTCACGACATCGAAAGACAAGTTTGAGGCAATCATTTAGTGCTTTTGGCATCATATGATATAATTTTATCACCGTATAAATCTTCCCAACTAGTTTTAGGAAATCGTTTAGTTTGGTTGTCGACCAATCAAATTCAAAAACATAACGACGCAACGAATTATGGAGGAATAATATTTTTCATGAAAACAACTTGACATGCCATGCCAAAAAGGATCTTGATATCCAAGAAGCGAGGACTCGGAATTCTCGTAAGTTCGATTAGATGTAAGGGTTCTCCATAAATGTGTTTCAGGCATCCTTTGGGCGCTCAGTTAGCCCATCATGGGCATGGAATGAATGCTAATTGAAACATATGATAACCTCAAATAAAATCACACTTGAAACATCAACGAGGTTCTCTCAATGATATTTTAGGGAATGTAATACAAAATATTGCAAGTACTCTTGCTCAATCTCTTTATACCCTCAGCCACCATCTTAGACCCAGACTCCTCCATCATCTTCCTTATAGTCTCACATTACAATGCCACATCATTTCCCACAAAGAATATGATGCCATTTGAGATTTTCAATGAAACAGGAAGGAATCGTCCATCCAAATCTTCCATGTTGAAGGAAAAGGGATACAGTTCCTGAAATTATGACAATTAATTAATATCTCAGACCGTTGTGTGTGATGTAGCGACTAAAATGTCTTATTTTTTTTTCATAACCATGATTTTTCTTCTATTTCCAGCCGAATTATAATGCCTCTCATAAATATGAACTAACAACAATGATTTTGTAGCTCTAGGAACCACAAATAATACCAAACTGAAAAAATTATGCAGGAGGAAAAAAATCCAAAAAATCCCATGAATGCACCATGCTCTTTGTTGTGGGACAGGCTACACACTCATCATCGTACCCTACAAAAACACAAATTCTCATCTGTTGAAGAAAAAATTGTCTTGGTAGGAATATCTCTCTTCTTGCTTTTAAAAGTAACATAATTAGTTGGATGATTCCACAGGAAAATGCGTTTATATAGATTCTTACAGGCATTGTTACATATTTTCATTTACAATTTAATCTTTCACCTTCCAAGTAGTGAGATGAATACTAGAATAAATCAAGAGTAATCTTAAGATTGTTTTTATTCCACTTGGGCATCTTGTAGAAAGCTTCTTTAGTCATTCCAAACTTCTCACTAATATCCTCCTTAGATAAGTCCATGTCTATTTTTGTTACATCAATATTAGGAATATGATCAGGGGATGATATCTTCAGACGTTCATAGGGAAAAGTAGTATTCCCTTCATCATCTTTAGCTTCCTATTCCTTACTGCCCTCTTTTATAGTTAATGCTTCAATTTAGGTACTTATCAAAACATAATTTGTTATGATATTCACAAGATAACTTGCCCTACTGTTTGAAAAAACAAAATTTGTCTCTGACATTTCAGGTTGATTAACTTTGGTTTTAGAGATTATTTCTATGAAATCATTCAATAGTTTTGGTTACCACATTGGCTCAAAAATAGATTTCAAAGCAGGTATTGATTGTGATGTTGGAGGAACTGTGTTTTTGAGTGCCTCCGACATCAAATACTTTGGATAAAATTTTCTAGTAACTGGAGGCGGTGTAGAAAGATTCCTTCCATTTGGACTCTCAATGGTAGAGGCGAAAGCATTAGAAGTTGGTGATCTCCCTCTTACATGAAATTGATATGGACTAATATATATGCTCTTAGAATATCTTTGTGAATTATCTGGCACACTTGTACATCCTCCATAGGAAGATGTCGTCTGTTATGTTTTTCCACAATTGGTGATACTCTAGTTTTTATTATAGAGAGCTTTATTTAGATCGAATTTCCATGCATCGTTGACTTTGATTGCTCCCAAGAGAACAAACGTGTGAAAAAGGGTGGCTCACTCCCCTCTGATATGTCAAATATAGGAGTTTCAAAGGATGACTTTTCAAGTATCATATCCTTTTATACAAATTTGTTGCAAATATTTATTTCCTCCTGTTTAGATTTGGATTCAACCTGCTGGCCAACCCAAACATATATTTTTGAATGGCAATCTAAAATAATCACATCTTTAGTCATTAAATCATATTGGGTAAGGTTGAATATCTCTCTTACGTCCAAGCTACCTGTAAACCCCATTAGTGTCCCTTTATAGAAACTACATGCAAACAATTGAGGATCTTTACCACCTTTTGACTTGAGTAATCCTTTTTACCACCAAGTGCATTCCAAAATAAATTTGATTCAGTTCCTTCTTTCCGTGGTTTGGACTACATGTCAGTATTTATCAAATATAAAATTCTTTTAATGAATTCTTGGTCCTCCACTATACTAAGGATGTTGGACCATGTAATGAAAATCCCCCCCACTTGAAATATATAACAATACAATGAATTGAAAGACGTTTCCACCTAATCAACTTGAATTTCTTGCATATTCTCAAGTCTAGTTCCTTGTACTCTAAAAAACTGCTAGTCTGTATTCTTTGTAGGTGTCATCAGTAATGCATTTCTTTGCAATGTACCTCTTATATCCAGAGCTAATTCCACACTTAAATACGACGAAGCTTTGAAAAATAGAAAAAAATTAGATAGCATTTTTTCCCTCAAAGATCTTAGACTGAATCGGTTGTGATTTTAATGACTCGACCATAATACTCATGAGTGATAGGGCAGTAGTTCTTTCTTATGGAACACTCCCTTTTCTAATCCAAGTGCAAAGTAGGTATTCTTCCTTTTCCTCACCAAGATAAGTGTATCGCACAATATAACAATCTCCACTGTAAAATTTTCATTGATCACTCGATGGCATAGGAGATTTGCTTTTACCATTTACTCATCGAACCTAAGGTTTCTAGTACAATCAATAAAACATTGATTTTCTTGTTTTACTGGAGCTACTTTGAATGAATTTTACTTTGAAAAAAGGATTTGTATGGACAAATTTTTTTTTTTCTAATGGTTCTGACCTTCCCTTATGATTTTATTTTGGTATAAATAGAAAGTATTATATGTTGTAGAAATATTCCTAAATAGTTTAAGAAGGCAATCATTTAATTTGGTTGTATCATAAAACCAAACTAATATGTTGTTTCACGTGTATGAGGGTAAGGGAATTCGAAGCCAAGACAACAAAATTTTGTGACGATTTGATTTATGTGGCATTCCTATAGTTCCAACAAAAATTCCCTAGATCGGTGTACGCTTTAATATTGATGACGATGGTATTCTCAATGCATCCGCAATGGACAGGACCACTAATGAGAAGAAAAATATCACAATTATAAGTGACCAGGGTAGATTAAGGTCGAGATTGAGAAAATGTTTCATGATTCTAAGAAATACAGGTTTGAGGATGGAGTGCATAGAAAGAAAGTGGATGCCAGGAATTCCTCGAGACTTATGCTTACAACACGACGAACATTTTCTGAGTGACCGAGGATTCTCTTGAATGAACTATCCAATGGCTAAACCAAAATGAGCATGCCAAGGATGACAAGTTCGATGACAAGATAAAGGAGCTAGAGAGTATTTACAATTCCATACATCAGGAAGATGTGCATAGTGATAATATGGGTTTTTTTGCATGCTAAGATGTGCATCTCGATCTAGATCGAGAAATGGAACTGCTCGATATGAATTTCGATCTCAAGACTCAAAATTTTCCACTCACTCACGGAGGTGTCTGGATCAACTAGCCCTATTATTCGTGATGCTTGGTCTCAGTATCACTAGTGGATTGAATATAGGTAGAATAAATGCCTTCACTTGAATCTGCTTCTTATGGTGTTGTATAAGCATCTGAGTAAATGAAGCAACTAATTATCTACCTGTTGCTTCATTCTATTTGAGCCAAAACCCAATTTTTAAAAGGTACATATAATTTTTTTTAGTCCCAAATTTACACACAAAAATGTAGCATTAATGAAAATGAATTTATCTGTTATAGTTGTATTTTTTAGATAGATATTTGGGGTTTATGTGGGGTAGATGGAGAAGCATTTCATAATTTTTAACTAGTTCCATATTTTTTCATCTAGATTCTGGAGCTTGTAATCTAAATCCATTTTTCTAAGGAAGAATTGTAAATTATGCAGGGCATTATTATATGGTAGAATTACAACAACTTTTCATTGTCCCATTAGAAGTAGTGAATCACGTGGTTTTTTCAATGTGATCATGGACTATTGTGATGAAGAGTTCGTTATTTTTTCTGTTATCTTGGCCTATTTTTCTGTTGGGATTCCAATATTTGAAATTTAGTATTACATAATAAATTTTCAGCTACCATAGTCAATCGTTGATGATCAGGACCACACTAATAGCACCACTTGGAAGCCTGCATGAAATTTCGTTTAGGTAATTGATAATTTCTAAAAGTATATTTCTCTCTTACGATGTGTTTTTGCTACTGTATTTTTTAAGATATATATTTGGAATTTAAGAATATCATTCCTACTCCTTGAGTGGATAGGAATGAAAACCATGCTCATTTTTGTCATGGCAGCCGAGGGTATATTCTCAACATTTGTTAATAGATGGTACTATGACACCCCTAACAATACCTTCATATGTATATCTATCCGAGTTCTCATTTTCACACTCTCTCACCCACACAATGTCTTTGTTTATTATGTTTTTTTACCATTATTATAATTATATTCACCAAACCTAGAGGTATACTATCCCTCTTTGATAATTATACCCACACTTTCCTTGATTCAGTCTCACAATAAATAAATTTTCCAAAACAAAAGAAATATAAATGATTTCTCTTGTTCTCAAAAATACATTCCAGTCCATATACATTAGTCTTCCATAAAAAAACTATTTGAATTTCAACAATTCTAGAAATTAGTAAAT
Source organism: Pinus albicaulis (assembly GCA_034641835.2). Lineage (NCBI taxonomy): Eukaryota > Viridiplantae > Streptophyta > Pinopsida > Pinales > Pinaceae > Pinus > Pinus albicaulis. The sequence goes on from CM076581.1 coordinate 1,098,441,555, forward strand.
GGGAATTTGAAAATCCTACTACTCAAAAATTAGTAAACCAATTCAAACTCCAAATATTATCTTTAAGTTTTCTAGCTGGTTGATTCCTTATTCTACCTCCATGATCACACATGTTTGACTCCCAAAAGTAGTCATTTTGATAAATCATCTCCTCTTGTGTTAGGTTATCTACAAGCATTATGATAGGATATGTTGGAGAATGATGTCTCCATTTTTTTCATCTGAGATAACATAAGGTACAAATTGATATTCCCCATTTTTTAGGAGCCCTTCATCTAGTGTATAACCACATCATAGCAAAAAATTATCAATTTTGTCACCTCCATGTCTGCTATCAGTTTCATTAAGATAATCAAGTCCATCAACTCAACATAGTTATTAGTACTACACCCATGATTTCATTTAAATTAAGGAGAAGAGAATCATCTATACATAAGTTACCTCTTACAGTACAAAGATTATGCTGCTCTTGGCTAGCAACATACAACTCGCCCCAATTTATCAATTCATGGTTGATACTGCGTCTCGGGTTTCTGTGTCTTTTGGTGTATTTTTATGCCTCCAAATAATGAAATGATATTAGATGCACATTTAAAAGGAATAATGTATCTCTCCTAAAATATATCAACATATCAAGCTAACGATATGCTCTAAGAAACCACAATAGGAAGATCTCTAAAACATTTAAGCTCTTTAATCTGGATCCAGTTCTTCAAAGCCTCCTCCATAGTATGCACTTGTCACCCTTCCCTAAAATTTTTCGTTTACTTCAACTCTTCCCATAACTTACACGCATATTTGGAATCATTAATAAATGACCAACTAGTTCTCTTTCCTTATTACATAGTGTACACCATCCTAGAATATTATTTCTGCATTTTTGAAGTATTTTCCAAGTTACTGTTGTGTTCCAAAGAGCTAATGGCATCTAAAAATTTGAATTTAGAGGAGAATAAGACTTCCATGTAATATTTCATCTCAAATTTTCCTCTTCCTAGGTTGTATCTACAAAATTTTCTTTGTACCCTAGCATAGGAGTATATCCTCGCAGGCATGGTTGCTTGAGTACAACATAAGATCATCCTTGCTTATTATGATATGAATATTCTTATTTTGATCCAAAATACCTTCTAGTGGCATATTTCCCTCGTTTTAAAACCAAACTCCTTTCCTTTCTTCAAACTTTCTTTCTAAATTGATGCTGATATTGCATCGACTCGCTAACGCAGAGTATGAATTCCTTGACGTGGCAAAGTAGTAATCAAATAAAATGGTAATATGTAGGCTTATCCACATAGAATCTATGGATTAACCCCTATTATGATTTGATTCCCTTTTCCAACTCCCCATACTAACCATACACCTACCAAAGTGAAATTTAGTGCCAATTATTTCTAGACTATAGACCCATTTTGGATAGTTTTGTTTTCCTTCGTATCTCATTATTCCATGTTAAGGTGTTCAATGTGGTTTTGGTATATCACTTACCTCTAGAGTCCCTATTTGGAAATAATTTTCCATCGACTTTTTTTAGGTATAACTTTGCGAAATAATTGAATGTATTTGAAATCCCAACCTCTATTTTATTTTGGTTTAGACGAGGACTAGAATTTGACAAGTAGAATTCCCTCTTTTGTCCTCTTACTCAGACAAAAAAAATTTAAATCATTTCATTATAACTATTTCAATATCCCTTAGGGATGTAGGCCATAATTTTCCAATAGATTGGACTTTATTCCAACAATGCCTTAGACAATGTCAATATACCTCCCAAGCAATCCATTGAACACCTTGCCCTACTCAATGACACGTCTATGAATATTGGCTACATTGAAATTTTTTTCTACCTAAGAAAACAGACACATCCTAGGTCTGAGAATAAAAAAATGTATTTGATATTCTTAATTCTTCTTTTGAAAAATGAAAGTACGAACAACCATGTCGTCTTGACTTTTATTTCATAAAGTAGGATGAGGACACCGTAAAGAGTGATCATTAAAAATAAACCAACTTCAATTCCTTGAAATTTCTAGTTCAATCTTCTAGTAAACCTTCTAGGCCTTCCAAATACTCCAATTAGTAAAAGTACCTTTCAGATTCACAATGGTTGGGTTAACAATCAAAGTATGTAAATTTATACTCTCTGGGTATGAAATCTATTGTTTTGCATCCTTAGCAACTTGCAGGAGTAGAAGAAATTAGGTACCAACTTTGTGTAAGGGTTATGGTGGTAGAGGAACTATTATTATAGGCTTACTGGATGAAGTGAATTCAAAGCTCAAATAAAGAAGAAAAAAACTGAATCTACATCAAATATGTCAAATGTTCACACAAATAGGACCCCAAATCTGTACATGTTTACTAATTTACAAATATTATACAAATATTTATGAGTGATGTTAGTGTCTATCAGTCACCAGTGATCAAATTTACTCTCTCAATATTAGTTGATAGGGTCCTAGTTCAAATTTCATATTTTTAAATATGTTGTGAAATGAAATTTGATCATTATTTGTTGTCTAGGTCGGTGATTCTCCCTCCGTTAACTCATGGTCATCATCACTCATCTCAGTCAAGTCTTCATTTAAGAGTCTATGGCCATGAAGTAGTTAATATACTGTCATCTAGGTCATGGTCGAGGAGTACATTTGAGGTGTCAACATTTGTTCATGTCATCAAAATGTACATAGGAGTCATGTCATCACCATTGTCACCATCATTGTTCCATTCAACTATGGTTGTGCCTTGGATATTAGATTCTTTTTTCAGGAAAGATGTTGAAGTTGATCTTCTAGGGAATCTACTTACACATTTATGCAAGTTCAAGCCTTTCTTGCTAAATCAAGGACAAATTACTGAAGGGCAGTGTGAAATTTTGTGTTTGTTCTTATTCAAGTTTGAATTTATTTAAGGACTGATAAATTTTATGGTAATTTTCGATTATGATTTATAAATATATATAGTTTTGATGTTTCTAGCTTGGAGAATATATTATTTTCATTGGAGGATGCTACTATTGATGCATCGAAGGCTCCTCAGTTACTTTGTCATGTAGGGTCAAAATCCACTAAGCTGATTCCATGTTATTAGAATAATTTTGCATCCTTCCTGGGGAAGAAATCTCTTATGGAATAGGAGTTGACCAAGAAGGAATTTATAACATGAAACAAAAAAATTACAAGCAATGTACATGAGTTTGTCTTTCGAAGGCATATTATAGATAAAACTAGCTTTATTTAGGGCTACTCATCCATATAGTTTTCAATGTGCAATTGGTTAACTAGATAATGAATTTTCTTTCCTCAATATTGTTGAACCCTTAGTTCAACTGAGAGTGGGGGTGAATCATTTTAATAGATTCATGGTCTTTTCAAACTAATTTACACCTTCATTTCATGATCAACTTAATGTATAATGAAACAAAAATATTTATATGTGAGCAACAAGTATTAAGAAGATTTAATACAAAACATCAACACATACTCATCATGCATATGGACAATAGATATAAGTGAAAACCCATAATGGAGAAAAACACATCTTATTATTGTTGTGATGCAAAGGCAAGCTCCAACTCCCCCTCACCACTGATTTTATATAGCCTCCAACCTATAGGAGGCTACTACCTCAAATTTGGCAAACTACAACTTGCAAGGAAGATCCAACTCCCATCTGTTTTCTGCAGGCTACAACCCATAGGAGGCTCATATCTCAACCAGCTCCAACTCAGCATCTATCAAGCTAGAACATGAAATGGAAGCACCAAATCCCATGTATTTCTTGTAGGCTACCCACAAGAGGCTCCTACCTCAACCAGCTCCAACTCGACATCTATCAAGCTAAAACTTGAAATGGAAGGACAATATCCCATGTATTTTCTGTAGGTTGAAACCCATAGAAGGCTCCTACATCAACCAGTTCCAATTGGACATATATCAAGCTACAACTTGAAATGGAAGCACCAACTCCCATGTATTTTCTATAAGCTACAACCCATAGGGGGCTCCTACCTCAACCGGCTCCAACTAGACATCTATCAAGCTACAACTTGAAATGGAAGCACCAACTGCCATGTATTTTCTGTAGGCTACAACCCATAAGAGGCTCCTATCTCAACCAAATCCAACTAGACATCTATCAAGCTACAACTTGAAATGAAAGCACCAACTCCCATGTATGTAGGCTACAACCCACATGAGGCTCTTACATCAACCAACTCCATCTGAAAATCTATCAACCTACAACTTGATATGGAACCACCAAATCCCTTACACTACAATAAAATAATATGTTGATTTACCTAGATATCAGCCTTGTTTTTCTCCTTCTTCACCATCGTCCTTTCATCCTTAAAATATGCTTTATATCATCTCTCGATCTTCACAACTTCTCTATCTGCTATTTCTTCTTCTTCCACTCTCTAACTTCTTTATGCATATGACAATAACATCATGTATAGAGATCACCTCATATATGTTTTCATTCTATATTGGAATATGAAATGAACAGGTATGAATCTTTTCCTTCCACCTTCTCATTTTCTTGCTCACCATGTTCAAGATGTTACAACACTATGTACCCATTTTAGTATTACATTGGAGTTTTTCTTTGCCTACGAAGACTTGCCTTTGCATCACAAAAAATATAAAATAAATAATGCATTTACAGTTAAAATCAATTATTTTACTCAACCTTTTCAATTTCTTATCTTTTCTCTACATTTGTCCTCTTCTGCTTGCTTCCCTTTTTCCTTTTCTCTTTTTGCCATTATATTCTAACTTTGCTGTATAACTGCCCCTTTTAGCCCGACTCTTCTTCTGCATTTAGCCTTTTCATTTTCTTTACTGCTGCAACACAGTTTTGCATGAGCTTCTAGTCCTTTTTTATGCATTCACGTCTTTCCTTTTTGACCTGTGGGGTATGAACCACATAACTCCCTTTATACATGCAACATATTACAAATCCAAGTTTTATCAACATACATACATTTCGCAATCAAACAACACATATTAACATAAAATAGCCTTAGAAATCAAATAACATGTATATAACGTACACGAAACATGTCTATCGGGTCCCATAGTAGCTTGAACCAATCATATTTTATCGCAATTACTTGCTTGTAGGTTTCCCACTCTACCGATAGTGATAAACCATAAACCATGAAATCTGTGATATCCACTTGTACGCAGTGCTAACACATGAAATCCCTTTATCGCATCACATTGTTTGATCCTTACCTCATCGAAACCAAAACAACATACCTTGTGATGTCTTGAAGTTAAACCCTTTCTCTTGTGGGATGCAATGTTTCACAAGGTTGACATGTGTCCCTCCATTTCGTATCGCAAAAATTTAACATAACTTGCGGTAACCTTACTGCTATCCCTTAAGTGCTGTGATGTGCAGTATGTGAGCGAGGTCCATGCCATCATGCCACATCACCCTACCATGTCACTGCCATGCCACTTTTCCACGTCTTCATAAATTCTTGCGATATGTGGGGTCGGGGCCATGTCATCTTCCACGTCACTGCCACATCATCACCACGTCACTATCACATCATCTTTACGTCATTTCCACGTCATCTTTACGTCACTTCCACGTCATCTTTACATCATTATATGTAGTTCGCAGTTCACAACTTATAACTGTTTAAATCAGTGGTTACCTCTATTTTGTGCAATATTCAATATTGCGTTATGCAAACACATTTCCCTTCTCCACTTCTAATCACAAATGAATTAACTTACCACGCGACGCCTTAACGGTTAACGGCTAATTTTTTTTATTTGTGGAATCGCTCTTGGTGTGATTCGATCTGTGCCATTCATCTATCTTCTTCGCTTCTGTGATCTCATCCTGACCGCTCGTTCGCCTCCATTGGAATTCTTCAAAGAATTCTATGCCTTAGCTGATTTTTCTATTCTTTATACTATCGTGCTCTGTAACAAATAATCTCATCCCGAGTTATCACACTCGACATACACCTTTTCATACTAATTAAAGCCCTCATTGTCTCTTAGCTCTCGCCTCTCTCTCTTGTCTTAATCATCTTTGTTTAATTGTCCTCTTCCTCTTGGCTCTTGCCTCTTCCTACTTCAACTATATGTAATATCTCTAGCTTTCGTTGTGTCCTGCAAATCCAATTTCCTTCTATTGTGTGCTAAAGCAATTCGCTATCTCTACTGTCTCTTCTTCTTTGCTGCCTCTACTGCTTCCGATTCTTCGTTGCCTTTGCTTCTTGTCTATCTTGCTTCTGAGTTGTATTTGATGCCTCTACTGCATTTGCTGCCTCTCTGCATTCGTTACCTCTCTTCTTCATTCGTTGCCTCTCCACTTCATTCGCTGCCTCTCTGCTTAATTCACTGCCTCTGCTGTCTCTGCTACTCTTTTATGCCTTTTTACTATATTGATGCCTCATCTGCTCCTTTTCCTTATTTCTAGTTCTAGTGGTGTTCCTTTTTTCTCCTTTTCCATCAATGAAAATATTTCCAACAGTCTCCCCGTTTGACATTGATGGCAATACTCCAACACTTCCTCCAGGAATTCCTTTCTTATTCTCTTCCTATGCTTACTTTTCAGAATAGCATTTCTTCTTCTTCTTTCTTTTCCTCCCCCTTCGACATCAATGGAAAAGGGTTGCACATTTCCTACTGTAGTTTCTATCTTATCAATTCTTCTCTCTCTGATATGTGTCTAGGCATTCTTCTTATGGCTTTATACCTTGCTGCTCCAGACTGGTGTACAAGAGTTGTTGGGAGAACAGTTTTGAGAATCATTGAACTTGAATTTAGGTTGATACCATCCCAAAGAATATAATCCTTGCCCTTGTATAAAGCTGGAAGTGATGATAAGGAAACTTCATAGAACAAACTTATATAATCATACTTATATAATCCTAGATGCATCATTGGAATAATACTAAAATATTTAGAATGCTCCATACCAAATTTAAATTCTGCTCCAAATATACTTCGGTTACATATCTGCAGTACTCATATTTTCAATTATCATGATTCCAATATATCTTTTATAGTTGAATTTCACTATTAATGCCTGTTGGTGGTGATATGTGTTGGACTGCTAACAAGGATATTAGACTAACAGCCGAAAGGCCCTTGATACTGATGTGAAAAATGAATCAAACCGTAACTTACAACTTATTGTAAGATTAGACAATATATTTCAATATAAGAGATAGAAAGACTTTACTACTTGTACAGAGTACTTTCAAACTAACCATGAAGGCTAGATACATTAAAAGTATTGGTCAATCTCACTTATCAACTATGAAATTTTATTTAAGACATAAGGGGGTATGTATGTCAATAAGTAACCTCTCTTCAATGGTGAAATACCAACAATTCTTTTCTGCTGAAGTAGGCTTTAGATTCATCAATAACAGACTCTTGAGCTTCAAATGTAAGATTAACATGACTAGTCCTTCATACTTCAGATACTTTAACTATTCTATAATGATGATCTTCAAAAAGAACATCTTCAAGTTTTTTAATTGAAATACCAGCAAGCAGACTTCACACAATTTTATGAATGATCTCAAGACTAAGGCCTTGAATATATATCTATACTGAGTTGAGGAAGGCATGCAGTTATATATATAAATAGATATTTCTTCATGCTCAATATAATACTTCAAGTGTAAACACGATAATGATCCTTTAACATTGTTATTGACCTTTCCATGCTTTAGTAATGCATATAACACCGACAATACTACTTTGATGTACTTCTCCCATACTATTCTGATCTTGAGGACCTATACCTACCACTGTTCCACTAATGACACTTGGTATTCTGCTGATAGGCAGGCTGCTTGTTCCAAACACCAATTGATACTAATTTGATAATCCATGCAGTAATTTCACTTTAGCTCCCACATACACCCATAGTTAAGATAACCTTCACAGTTTCTGCTATTGAGCTCTCCATTGTTCTCAACATCAACCATCAATATACTAAATCTGATCTTGGCTTCATTAACCGTTTTCTTATTCCGCCATTCTAATTTAAAATAATTTCACTACATATTACTTTCTAGGACTACTCGCGAATCATTGCAACTATATATACAATTCAATTGTTCTAACCTAATGATCTTTAGGAAGACATCTTCAATTTCTTTACTTGGAATCTACAAGGGCAGGCCACTCATATTTTTGTCACTCATTTAACTGTTGTCCTCCAAGGGAACCTTATATTGATGAATGATGTAATGATATAATGATGATAAACATTTCTCTTACTCATTATTCTTAATTCTGTTTCATTGTTAATTATTTTAGTGTGATGCACAGTGTGATCATCCTCTATGGATCTTTCCAATTGTATAGCTCGAAACAATTTTTTTGTGATTTTAACCATTCATCACTTAGTGTGCTACTGTCTTCTTAGCTTACATGATCATGGTTGATGTTCCCTCTACCACCATGGTTGTTTGCTACCTTCTCTCCTTCCATCAACCTATTGTTTATTTAATCCATCAAGTATTCTTCTTCCTCTATAGTTCTCTGTTAGAGGAATTTTCCTTTCCCTTCCTAAAATTTTACCTGTTCTTATTCCATGGAGCTCTTGCTAGACTACTTTTATGGGGACTATTTACGAACTGTGCTCCCCCTGGGATGTTGCTTCTTCTCTATTGTTGGTTGGATATTTGTGTTGCTTCCTAGAGAAGCTCCCCCTGAGACTATAATGGATACATTATGTTATTGAGGTAACAGGCTCCCCCTGAGACTATAATGGATACATTATGTTATTGAGGTAACAGGCTCCCCCTTTCTCTTTTCCATCCATACTTTATTGGGGTTATTCATAATATATGCATTTCTTTTTTATTCATAGTTTTGTATGATTTTATTGGATTTCATCATCTCTCTACAGTTCTTTAATGTATATGGCAGCTTACAGACTTTTGTTTTCTGACCAAACTTGTGGCATGAATAAAATCTCATTTTACCTAATAAAGGTTGAGATTATGTATGGTATTTCGTTCCCATTTTCGAGTATAATATACATTCAACAGATTTATGACCAAATTCATTACATGAAAAATAGCAGCCAGAGAAACTATTAGTGTACCTGGTGATAAATTGTCTTCTCCATTTGTTTGCTTGAGTTAGTCCTTTCATTGGTTGCATCTTTAGTTGGTTGGACTGGATTTGTTTGTCTTACAATATGTTGCAATATGTCTATGTTTGTGGCAAGTAAAACAAGTGATATTTATCATAGGAGGAAAGAATCTCCTTTTCAAGCTTCCAAATTTATTCAATTCATATCCAAGAGTGTATGATATTTTTACAGCTCATTGTTTCTTCCTCTCATTATTTTTCCTTTCATGTTGTTTCTTTTAGTTTTTTTCTGTACAACTCATGTTCTTGATATCTTCTACTTTTGTAGGAATCTTTTTAGCTGCTTCATTATCCTTTACAAATTTTACAAAAATTATATCCTTGTTATCTTCTACATTGGACTTACTATTTTCTCCTTCATAGCCTATCCTAGCCTTTATGACTAGAGACCTTTGAGCATTTAGAATCTGGTCTAACTGTCGAGAACTTTTCATTCATGGAATATTCATAATTAGTTAAATTTGGGCCTCTCTGATTTCATCCTCAAGCTTACCACCTCTTCTTCCAATATTCCACATTCTAGACTTTTCTCTCTTATTTGTTGTAGCAGAATGTCTTTTACTTTCCTTGCTTCCTCAAGTAGTGCCTTCAGTCCAAAAATTTCTTCCTTATCTTCATATTCTCTCTCATCACATATTTGCACCAATGTCTTAAGGTTTTGGTTTTCATTCTTCAATCATTCTATTTCTGTCAACGATGTGTCAAGTTTGGTTTTTTCCTCAACTATAATTTCTACATTGTACTCACATCCATTCACCCTAGTAGGTAACTCATTTTATTAACATTTTTCCTTTTGAAAGGATTTTTTCTTCTTCTTTTGGTTTATCTTCTCCTTCTTGATAATGCATCCACTAGTGTCTCCTTCATGCATGAGATGCAATCAATTCCAGATTCATTTTGCAGAGGTTAAATCCATTATTAAATAAAGATACATGTTATGAAGACTATTATATATCACACATTTTTCCTTGGCATTCCACTATTGTTGTTGCAAACTGGAAGAGTCTGTGCAGTAACCATCACATACAAGCTTCCATGCCTCAGGCTCATAAGCCATTAAATCTATTTTAACCTTATCTCTCCATTTAGGAAAGTTTATTGTATTTAACACGTGTACATTTTGATAGTCCATGACTCAACCAGATCTTCTTCAAGCTATTAGGCTTACTCCAAAGGAACCGGTTTTGATACTAATTGTTGAACCCTTAGCTAAAATGAGAGGGGCCAGGGGTGAATCAGTTTAATACATTCATGGTCTTTTAAAAATTTATTTTAAAACTTATTTACACCTTCATTTCATGATCAGATTAATGTATAACGAAAAATCAATCTTTATATGTGAGCAGAAAGTATTAATCATATTTAATACATAACATCAACACATACTCATCATGCATATGGAAAAAAGATATAAGTGGAAACCCATAAGGGAGAAAACCACATCTTATTACTGTTGTTGTGCAAAGGAAAGCTCCAACTCCCTCTCACCACTGATTTTATTTAGGATCCATCCTACAGGAGGCTACTACTTCAAACTTTTCAAGCTACAACTTGCAAGGAAGCTCCAACTCCCATCTGTTTTTGGCAGCCTACAACCCATAGGAGGCTCATACCTCAACTAGATCCAAATGGACATATATAAAGCTAAAACTTGAAATGGAAGCATCAACTCCCATGTATTTTATATAGGCTACAACCCATAGGAGGCTCCTACCTCAACCAGCTCCAACTGGACATCTATCAAGTTACAAATTGAAGTTGAAGTACCAACTCCCATGCATTTTTTGTATGCTAAAACCCATAGGAGGCTTCTACCTCAACCTGCTTCAACTAGACATCTATGAAGCTACAACTTGAAATGGAGGCACCGAATCCTATGTATTTTCTATAGGCTACAACCCAGAGGAGGCTCCTACTTCAACCAGCTCCAAATGGACATCTATCAAGCTACAACTTTAAATGGAAGCACCAACTCCCATGTATTTTTTGTAGGCTACAACCCACATGAGGCTCCTACCTCAACCATCTCCAACTGGACATCTATCAAGCTACAAATTTAAATGGAAGAACCAACTCCCACGTATTTTTTGTAGGCTACAACCCACATGAGGCTCCTACCTCAACCAGATACAACTTGATATGGAAGCACCAACTCCCTTACACTACAATAATATCATATGCTAATTTACCTAGATATTAGCTGTGTTTTTCTCCTTCTTCACTGCTGTCTTTCCAGCCTTCAAATCTGCTTTATATCATCTCTAGATGTTCACAGCTTCTCTATATGCTATTTCTTCTTCCAATCTCTAACCTCTTTATGCATATGAAATTAACACCATTTATAGAGATCACCTCATAGATATTTTCATTCCATATGGGAATATGAAATGAATAGGTATGACTCTTTTCCTTCCACCTTCTCATTTTCTCACTCACCACATTCAGGATGTTACAACATTATGTACTCATTTTTGTATTACATTGGAGTTTTTCTTTGCCTACGGAGACTTTCCTTTGCACCACAAGAAATATAAAATAAATAATACATTTATAGTTACAATAAGTTATTTTACTCGGCCCTTTCAATTTCTTAGATTTTGTGTGTTTTTTTCCTCTTCTGCTTGCTTTCCTTTTGTCTTTTCTGTTTCTGTTGTTATATTCAAACTTTGATGCATAACTACCCCTTTTAGCCCAACTCTTCTTCTGCATTTAGCCTTTTCATTTTCTTTACTGCTACAACATTGTTTTTCTCGAGCTCCTCATCCTTTATTATGTGTTCATGTCTTTCCTTTGTGTCCTGTGGGGTATGACCCACATAAATCCCTTCATACACACACCAGATTACAAATCCGATTTTTATCAACATACATATGTTTTGCAATCAAACAATGCATATTAAAATAGCATGCTCTTAGCAATCAAATAGCACGTATATAACATACAATTAACAGGGCTATCGGGTCCCACATTAACTTAAAACAAGCATATTTCATTGTAAATACTTTCCCGCAGGTTTCCCACTCTATTCATAGCGATAAACCATAAACCATGCGATCTGCGATATGCGTTCGTGCACAGTGCTAACACGTGGAATCCCTTTATTTCATCACATCATTTTATCCTTATTGCATAACAACCAAAACAACATACCTTGCAATGTCTTAAAGTTAAACCCTATTTCTTGCAGGATGTGATGTTGCACAAGGTCGACACGTGTCCCTCCATTTCACATCACAAAAAATTTAACATAACTTGCGGTTGCCTTACTGCTATCCCTTAAGCACTGTGAGGTGTGGTATGTAGGCGAGGTCCATGTTATCATGCCATGTCACCCTGCATTTCACTGCCATATCACCTTGCCACGTCATCATAAATTCCTGTGATCCGTGGGGTCGGGGCCACGTAACTTGCCATGTCACTACCACATCATCACCACGTCATCACCATGTCAATTTCACGTCATCTTTATGTCACTTCCACGTCATATTTACATCACTTCCACGTCATATTTATGTCACTGCCACATCACCTTTACGTCAATGTCCCTACTTTGTAGTTTGCAACTTCTAACCATTTAACTTAGTAGTTACCACTCTTTCGTGCGATCTACGATACGACATCATTCCAACGCATGTCCCTTCTTCACTTCGCATCGCAAATTATTTGACTTAACATGTGACGCCTTAATGCTTAACCTTTAAACTTTTCTCTTTGCAAAATTTCTCCTGGTGTGATTCGATCCCCACCATTCAACTCTCGCTTCGCTTCTGCGATGTAATCTTGACCATCCTTTTGCCTCCCTTGGATTTCTTCAAAGAATACTTTTCCTTGGTCAATTTTTCTGTTCTTTATACTGTAGCGCTATGTATCTCTGGTTTCTCCATAGTGTTCCTCATGAGCTTATTCCCGAGCTTGTCTTTGTTATTGAATCTCATTCTGAGTTATCACACTCGACATACACCTTTTCATATTGATTAAATCCCTCTCTGTCTCTCGGCTCTGACCTCTCTCTCTTGGACTAATTATCTTTTTTTAATTGGCCTCTTCCTCTTGGCTCTCGCCTCTTCTTGCTTCTGCTATGTGTAATATCTTTGGTTCTCATTGTGTCTTGCAAATATGATTGCCATCTACTGTGCACTGAAGGAATTCTTTGTCTCTATTGTCTCTATTTCTTTGCTACCTCTCCTGCTTCTTCTTCTTTGTTGCCTCTGTTTCTTCTGCTTGTTCATTGCCTCTATTACTTGTCTGCCTTACTTCTGAGCCACATTCGTTGCCTCAGTTACATTCTCTGTCTCTCTGCATTCACTGCCTCTCTACTTTATTTGTTGCCTCGGTTTTCTCTGCAGCTTTTTTATGATTTTTTACTGCATTGATTCTTCATCTCCTCCTTTTCCTTATTGTTGGTTTTGGTGTTGTTCCTTTGTGCTCCTTTGCCATCAATGAAAATATTTCCAAAAAATATATGTGCAATTATAATTAATGGCTCAGCATATTCTTCTATCATTCCTACAAGAGACAATGAGTAGGTATGACTAATGGCTCCTCTACCATATTTTACTGTAGAATAGGTGGTCTCAACAAAGTTATAACAGAGTAAAAAATAGCTATAAGCTTGATAACTATACAAATAGGAATTTCCCTAAACTTTACATATTTACTCTTTGTTGATTATGTTTTTATTTTAAGTGATAGGACCAAGTAATATGAAATCATGAACAAGGACCCCATTGTTGAAGAACTTAAATTCCTACCTTATAAACTGCCAAAAACTGAGGAGCTACAAGAATCAACACCATCTTTGATTTGAACCTAAATAGCCTTATTATCTCTGAGTATTTCCCTAATCAAAATGACGAGTAGATTCTCCTCATGGATTGTTTCTCTCATTCTATTTATTAGTGAAAACTACAAAATGTATCCCTACATTTAAATCTTGGGAAAATAACATATAATTGTTATCATTTAAATTATCCATATCTCTTGGAGCCCAAAAATCCATTTTCTTTCGATAATATTTATCTATAAACTCAAAATCAACCCTATTATAAATTGAACGACCATTATGTCCCCTTGAGTCTTGAAAAATTATGATGGAATGAACTTGGGTGAAGACTAGATCCATTGTTACCATGTCAGAACCTAGGTTCATTGAGATGATGACCTTCGTTTGAAGATATCCACCATACAAACTAGGACAACCCATACTTATCGTCGTCATCTCTCTTTCATCATCAGGATTAACATATTGAGGATCTATAACCCATGGAGGCACATGATAGTAATTGCAATGTAATTTATTAGAATACATGCCATTTATTATTATGAGATTTACCACATTCGAAAATGGAGTCATTCACATCATTTTGAAGAAGTCTACAAATTAGGTCAACATAATTTTTTTCACATTTACGACTTCCCTCACATTTATTGTTTCTTGAAGCTGGAGCACTTTCATAACAAAAATAGGAAAAGTCAAACAACAAAAATGGTCCAATCTCTTTTCATTTTATAATATTATAATGAATTTTTATTAGAGACACTATTTGTTTGTTCTTTTTGGTTAGAAAATGGTTTGCTCTTGGTTTTATGTCACTTTCAATTTATCATATGTAGCATGTTGAGGAATGAGAAAGAATAATGTGTGAAATTTATCTTGCAGAAATTGATGTTGAATGAATGGATATATAGTTTAGCCAAGCTACAATTCACTTTGGTAAAGGAAGAGGAACATCTTAAAAAACTTCTTAAGAATACACCATATACAAATTTTTACTATAATTAATATATGCATTTTTATTTTGCAAATATGTTCTTTTCTCTACCGAAGATATCACAACAAGAGAAATATTGATATTGTAGAAATTCTTTGAGGACCTCATTGAGGTCGATTTTTTTTATGTCTTATTTCATTGATACTTTCTCATATGTCAAGAAGGCTTTAAATATTAATTAATATGTTCATGAAACAAATCATATTCAAATTTTATAGATATAAAAGATAAAAACCAATGTCAACGTCTTTGTTTGATTGTTACTTGACTCTGCTCTAGGCAGGTTATAGGTAATGTGATTGAAAAAAGGATGGGGAGACGATGCATATCACTTCTTGGATATGGTTCATTCACTGTAAGAGATTGCTTGGACACCTAAGCCATCGACTTTCGAAATGTTTCTAGTAGGAATTCCTATGGATTTTAATGTTTTGATTATTTCACATCATGGTTATTTTGGGTAAGAAAATGTTTTAGGAATTCCAAACACAACATCGGTGGACAGGTAAGAAATTTTTTTTATAATTGCAATCTCCGCTCCATAATATCCTCTCTTTATTGTTTGATTGTATTTTGGACATTTCTTTTTATTTTGTTTTTTCTTTTAGCTATGAAATTGAAAATACTTAGTACCATGTCCATTTAAACAACAACCAAAGCTTGAAGATGAAATTAGTGTTACACTATATTGATTGGAATCCTTATAGCTATTTTGTATGAAAATATTTTCATCATTATCAGAAAAATTCACTTTCATATTGTTATTTGAGTACATGTTGTCTATATACATGACTAAGTTCACGTGTTAGAAAATGAGATTTTTTTGTGCATAAAACGACAAGGATTAAACATCATACCTTATATTATTTGTTTTCACAAGTTATCTACAGCTCGAGCTTTTTGGCATGTAACTTAGTTGACATGATTGTTCATAACCTTTCCTTGAAAGCTGAATACTAAGTTACTAAGCTGTTATTTTCTATATATGGTGACATTTTATATGCTTTGTTTTATACAGGTTTTTTGGCCACATTATAGTGGAAATTATCGCCCCAATGAAGAAAAATTGTTCGAGCCTCTTACTTGTATGAGGAAAATGGCTTTGAAATTGTTGATGCTGAGGTATATGGCATATAAACTATTTATATTCTAATTTAGTTTATATTTTAGTGTTAATTGTCTTTCTTGTTTTCACTTTGCATTGAAACTTCCTTTTTCTTCAGAAAATGAACTCACTATTGATGGAAAGAAGCAGGAATTGAAAAAAGAGGGAAGCAATAGCACTGGAGCGAAAAATGCAAAAAGAGGGAGAGGAGAATTGGTCCGGTGATACTCTTAGAGCCAATATCTCACATAAGACACACATATAAAGGCTGATGGTCAAGTCTTTAGAGTTGGTGAATTCATGTGCAATGCCTTGAAAACACAATGATAATGTTTTGAAGTGATGAAACACCATTTCATGTGTAAATTGTAGTCCAACCAATATTATGTTAGAAAATCATATTCTAATACTTTAAAATTTCATATAATATAATTTATGTGGTTGAAATTATTTATAGTTTCACTTGATATTGTTTAGTATTGTAATTAAAATATGTAACTTTGTGTTTTCATATTAGATAAACATGTGCATTGTATGACATTTTTTAAATCATACAAATTAATTTATGTTGATTAATCATGAACACAAAATCAATTTAAAACTAATAAATTATTAGTTTATATAGATTAATGATGATCACAAATAAAATGAATATATGACTAAATTAGTCATTTATAATGATTATTAATGAAATTAAATGAAATGAATATAAACTACTAAATTAGTAGTTTATATAATGAATAAATGACTAATACAGATGATAAATTTGTGATTACAAATGATGACTAAATATTTCATATATACAACCATTAGTAGCTAATTTACAGATCTTATAACATGACTAAAATTTGCATATAAATGACTATTAGTAGCTAATTTACGGTATCTTATAACGGGAAAAACATTTTGGTCATATTTCTTTTGTCATTAATTTGTTTTCTTAGGTGATCATATAGTAATATAATTTGTTGTATATTTAATCATTAATTGTGACAATTAATGACCAAATCAAAGATTAAATCAATGACTAAATTAATGACCAAATTAATGACCAAATCAACGACTAAATTAATGATCAAATCAATGACTAAATCGGTGACTAAATTAATGACCAAATATACTACTAGACAAAAAAATTGAGATAATCAATTAATGACTAAGCTAAGATTGACTAAAAGTTGGTCGCGTTACAAGATACTGTAAATTAGCTACTATTGGTCACCGACCGAAAAATAGTCATTTATATGAAAGTTTTAGTCGTTTTTTTAGCAACTAATTATCCGTTCTGTACTAGTGTATATAGATATACACACGTATATATATCTATAAGTTGAGTTCTTATGGACCAACCGATGGGGCCTATATCTATTCAGCTTCAACCAACACTTTCCCTCGATCTCATATATATATATATATTGGGCTTAAACAATGTCTGGGAAACTTCCATATAAATATATAAATAATTTTATCACTCTTGATCTTAAATAACACTTATAGATACATTTTAAGATCTATCTCTTCAACTTAACTGATTTCATGTATTTGGGTTATTTAGTCATTCATCTATGTGCATTTCCTCTAAGTGACTCAATAACCCAATATTTTCAAATATATACAATTCAAAGTAATAAATGAAATAAATTATAGTGATATCCATGATTCCAAAATCATATGGAACTATACATATATTTTTTAAGGATAAATTTGTTTTTAATTAAACACAATAGCAAAAGTCATTCATAGCAAAAATTATTCATGTACACAATTTTTCCATCAAAGGCCCAACTAGTCACAAAAAAGAGTACAAATATATCTCAAAACAACCATGAATAGGAGCATGTTACTCATGAAATTACATGAATTTTATAATAAAAAACCTATTCATTTCATTCATTTAGACAAGAACATGAATAAGAAACATATCTTCTAATTTAGAAGTTTGGAAACTAAGATCGGGACTTTGACTATCCACCCAAGATTAGACAAATTTCAAACAATAATTTTTCACCAATTGCACATAAGCGAAATCCATAATCGAAGGGAGTTTCTATTTAGTCATATCTATATTTCATGCTCACCTCTAGGACAATGGGATAATTTATCAGGTGACTTATTAGTTATCATACTTCAAGGGAAGGAATGAAAGTCTCTTATAGCTCACAATTCTAGGTATTTTATCATCCTACTTCATAAAATTTAAGTGGTTGACCATCCCTCCTTGGCAAGAAATCAAATGTTTATCAGTGATTTCAGTGAGCATCCTATGAACGCTACCCTTCCTAGTAGTTTCTCATCCTTGTTTACAAGAAATAAGGGGTTTGTCGACTGCCTCAACAAGTCCCCAATGGTTTATCAACCACACAGTAAGCAGCTCCACCCTTGGTTCTCCTTTGGTCCTTCTACTAACTTCTCCAAGATAGGACACCTGTAATCCATAGCTTCACATATTTCACCCAGGGAATTACATTAGCTCGGAATTAGTAGGCTTCCCCAAAACTCAACATGCACTTAGGCCATCCGTTCCCCTAACTCTGTATTCCTCTCTATATCGAAAATTCCCCCCCAATTCCATTCGTGTATTTTTTTGGTTCCACCACCCCTCCATCATGTGACTGTCATGTTCCACCAAAATTATCTCCTTTTCACAACCATCGGAAGTATGGGAGTTTCTTTGTCATTTTCTTGTTATTTTTTCGGTGAGGTGTGTGGGTGGTTATTCCAGAGTTTCTCGACTCAACCCTCCCCCTCATATCTTGTACTTTTGTCCTTTTGTCAATTTATTCCAACCAAATAAAAATTTATTTATATTTTTAATAGTGCACTAAAAAAATAGTGGGCATATTCTATGGGTGTCACAAACCCCACCCCTTTAAAGTAAACACCATCCTTCAAATGTTCTTTGTAAAAGAAAAAAACACATAAAATATAATATTTTGTATAAAACTCTTATTGCACTAATTCAACAAAAAAAATATGGGTACAACCCTTTATTTTCCCAACCATCTCCTAGGTGGCTCCTTTAAGTCCTAATCGCTTCCATTGTACCTTGAACTATTCTTTTGCTTGATTTTAGAGCATGATTTTCTTCTCATCCAAGATCCAAAGTGGTTCTAGTAAGAAATATGCCTCGAGTTCCACGTGTGTCAGAAACCTATCAGAAAGACAAACTAGCATCATGAACATACTTCTTAAAAAAGGAAGCATGAAAAACATCATGTGCTTTCACTATGAGTGGTAGGGCCAATATATAAGCCAATAGTCCCACTCTACCCAATATATGAAATGGTATGTAGTATCTAGGTACCAACTTGGAACATGAGCCCACTTTCAATGAATTTTTTTGGGGCCTAATGTAAGATAAACATGTTCTCCCACATGGAATTATTTATGCATTATCTGGTTTTATGCATAAATATTCTCTTTGTCCTGGGATTCATTTATATTTTCCATTATATTGACTATCTCATGCTCCATTTATTTTAACATATCTGGTCCAAGGAGTATTTTATTCACTAGTGCATCATAGGTGATAGGAGTATTGCACTTTATTCCATATAATGATGCAAATGGACTCATTCTTAATGAATCTTCATAACCATTATTATATATAAAATCCACCAATGGAAGGTAGTCTTAAAACTCCCTTAGTTGATGCATGGCATACATCCTCGGCACGTCTTCCAAGATTGTATTCACTCTTTCTTCTTGAAAATCTATTTGAGGATGGTAATCAGTGCTAAGGCTAGTTGGGTTCCAATACCAAGAAAAATTGACATCAAACATTTTAAAAATGAACTAGGCATCTCTATTTAATATTATCTTTTTATGTACACCATACAACCTAAATATTTATTTCATGAATATTTGAGCTATGTCAATTTCCTTATAAGTATATTTAACAAATATAAAGTGAGCTATTTTTCTCAACATATACACTACCAACATGATAGAATCATGTTTCCTAGTTTTTTTAGGAAATATGGTGATGATTTCCATGGATATTACTTCTCATTTGCACTCTGAAAATGGAATTGGTAGCGACAACCCCGCTAGATGCCTACAGTTTACCTTTACTTTTTGGAATTCAACACACTTAGTGATGTATTTTGCAATGTACTTCTTCATTGCTGGCTAATAGTAAATTTTCTTCATGTTTTTCATCATCTTTTAGTAACCAATATAACCTGAGTAAGGTATCTTATGGAACTCATCCATGAAAATATTCCTTAAATCAGTTGTATTAGATACATATTTCCTATTTTTGAATAGTATCATGTTGGAATCATTGAGTTTGTAACTCATTCTCACCAATCCATCTAGTTGATTCTGCCACCACTTATTTAAATATTGGTAATTTTCATCATTATTGATCCCCTCATTAATTCTTTCCTTTATGTAAAATGATACTTTTCTCAAAGTTGCATATTGAACCTCTTGCAAACTCCTGCTAAGTGCATATGCCACCTTATTTTATTTTCCTTTGATGTGCTTAATCTCAAACTCAAACTCACTAATTAAAGACAACCAACTAGCTTGTATATCATTTAGCTTGTGTTGGTCAAACAAATATTTTAGTCCACTCTGGCTTTTCATCAGCACAAACCCCCTTCCTAATAAATAATGTCTCCACACTTTTAATGGATGCATAATGGATTTCAGCTCCAAGTTGCAAGTGAAATAATTAATTTCACGATAATTCAACATCATAGATTCATACTAAACTACACGTCTTTCTTCAATTAGGACTCCACTAAGTCCTTCTTTACAAGAATTAGTGTAAACTACAAAATCTTTTTCTGGGTTATTTATTCTCAAGATAGGTGCAAAATTGATAAATTTATTTAGTTGTTCAAAAATAGAATCATATTCAAGTGTCCATTCAAATTTTACTCCTTTTATTTGTAATGCTTTAATGGGATTCCAAAGCTTTAAGAAGTTATGAATGTACCTTGGATAGTAATTAGCCAATCCCATGAAGGATCTAACCTTTATAGTCTAAGGAGTTGGCTAATCGATTATAGCCTTGATCTTCTTTGGGTCTATAGCCATGATTTATTTTGAAATAACATGTCCCAATTAGTGAACTTGGGTTTCAAAAAACTCACACTTTCTAATTCTTTCATATAAATTAT
The DNA here is from genome assembly GCA_034641835.2 of Pinus albicaulis. Classification (NCBI taxonomy): domain Eukaryota; kingdom Viridiplantae; phylum Streptophyta; class Pinopsida; order Pinales; family Pinaceae; genus Pinus; species Pinus albicaulis. The sequence goes on from CM076581.1 coordinate 1,098,462,712, forward strand.
GCTCAGTTACCAATTTCAACTTTTCTCTCAAATGGTCTTCAAGCTCTCCTTTATTCTTCAAATAGACAAGGATTTCCACCATAAAAAAAGAGTACAAATTTATTAATGTAAGTCCCAAGAACATTATTCATGAAGCACATGAAGGTTATTGGGTAATTTTAAAGCCTAAAGAGCACCACTACAAACTAATAATGTCCATACCTCATCTAGAATGTCATATTGTAAATGTCCTTGCCCTTAATTGTAACCTAATGATACTCATACCATAGATTGATTTTGGAAAACACAACAACTCCTCTTAACTAGTTAAATAGTTCATGATTCATAGGAAATGGATATATATTCTTCACTAAAATCTTATTTAATTGCTAATAATCCATGCAAAATCTCATAATGTCATCATTTTTCTTAACAAATAGGGCAGGGGATCCCAAAGGCGACACACTGGGTCGAATGTAACCCTTCTCAAGAATTTCCTTTAACTATAATTTCAACTCAAAAAGATAAAGTGTTCTCAAGAAATAAGGGTTGTTCACTACTAGCACTGTTCCAAGGATCAACTCAATAGTGAAATAAATGTCTCCTTTGGGTGGTAGGCATGGAAACTAATTTGGGAATAAATCATATTGTTTTAGAATAAGGTGAGTTACAAATGGGTCAACATTTTCTTCTTTTTCCTAAGAAATATAAATAGCATGTAACACACAACCTTTTTTACTACAATGCTTCACCTATAGTGTAGCTAATTGTCTGAGTGTAATCAACCTCCTAATCCCTTGTAGTTTTACCTCTTCACCATCCACATTGAGACATTCCAACACCTTCTTCTATAAATCAACCTTGCCCATGTTGGATTCCATCCAGTCCATACCGATCGATATATCATGTGACCCTAATGGAGTCAAACTTAATTTATCTTAGGTAGTCATGCTATCTAACTCCATAGGATGTGACTCAATCAAATTTGTCACATTGCACTTGGTCCTAGTGGAAAATTAAAAAATCCATGACTCTTCATGGATTTTTCTTGGAAATTCATACTTTTCCACAATCTTAGCGCTCATATAACTATAGTTAGAATCTAGATAAATTAAAATTGAGACTGATATTTTTTTTCCATACCTTCCATTTTAACAACCACAACTTGTTGTCATGCCTATAATTATCAACTGTTGCATAAATTTTGGGGATGAGCAATGCCACATCACTCAAAGTTGTTGTATCTTGAAAACTGTATAACTTCGAACTTATTTCCTTTAATTTAAGGGCATTTCATCATAAGTCATTTTATACACAATTAGAACATTGAAGAATTCATTTCCTGAACTCTTCAACTAGCTCATTGGTACTTATTCTTACGAGCATTTGTTGATATGCCTTCCTAGTAGAAGCTTTAAATTTTGTATTATTTCCCTTTAGTTTTAATCTTGAGGTATCTTTCCCCTTTCCTTTGAAGTTTCCCTATCTTTATTCTTCCAATAAGACCGAACCTTAGTATTATGCTTATATTTTTCATATATGTGCTTGGTATTATGGATAACCACCTCCAAAGTCCTTGAATCATCAAAGTCTATTCTATCCAATATGCAAGTGGTAAACCATTGATATATCTATGGATATTAGTCTTCTCATATTTAATATAAGGTGCATACCTCAGAAATTTCAAGAATTTTATAGTATACTCCTCAAGTGTCAATTGTCCCATCTTCTGTTTATAGAAATATTTGGCCTTACGATCATAACATTTTTCAGATAGGTACTTCTCTTGAAAGTACTTTTCAAACATTATTTTCACAACTCCTCTATTTTTTCCTTCATATTATTTAAGGCTTCCCACCATATATCAACCCTTCCTTATATAATGAAAATAACCACCCCGTCCTTCATCATTCTCAAAATAATCATTCACCTTAAACTACTTCCTCATCCCCAAGAGCCAAGCCTTTTCCTATTCTACATTATTCACCTCCCCATCAAAGGTAGGAGGATTTTCTTTCTTGAATTCTTTGATCATGAAAATATTCTTCCTCATCCTTTGACAATAATTTCTCTTAGTTGTACTTCCTGATGATCTGTCAAGATTATATGTTTCTCTCTCTAGAGTGTTGAGTAGGATTGTATCTACTTCTACATATATGTCTATGTATTGTCCTTGTCATATTGTCTTATACTCCATCTAACTTGTGCTTTTGAATTTATAATGGACTATTCTTAGGATTAAATTTGTCACGATGATTCGTACCGAGTTCTCGATGTATCTATATTTCTAGAATAGATAGAATATGCAATATTTCAACATTCACCTCTACTTTCCTCTCCTGTTCTCTAAAACTATTTTCATTATTGGTCATGCAAATAATTAATTCAACTCTTAGTCTTCTAACAGTATTAACTAGATCAGGAGTGTCCTCCTTTCTAAATCCCACCACATCATCTCTCCCTTCCAGCTCAATTATACAACCACCATGTAAAGCTCCCAAGGTCCCGAGACCCTGAGGCCTGAGATTTAAATGCTTTAGTCACTTACCAATTATTTTCCCATCATTATTGCTTGAATCCATAGCATGAATACCTTTAGGTCTAAGACCTTGAGGTCCCAAGATGGAAATATTTCATTCAATCACCAAGAACAACTCCCATATCTTGGGCATCAATCTCAACCCTTCCCCAAAGATACTACAAAAAGATGCACCAAGGTCTAAGCCCTAATATGACATCACTCAGTCCTCATGTAGGCATCCTAAGATGAATCAAGTTGATGACATACCTTCCATGTGGAATTCCCCAAGGAAGCCACGTGTCACTCATATTTGATTTATTCAACCCTCCAATATGGTAATTTGTGCCAACCACCTGGCATGCCTCTAGCATACCACACCAGCCCTTGCTCCATTTCATTCTACCAATTCATCCCCAATCCTAGGTCCCACTATGGTCTCAACCCAGCCTCCATGCAATCTCACCTTAGTTTATATTCAGATAACCCCACTTATAAAACCATTGCTTCAAAGATGAGACTAATATTAAGCTGTGTTTGTCCTTCCTTACTACCATTTATAAGGTCTATGATACCTATACATGATACAAACATATTTCCTATCATTTCTTGTCCACTTGGTGAGACAAAAACTTTGAGTGTCACATAATGGAGTTGACCATTGGTTCTACTCCTCGATACTTAAAACATTCAAGGGGTTAATAGCACACACACCCGCACACTCACAAACATATATAATCAATCGCTCTCTCAACATTTAGATAGTGTCATGCTAATCCCCCCTCAGATTCACTAGTATAAATATAATCTAAGTCAAGCCCCTCTCGATACAACCAATGTGAACTATCACTCCTAAGCTTGAACTAGCACTTGGCTTGGCTGTCATTTTTATATACATACATACATACATACATACATACATATGAAAATCTGAAGTTGGGTTACACTTTTTGCCCTTTTTTGAGAAAAAATATCATTTTTAGAAGTTCTTCAATATCCTACAAGCCAAAAAAAAAAATATGTTTATAATTTCATTTTACGATAAAAATAAAACTTGTCAAAAATTTTATTCATTTTCTATCATTTATTTTTTGGAATTTTTTTATTCAAATTTAGTATGTTAGCTTAACAATTATTTGAGTGTGTTTTCTTTAACAATAAATGGATTCATAAAAGGTCATGTTGAGAAGTGTTGGTGTATTCTTTGATAACTCGGTCTTTTTGAGAAAAAAAATCGTTGCAACAATCTAGACAGATAATACTTAGGTATCGTTGTATTGATGAAACCAAGTGATGCATATCATAATTACTAGAATTTTTTGAACTGAACCAATGTGAAAAAACTACATATTTTGAATATGTTTCGCTCTGTGTCAATTTTCTCAACATATTAGTTATAAACTAAAAATCTAAAAACTACCCATTACAGACGACAGACCAATTGTAATGCACCATAAATTTTTTAATTTTTTTTACAGTGTATTTTGGGAGATACATAATTTTGATTTCATTGAATCATAATGACCTTCGAAAAAAAATTCACCCATTTTATTACAAAATTAATTAAAATTAGTAAATATCTATGGAAATCCATAAAAGTTATATCTCTTGAAAGTAGATTGAATTCTACAAATGCTAGTCTTGGTTCCAAAAGTTAATTCATAAAATTTGATGGATTTTTACCATTCCAAAGTTGAAGAAATGTTTTCAGAGCTGAGCTGTAGCGTAGTTGCAGACGTTTTATTTTGGCAGAGCTTTTGTAGTAGTTCAGCGAAACTTTTTTCATCGCCCCATAACGTTAATTTTAATGACAAACAAAGTTTGGCCAAAATTTTGATTGCAAATTCCATCGGTCGAATGAAATTCGATAAATCCCCTTTGGGAAAACAAATTTCGCAACTCTATAAATAGCTGAAAAAGGAAACACTATTTTCACACATTTCTTCATTTGGACTGAATCTGCAAAGGAAATTTTTTGGGCCGAATTTTCAAAGGAAATTTTTTGGGCTAAATTTGCAAAGGAAATTTCTTGGGTTGAATTTTCAAAAAAATATTTTTGGGCTGAATTTGCAAATGAAATTTTTTGGGCTGAATTTTCAAAGGAAATCTTTTGGGCTAAATTTTGAAAGGAAATTTTTTGGCTTTAATTTTCAAAGGTTTTTTGGGCTAAATTTTCGAAGGTTTTTTGGGCTTAATTTTCAAAGGACATTTTTTGGGGTATTTTTTCAGGTGACAAATTTTTAGAGTAAGTGTTTTGGGTTGAAGTAAATCTTTTATAATGATTTTTTAAAGAGATTTTTTGTCTAATTTTTAAAGTAGATTTTTTTGGAGGACTTTGAAGGAAATATTTTGAGCTTCATTTTTAAAAAAAAATTTAGGAAAAAAATTTAAAGCGAATTTTCTTTTAAATTAAGTGTTTTGGGTTGAAGTATGTCTTTTGTGCAAAATTATTAAAGAGAGTTTTTCTGAAATTACATCTTTTGTGATGATTTTTTGAAGCGAGTTTTTGTCTAAATTTTGATAGTGTGTTTTTTTTTACAATATTTTGAAAGAATTTTTTTTAGCTTCATACTAAATTATCATGGGAAATCAAAGAATTTGCAAGAAAAAATAGGATCGAACAAGAAGACCTGCGGATCGTAGAGAATACAGGAGATAATATCACAAAAAGAAGAGAGAATAATGCTCAAATATTGAAGGGGAAACTCAACCTCAACTAGAAGTTGAAGCAAGTATGTAAATATAAATATTATAAATGATATTTAAAATTTAACTAGTGTATTATGAAGTTTATTTTTTATTTGATGAACTAATTTGAAAAATATTTTGCAATGTAAAGAGACAGAGATATTTGTCGTAACATTAATGATGAGATAGAAAATGTTGAAAGAGAAAGTGAAAAAGATATTGAGCCAATTATTGAAGATGTTGAAAATGTTGAAAGAAATTTAAGTCACGAAACTGAATCACCAAGTATGTATATATATGTTGAATGTGTATTATTGGAATTATACATATTTATTGATTTTTCAATTTCATTCAAATGCTATTTTTTAATTTAATTATTTGTTGAATATTTAAACTCATTTTGTACATTTAATTCTCATATTTATAGATGAAATCAATATCAATGATGAGATGTTAGAAAACGTTGACACTCACAGATATGGAGATAAAAAATCTGACCATGTTATATGATATCGTGTTAAGTGCATTATTGATACGTTCTTCAAAGATGAAAATGTGGAAGTTCAAGAAATTTTTTTGAGAAGTCTCTTAACATCAAAGAAATTAAAAGAAGCTACGACTCTATTGGATATTAAAAAATGAAGAAAATATAAAAAAATGAAGGAAAATGTGATACAAAATATAAATAATTCTCTAAAGTCAATTGGAAGATATAGAAAGAAAAGTGATTTAGATGCATGTAGAAAAATACAAATGAGAGTGGTTTCATCAAGTACTAAAGATAATCATTTGGTCAAATCTATGGCACAAGCATTAGGGACCTCACGAAAAACATTGCACAAACATCAAAAATTTTGATTGAAAATAGATTTAAATGATGAAATATCTCTTTGGACAGTTACTTGTAGGAAAGCATACAAAGATAGACTTGGAGAAGATGTTAAAAAAATAACATAGAATATTGTATGAGAAATTCATGTGTTTCACCAAAATAAAGGGATGTGATTTGATAGAGTTGTTCAAGAAGTCCATAGAAGATAATCGTGGAATTAATGTCTCAATCAGTGCTTTTGTGCAACAAAAACCATGGTATGTTAAGCCTATCATTGTACGCAACCCCTTTTGTTTTCATTATCATGTGGACTTTCAGTTATATTATAACGTATTCCTTAATTTTGGTAAATAATTTTGGAAAAATTCAACTCATCCTTCCACTATCCATGATTTCATACCCCAAATTCTATGTGGAAGAGAAAGCCATGAATTATTTTACCAAAATAAATGTGTTGGTGGTGAAAATGCAATTATTGTGGCAATTTGATTTTATTTCACAACAAATATCCGATTGATATAAATTATCAATTATTTTCCAAGATAAAAGGGAAATGGAAGAGATATGAATATGTTCATACATGGATTGGTTCGGGTAGTACTACAAGTGATAAATGGATTTATTTACAAGAAGAATATTTTTTTGTGATAGAGGTTTTGAGACATTTTGAGGAAGAAATGTATAGATACACCAAGAATTCCCATAGAGTTCGATGGAAGGACTTGCAATTCAAAAAATATCATGAATTGTTTCCACCAGGGACCATTTTTCAGTAGTTCATTTTTCAGAGAATTTTACATTTGTTGCAAAAAATGAAATACATAGTGAATGCTATCATTCTAACCAAGTCTCCATGCTTGTCCATATTCTATATAGACACACTAAAAAAATCTTTATCATATAGAAAGCACCAATGAAAATTAACATGTTATTAAATAATATCACTTTTATATCAGAAATGATCATACACATGATACACATTTTGTACAACATCGTTTTGAAAAGATTTATTACTCATTGAAAGGTCGTGGAATAAAATTCAATGAACATTGGATATGGTCAGATGGTTGTGTAGCTCAATTCAAATTTTCACGACCATTATTTTGGTTGTGTCATCTTGATATGAAAAATCACACTAAACATTGTTGAAATTTCTTGGAGATTGGTCATGGAAAAGGAGAAAATTATGGTGCAGGGGCATGTATAAAATAATCACTTCTAAGATATCAAATGCAACACTCTGTAGATAGGCTTGTCTTAGCTAAAAAATTTGTTCAATGGTGCATCGTTGCACTAAGCCATCAGACTAACTGGTCAAGGAAAGTATAAAGGTACATGTACATATATACAAATAAAATTGCATATATATAGAGATTAAATATACATGATATAATTTTTATTAATTTTCTAATTTTAAACATTATTTATCACAATGATTATCTTTGATCATATATAAATTTTATTTTAAATAACATATTTATATTCTTGTTTGAATTTTCCATATAGGTTTTTTTGGCATATTTGGGTGCAAGATGTAGATAGATCGATTGAAAATGACATTGAAACAATAAAAGGGACTCGAAAGTTTCATTCAATTAAAAAAAAATGAGTCCGAAAATGTGTTTGCATTTGATAAAAGAAAATATTCTTGTTTTTTTCATGCTTTCATAGATGACACATAATTCAATGATGTGTTTGAAAACAATATGTATGTAAAAGATTGTCAACAAACAGAACTAAATACAGAGGGGAAAATGTATGTTTCAAACTTTGAAGAGACACAATCAGAGGAGACTACAGTGTCATCTGAAGGTGATCATGTTTATTTTCTTGTTAGAGAAGATAACATTTCAACTGCTTTCAAATGATAGAGATATAGAAATAGATAATAAAATCAAGTACACAAGTTAATTCTAAAGTTAATTTTTAATCTTAATTATGATCTAAATTTATGTACCTGTTTTATTGTCTAGGAGATGTTTTTGTTGTAGTTTCACCTACTAACAACGTAGAAAATTTCAAGTATTATTTGATCTGTTGGACTAAATTAAAGATGAAATTATAGACTATGATGATAACAAGTTTATATATGACAGAGGGTTTATTATACTGAAAAGTTATTTTTTCCAAAAAACTCATCAAAGTTATAATATTGCTTACATTCAAGAGAACTTGATGTCATAAGTTTTCAATGTAGTCATGGTGTGTGGATCATGCATAAAGTTGATAGAATTTCAATCAAAGAAAAAATTGAAAGTTAAGAAATGGAAAATGTCAAAATCCAACCATAAACGGATAAGTGAGGATGCCATTCCATTAATTTTTTTTATTGAAGTGCCTAACAATTTATTTTCCTTGGATTCATCTTTGAGAGATGAAAAAACTCAAGTATAAATTGGTAGCCTTTTATTTCATGCATTCTCAAGCTGTACATTATTGATAATGTATTAAGATACTTGAAATTATATGTATATTTTATGTTATCTACAAGTGTATTTAGGATTTTATTATATTGATAAATTGTGCTTGCACATGCACACAACAAGTAATTTATACATCTACACATACATGTCCATTCTCTGGTCTTAAATGATTTCGTACATTCTCCTATATGAGCTAGTTAATTTTATGCCATTATTGAAAAATGTATGTACCTCGCATATTTGATATAATGAAAATTTTAAGCTATGATGTTGCTTTAGAAATATGAAGCAAACTATAATATTAATTCAAATGAAAAATGTGTACAGTCTTTTGTAACTTCCAGTTTTATTATATTGATGTTTATTATAGACTGATATCCGTAGTAACCTTTATATGTGAATTAATGAAAAATGTTGTATACCATAACTTTTAATGAAATTTTTAAATTTTATGTTGTTTGACACATCTATGTACACCTATAATTTTATGATTGTTTTTCGATTTACATCTATATGTATTTTATATTAACATTATAAGAATTATTTCAAAGGAAAAATGTATTAGTTAAATGCAAATTTTCTTTCATTGCTACATATTCATTATTGGAATAGATTATATTCCTTGGAAAGTAATAATATCTGTGTATTATGTCGGAAGTTGAATACAATCTTATGTAAAAGAGTAACACATTATATCCCATATTCATTATGGCGTAGTATACTCTTGTACCCATTTATTATATAAAGAGGTGTTATTTTGGAGAATTATACTATCCCACATTCAATATGTGAGAGTAATTCTTCCACATCTCTAGGTTTATAATAGGGTCAGGGGAGCCCTTTTTTTTACTGTCACATATTATCTTGTGCTCATAGTTTTATTTGTATTGGGTTATTTGTAGTTGCTCCCTTTGTAGGATTGCAGGAGATTCCTAGAGATAATAGAAGACAACCTTTTCGTGGACATAGCCTATCTGGTTGAACCACGTATATCTGTTTTATTATTTTTCCTTGTCCTCTTTCTGTTCTTATTTATATGTTTATATTTTGTTGGTTTCTTAGATGGATAGCTAGTTTATTAGATCTAATATTCTCACATGGTATGAGAGCCATGGTTACTATGATCTAACATATTCTTTGAATTTAACCATCAATGTGGATCTTCATTTTTTATTATCTCGACACTCTTTTTCTATAGATTTTATTTCTATCTCGCAGCAATTAGGCTTCTCGTTAGATCTAGGCATGATCCTACATATTTGAGATTTTTTTCTTATAACCCTAACTTTGTTGTGTAGTATTTTGGTAGGTTTTTTTTCAAGGGGCTCTTTATTGTTTTTCTATAAGATCTATATTATTTTTGGATTTTCAAGGGGTTCTTGATTTTTTTTATGTAATATATATATGTTTGTGAATCCTCCTCAAGGAGATCTACCTTCTGGTTGTAATATTCAGTTATGGCAGTTACGACAGTTTTTGTTTTATTACAGGGAAGAAGATTGCTAGACTGAGGGTTCGAATCAGAATTTTAGCCAAATAGGTGGATGTCTAATGGCTCGGCCATTTCCAAAAAATGCTTATAATAAACATTTGGAGCTTTGTTGAGTGTTTTTTGTTTTCCCACCTGGTTTTTTTGTCCGCTTCTTTACCTTTTGTATAGAATTTCCTAGAAAATAGTAGACATTTGGGTTTCTCTCACCGATCTACTCAATTTGAAAAAAACAATCATCTCAAATGAAGTCCCAAAGACAAAGTTATCGTTGATTTAATATTGGTATTTTTTCAAGGTTTTTGGTGACGACAAACGAACTGCAGAAATTTACAGTATTCTATCCACTTTTTCTCTTGTCATTTCTTGAATTTGGGTTTATATTAATCGTAAAAATTTCTATCATTATGAATTCATAAGTAGCTTCTGTTCCTTAACTTATCAGATCTAACTATCTTGCATGGATTATGAAAATGATTGATGTTTTGAGGAGTAGCAATCTATGGAGGTTGGTTAACGATGAACACAAGAAACCTAAAAATGTTCAAGCTTTGATTAAATGGAAAGAAAATTTTGATCAAACAAGAGGGCTCATTGGTAAAATGGTTTTAGATTGTCTTCAGGTAAGTATTGAGTTAAAAGACAACCCAGTTGAGGTATCGGAAATTCTTGCTTCTTTATTTGATAAATATGATGGTGTTTCTTCTTATTACCTTGAAAAGAAGATTCATGAGCTAGATCATACTAATTTTTATAGAGTAGAATTATATCTTTCTGAATTGAAAAACTTAAATGAAAATTTAAATCATTATGCTAAATATTACAAAAAGACAGACGTTGCTCTTATCATTCTTGTAGAACAAAAAATGCCATCTTGTTTTGACATGTTCATTCAAACTAGGAATAGGGCTCTTGAATTATCTCAAAGTACCATGAAACCTATTTTTGATGATTTATGTAAACAGTTGATAAATGAGCAAGAAAGGTTGATTGCTTTAGGAGAAGTCTCACCTAATAAAGCTCTTATGGAACATAATAAAAATCCTAACAAAAATTTTAATAATGCCAAAGGTTCTTGTTCACAAACTTCTAATCATACTAATAATAATGGTCATGCTTCTCATGCACATCATGAAAATAGTAAGAAGAAAAAAATGTATGATCCTTGTAAGCATTGTTGTAAAGCTAACCATCCTGAAAATAGTTTATTTAAAGCGAAAATTTTAATGAGAAAATCAAACAAGAAAAATTCTAACGAATCTCAAGTAGCTTTATGTGCTTCTATTGTTTCATCTCATAAATATTCTTATAATGTGGAATGGATAATGGATTCTCATGCTTCTAAACATATGATTGGTAATTCTTATTTGTTTACATCTTATGTAACTAATAAGCACTCATCTCAGAAGGTTTATATTGGTGATGGTAAACAAAATTCCATAGTTGGTTCTAGTAATATTAATATTGCTAATGGTCAATTGGAAGATATTTTTCATGTTCAAAACATGCCCATCAACTTACTTTCTATTTATTGTGCATGTTAGAAAGGTTTGAAATTTTAAGCTTGGCCCGATAAATATGTTATTAAATATATCAACCAAAATTACAAACTAGTTTCTTCTGGCCCTGTTGATCATACAACTGGTTTATGTAAATTTGCAAGTTTTAATTCAACTAAGAAGAAACCATTTTATTCCTATGTTTCTCATGTTGATGAAGTAAGTAAATTATGGCATGAAATATTGGGTCACTTAAATTACGGTAAAATGCAAATACTAACTAAAATGGTTCATTTTTTGCCTGATATTTCTTCTACTATTAGTGTTTGTAAAGGATGAATTCTTGGTAAACATCATAGAGAAATATTTGACAAAGGTAGATCCTGGCGTGCTAAAGAACCTTTCCAATTAATTCATAGTGATATTTCCGGTCCTCTTGAAGTTCATTCAATATCCCATGCATTTTATTTTGTTACCTTTATTGATGAATTTAGTAGAAAATCTTGCTTTTATTTTTTGAAAAGTAAAAGTGAAACATTTGTAAAATTTCAGGAATTTAAATGCATGGTTGAAATTGCATCTGGTATGAGTATTAAAATTTTGTGATCTAATAATGGGGGGGAATTTGTTAAGAAATAATTTTATTCATATTTATCTAAACATCGTATTGAACATCAAAATATTGTTACTTACACACCCCAACAAAATGTTATTGTTTAAAGGAAAACCATAACTTTAGTTGAAATGGCTAGATGTATGCTTTATTCTAAAGGACCAGATAAAAATTTTTGGGCTGAAGCCATCTGCTGTGCTAATTTTATTTTAAATAGAGTTCCTACGAAATATTTTAAGCAATTTACCCCTGACAAAAAATGGAATGGACGTAAACCGGATATTATTAATTTTAAGGTGCTTGGTTGTGAATGTTGGGCTCATATTCCTAATGAAAAACAGAAAAAGTTTGAACCCAAATCTCAGAAGAGTATATTCATCAGTTATTATGAGAATTCCAAGGCTTATAGGTTGTTTGATCTTTCTAATCAAAGTGTCATTATGAGAAGGGATCCTCATTATGTAGAAACTCATGTTACTTTGAATTTACCAATACCACCTATTACTCATCTTCCTGTTACTCCTTCTTCGAGTTATATGCCTCTTATTGATCTTGATTCTTCCTCTGCCTCAAGTATTCCACCTGAAACTCATGAAGCTCCTGAAGTGACTCATGCTGCTTCTATTATTCCTATTTGGGCTCGAAAAACCCTTGAATATGTAGGTAGTGAGGTCAGAAATCCTTCCGACACTCGTCAAAATAGATCTAACTTTTCTCTTATGACCAAAGTTTTGGCCATAGATGATCCTACTACTTATGCTCAAGCTAGGGGTAATCCTCATTGGGAACAAGCTATGTCTATTTAATATGAATCTCTTTTGATAAATAATACTTGGTATCGTGTTCCTCTTCCTTTAGGAAATAATTTAGTTGGCTGTAAATGGGTTTATAAAACTAAGTTCACTACAGAAGGACAGGTTGAAAAGTATAAAGTTGGATTAGTTGCCAAAGGCTTTAATCAACTTGAAGGTATTGATTATAATGAAACTTTTTCTAATGTTGATAAAATGAACACAATAAGAACCATTTCATCACTTATTGCATCTTTTAAGTGGGAAATTCATCAAATGGATGTTAAAAGTTCATTTTTAAATGGTGATCTTACTGCAAAAAATTATATGCAACAACCTCTTGGTTTTGTTTTTGCTGAATCCTCAAGTTTAGTATGCGTATTACACAAATCTGTATATGGTCTCAAACAAGCCTCTAGGGCTTCATATGATAAAATTGATGAATATTTCTTTAATTTGGTTTTAAGCATTTTATATCTTATCCAAGTCTATATGTTAAGAACTTTGGTGATAATGTCATAATTATTGTTTTATATGTGGATGATCTAATTATCACTGGCAGCCAACTTGTATTAATTCAACATATGAAAATTTCTCTTCGAATATGGAATATGGCCGATGGTCTTTTTCTCTCTCATCCTAAGTATTTAACATATCTATTGTCTCATTTCCATATGAGTAATTTTAAACCTACTCCTACACCATTTTAATCCAGTGTAAAGTTAACTATTGAGTGTACCACTACACTGGTTGATCCTACTATTTATCAGCAGCTCGTTGGAAGTTTAATATATTTAACTCATGATAACCAAATATCTCTCTTTTCGTAAGTATGATTTCTCGGTTCATGAAACAACCTCCTGAAATTCATTGGCTCACAACCAAGATAATTCTACGATATTTACAGGGGAGATTTCATTATGTTGTATTCTATTCGAGAGGTGCTAGAATTTTACTCTCTGGTTATAGAGATTCTAATTGGATAGGTGATAGTTATGATAGAACTTCAACTGCTGGTTACATATTTCAATTTGGTTTAGGTCTGATCTCTTAGTACAGCAAGAAGTTGAAGACTCTTTCTTTATCTTCATGTGAAGAAGAGTATAGAGTAGCCAAAGAAGCAGCTAAATAAGCTGTTTGGTTATGATATGTTCTTACTGAGCTTCGTCGAGTTCTAAAATCATCCACCATGTTGAAATGTGACAATAAGGGTGCAATTCAAATTTCTTACAATCCAATATATCACTCCAGAACGAAAAATCTCGACCTTGATGCTCATGATATACGAGGTCTTATTACCGATGGTATTATTTATCTAGAGTATTTTCCTACTGGGTAGCAAGAAGTCGATGTCTTCACCAAATCCTTGATAGAAGAAAAGAATGTATATCTTCGTTCTTTGCATGGGATGAGGCAAGTTGTCATCAAGGGGGATTAGTAATGACTCCGTCCTTCCTTACTGTTAGGTAGTGTTAGAATGGGCCCTTCTCCCAGCCATTATTAAGGGGGAGTGTTGGAATATATTATATTCCATGGAAGGCAATAATGTCTTTGTATTATTTCAGAAGTCGAATACAATCTTATGTAAAAGAGTAACACATTATATCCCATATTCATTATGGCATAGTATACTCTTGTACCCATTTATTATATAAAGAGGTGTTATTTTGGAGAATTATGTTATCCATCATTCCATATGTGAGAGTAATTCCTCCACATCTCTGGGTATATAATAGGGTCAAGGGGGCCTTTTTTATTACTATCACATCTTATCTTTTGCTCATAGTGTTATTTGTATCGGGTTACTTGTAGTTCCTCTCTTTGTAACATTGGAGGAGATTTTTGGAGATAATAGGAGAAAACCTTCCCATGGACATAGCCCAATTGGGTGAACCACGTATATCTATTTTATCCTTCTTCCTTGTTCTCTTTCTATTATGATTTATATGTTCATATGTTGTTGGTTTATTATATAGATAGCTAGTTTAGTAGATCTCATATTCTCACATTTATGAACTTAAATATATATGTATTTAGCCTTTAAAAGCATATGCATTCCTTGATTTATGATTCAATATATCAATTGATATGTGTGCAATGACATATAAATCCGTGTATGTGAATTGATAGCCAGGTAGGGGTATGCTAAATGAAGTAAGCCCGGGACATTTCAAAATTGTGACAAAATATTTTTTATGCATTCCTATGATAATATGTCATGTTGAGTTGGTTAAGAGAAGGAAAATTTTCCTGAGGGATTTTTTAGTAGTGAAAGGAAGGTCTCTTTAGGGATTTTTGAGCAGTGAATGGAGGGTAAATTCCTCGTGTGTGGTTATTGAAGAAGAAGGTGTCCATATGTGTTGAAGAGTTGAGTGAATTTTGAGGTTGGTCAAGGAGGATGGTATCGCATGTGATATATTGTAATTATTATAGCAGATGTAAGTATATATGCTTGGAGGATGTGTAAAATTTATAGTAAGTGAAGATGATGAATACAATGATATAGAGATGTAATTATAGATTCCTGGAGGATGTGTAAAATTGATAGGAAGTGAAGATGATGAAGATAATGATACAAAGCTATCCAAGACACATATATCAATATGGATTGAGTGTGGAACGCAGCATGGGATGGTATTCAATGTCGTGCAAGGGTGTAGTGAGTGATTGTGGTTAATGTGAAGGAAGTATGAATGTGCATGAAGTATACTATGAGGATGTGAAAAGTTTGATTGTGTATGAATGAGTATTAGCTCATATGTGTGAATGCATTGTGTGAATTATTTTCTATTATAGTAATGCATATATAGTTAATGAAACTTCATTTCATTTAATATGTTTATAACTTAAAATAATGGAATGATCGGTATGTCATAATTCTAAGATCATTTCAAAAGCTATTGGAAATATGGCAATGAAACTTTATATGCTTGAATACTCACAGTTATTTGGCTGAATGAGAGGAAAAATTGCAGGTAGAAAATGATTGGATATGTAATCCCATAATTAATATTGATTGCTACTACATACAAGCGCCAAACATTTTGATATTAATCTGATAGTTGTTCAATCTTGTTTCTAAATTGTATAGATTTCAATTTCAGATTTTCATTTTTTATTTGAGCATCTCATGGTGATTTTATGTTTATGATATAGGTGAGATGATACATCTATATAGTATGGACATATAATGGTTGCTATAAACTAGGAATCATGGGGAGAATGCCACTATGATGACACTAGAACCCTGTGATATGCCTTCATTTGAATGAGATATTGAGTGACTAGAGGCTACTATTGGGATGTCTTGGCAGTAAGACTCTATATGTTCCTACACTTTGTGAAAGGGTTAATAGCATACCTTACCTTGCTCTTCTTGGCTTAGGCAATAGGATTTCAAAGGCGAACAAAAACACTCTTTTGGAAAGGTAGTTTTATGTATATTTTAAAATATTTTATGAATCTCATAAATATTAAAAAAATATAACTATTTATTTCACTTCATTTATAAATATTTTTGTTTAAATATTCTATGATTTACAATATAAATACATAAATACTAACCAAACTATCCTTTTGTATGACCATCAAGATAATTTTGAATTCCTACAACATTTTTATTTTTTATTTTTTCTGGGTGGCTTGACAGTTAAATTGTTGACCTGATGCTTGTATACTGACGTATATAACTCAATAACATAATTATTCCTTTGGTACCTACTTCAGTATTGGCTGATTAGATTACTTCCAGCCGGGATAAAAAACAACTATGAGTCGATCCAATGATACATGTTCATATCTCTCTTGAAATTTTTTTATATCATAGTGGGTAAATGAAACTCAAAAAATTATTTACTCATGTGTTTCTTCTCAATAAATAAATCCAATTATGAAAACCAAATATAATAATAATTTAAAATAACAAATTATTATACAAAACTTCTCATTCTAAAATAATATTTCAATATACGAAAAAACAACTAAATTAAAATGAATTGCAAAATACTTTCTCTTCATAGCTAGTTTACTGAAGACCAAGTCACAATGAAAAAGTAGAGAATAGAGATAAAAAAAATATTTGATATTGGTGGGGTTGGGGAAACAAGAAATGGTAGGACAACTATATGACCGTTTATTTCTTGATCATCACTTGATGTACATTTTATGCGCACTCAACAAAGTTGACATGGAAATGCCATAGTAGTGCAAATTGGAGACCACTACCCCCACAATGAATTAAGGTTTTTGTCTTTATCCTTATTTTAAAATAAAATTGGATCATTCCTTTGACTAAATTAGAGCATAAAATTTAATGGATGTATGTATTTTGGTTGTAAAGAAAAATTCAAAAGGGAGATAAGTGCCAACAACATGAAAATAGAAGTGTGTGATGCCAAGTGAATGTCAAAATGTCTGCATAGTGACTAGAAGAAGCTAATGATAGTGCCTGAAGATGGTGTTGCTCATATCATATATAAAATGTGCTAAAAATACTCAATATGACGCTGAATCATAAAAATCATATATATATAGTTCCTGGGAAATCAAATGAGTATGGAACTAACTATGACGAAAGCTCTTGTGTGAGTGATCAAATTGTCAATAATCTGAGAAGGATCACATATCAAA
This sequence comes from Pinus albicaulis, assembly GCA_034641835.2. Classification (NCBI taxonomy): domain Eukaryota; kingdom Viridiplantae; phylum Streptophyta; class Pinopsida; order Pinales; family Pinaceae; genus Pinus; species Pinus albicaulis. The sequence goes on from CM076581.1 coordinate 1,098,480,173, forward strand.
TCTCAGAATGTCAATCAGAGATTCACTGCTCTAGAAAATCCCATAACATGGATCCCCATGCAATAAAAATAAGAAAAATACAACTCCCATAACTGGAACTATGCTTAGGAATCCATGAACATGTAATCTAGAAATTATTATTATACAATTTCGACACATGATAATAACTTGAACGTATATATATATATATATATATATATATATATATATATATATCTCAAATAGAGACTGACATTACAATATTATGAAGAATACCAACAACACAAGATATGAATTTAAGGGAACAAGCATTTTTTACTCCTCATCCTAATGTTGCACTATAATTTGTCATAGTAAATGAAATAGTTTGTGATATAATTCATCATAGCAAATGTAATAGACAGATATGAGAAGTTTTATCACATTTTTCATATGATATCAGTAGCATGGGCAATCAAATGACTATGGAACTAAATATGATGAAAGTTCATGTGTGAGTGATCAACAGGTGTTGAATTGGACAAGGATCACATATGCAGTCTCAGAATGTCAATCAGAGATGCCAAATTCGGAATTTTTTATTATTATTTCCTGATTGCTTTCTTGAAATAAAAGTTGAGTAGCTAAACCCATGTGCATTTGTTTTCTATCTTGATCTTATAATACTACAACATGTTTGTAATATTTATGACACATTTAATGGCCCGAAGACTCTATGTTACTTATGTTTTTCAATGGATCGTGCACGCAACACAACTTCTTCTCTATATTGAATCCATGTTCCCATTACCAAGAAAATGCCATTGACCTAGAGTTGAAATCAGAGGACTATTATGATTCAATGTTGTAGAATTCATAAGAAAAATCAGGCGAGCTCATTGGATATCGCCGGGGATAAAATCTAAGGAGATATAGTTGAGCAACGGAATCTGATTGCACGACTTGGTTTGACAGAGTAATAATCCATAGACTGTAAGGAATTAGAGTGAAACAAAAGAATTGTAGGCTCATTGACTTAATTGTAAAATGCACAAGAGGTATTCCTAATAATAATATATTATATATAAAATGTATAAGTGATGATAAAATGTTACAATGAGGACCTACTTATATACCTAGGCAGGTGGCCTTTCATGATTGGGCATGTCTTTTATACATGCCTTTTCACTAACTTAATGACTGCTTAACATAATCTTTATTTCACTATTAATAATTATATTTATTCCTATTTATTCTATTTATAGTAATTTCTTTGAATTATATTCATAACATTTCCCCTTCCTTCAAAAGCTTTGTCCTCAAAGCTATATTGTTGACAATTTTCTTCATGTTGCCCTCATCGTTTTGATAAGTGTGGTGGTCACAAATTTCTTCATGTTTGTCAAACATCTCAGCATTATTTAGTCATTTATTTATGTATAATTCGTCGCAGCTCATCAATAACCCTCCCTTGGATTTTTTTTTTTTGTAATCATAATATATAATAGTGTTTGTATTAAAGTATATTAAAATGATGTAATACAGTTTTTTTATTAATTATTTAATTTAATTAATTAAATAGTTTTAATTAATTAAATTAAATTAATTTATGATATAACTATGCTATAAGCACTGAGCCACCCTTTAAATGACTCATTTATATGACCAACTTATCGTGATACATATATATATATATATATAGATATTATATATGTATTATATATACATATCTAGATAAACAACGAACCGTCGTGTCGAATGGAAATGAGCGATGTATTAATGTATCGAACAACTAAAATGTCCACACTTCTTGACCGTTAAGATGTTCGACCAATCTGGAAAATTTTTAAACTGTGTGGATTCCTCGACGACTATCATGGCAGCAATCACGGATCCGCAGTGGAGTGGAAGGCTATCGGGGTAGTGAAATTTATGGTAGAGGCAAGCATATAGTGGGTGTTAGTGTGACTGTGTGGGGTGATAGCGTGGACTCCTCCATCGAACCCTATTTATTTGACACGAACAAATTCCCCATCCTTCAATTCCTTTATAGCTTCTTTAAATATTTGAAGATCAGGGATCGGTGTTCCATTAATCTCCACAATCCACGGGTTCACATGAATCCCATGTCTACTTGTCGTGCTTCTTTCTAAAAAGTATGACACATATACCCCATACCCTTCTTCTGGAAAGAATCCAAATGCACGAACAACAATGATGTGCTCATGAACAACACGTCCACATGAAATCACAATGTGTTTGGGTCCAAACCCATCTCTCACATCAGTGCCTACCAGAAGTTTCAAATCTAAACCATGGGAAAAAATTGTTATTCTTAAATTTCCTTCTTCATTCTTGCACTACTGACAAGCGTTTTCTATATCACAAAAATATGTAATTGGATTCCCATCAATTGCCAATAACATGTCCCATGGCTGCAACATACGTTGAGTACTTGATCCAACCCAAAAAAATTTCACCTAAAATACATGCAGTCTGATGCGTTATAACTTTGTAATCCATTTATCGCTTAGTCCATGGTCAAATTAAAATGGGAGAAAGTTCCACCTCTAAAATGTGCACAAAGGGTTTACACATTTTGATTCCATTTATAAGCAAAGGTTGACCATTGGGAACTCCATTTATAATTTTGTGTAGCACTTCACTTACATCATAAATCAGAATTCCTTCAATCTCATTTTTAGAGTATCTGCCCCACAATTCCCTAACATTCCCCTCTTCATCCACTAGTACACCTGAATAATCTATCCCAAAATATGTGTCCACTTTGATAACTTAAATATTATTTGAAGAAGACTTAGGCTTCGTGATAGATAACTTGAATTATTGAGCGTTTAAGCCTTGAATCAAATTAACAAGATATGCATCTTCACCTACATGTAAAATAGGTTCAGGAAGAAGAGCAGCTACACGTATGGAAGAAGCCCCAGCTCGACCTAATGCAGTTGGGTCATATGTTATTAATGCATAATTGTGTATAGGATGCAGGAAAACCATTTCTCCATGCATGTTCAATGGGTTGGCAGCATAATTCAATGTGGCATCTGATACACAAATGGGCACTACAAAATTTTCCACCACAACTCTTCCCACTAACATGGATTGATACATCACCACCCCTGTAGCGATAGAAACGCTTTGGTTCACACCATAAGTCAAGGAAAATAATGGTATAGTTACTTGAATAGTCACAAGGATTGGCTCAATGAGTTTCTCAACATCAAATGTGGCCTTGGAAATTAAACTTTTGGAATATGAATTATATTTATCTTTAACACCTACGTCCTCGTCATAATCTACCATTGTCATAACATGTTTTTTTGTAGAAATTAGTCATTTTTCATGAATATTTTTTGGAAATTCATTTTTTTCTTCCTTGCTTTCATCTACAGTTGTCACATATCCACTTTGATTTTCAGTTTCATCCATGTTACTCTCATGAGTTCTTATTTCATCATCATAAATGTTTTTTTCAACATCTTCTTCTTCATTGTTATGATAATGTTTATTCTCCTGTTTCACAAGATAGTCCTCATCCACATCATCTTCATCTAGAACCTCATCTTGATATTTATCAGCTTCATCATAATCATCTATTGCTTCATCTTCTCCACCATATTGATTGATATATTTTTCAGCATCTTCTTCCTTATTATGGATTTCTTCATAAATTTTCTTAAAACAGGTTGTAGATTTTTCACTTGACTTTTCTAATTGCTTAAGCTTTTCTTGTATTTTTCTAATCTTCTCAGGATCTCCACATAACGGCACATTGTATTTTAAAATATGTTCATAGGCTCGTAAACTATGTTCATAGGCTCGTAATACTATATTGTGCGACATGGCTCTGATACCACTGAAGCAACAGAACTGTAGGCTTGTTGACTTAATTGTAAAATACGCAAGAGATATTCATAATAATAATATATTATATATAAAATGTATAAGTGATGATAAAATGTTACAATGAGGCCCTACTTATATACCTAGGTAGGTGGCCTTTCATGATTGGGCATGTCTTTTAGACATGCCTTTTCACTAACTTAATGACTACTTAACATAATCTTTATTTGACTATTAATAATTATATTTATTTATATTTATTCTATTTATACTAATTGTTATGAATTATATTCATAACACAGGGGTCGACTCTCCTTCTCATTCATGGTTTTTAGGATAGATGCCCTAACGGCATGGGATACCCAAATAAATAAAAATAAGAAAAATATGACCCCCATATCTTGAATTGTGTTCAGGAAACCATTAACATGTAATCTGGAAATTATTATTATACAATTTCGCCCCATGACAATAAATTGAACGTATATATATAAACAAATGTCAAATAGAGGCTGACATTACAATATTATGAAGAATACCAACAATGAAAAATATGAAGGTAAGGGAACGGGATGCGCGATAATCTATCACAGGAAATGAAATAGGAAACTGAAACAGATGCAGGTCATGATGATGCTAGAAATTAAATCAATTAAAAATAAAATTGACAATATTATAACCAGGGAAGAAACACTCTTCAAGGAATCTATATTCTTATATTTCTCTTACATTCTTATCTTTATGTCATAAAATAGGTTGTTTGGCTACCTCTCACATCTTCATGGGCCTCAGGGTCTTGTTCACATATTTCATATTACCCTAGGAATCCATTTTCAATTTTTCAAATATATAAAAAGGATAAGATTATTTTCCTATTTGATTGGTTGATCCACACATTTAAGGAAGAGATGGGACCAATATGGAAATATGGAGAGAGCATGATTAAATCTTCGTCTTTTATTTAGATCTAATAATATGGTGTGTCTTCGGGTGAATGAAGGTGGATATTTTTGGATTAGTTTGACCAATAGCTCTATACTGTTGGTAAACTCCTATATTATAATTCATCACGGGAAATGAAATAGGAACCTAAAATTGGCAGATGTCAGAATGAAGCTAGAAATTAAATCAATCAAAAATAAAATTGAAAATCTAATAACAAGGGAGTGCTTGTAATGTGACAAAGATCACTGCAATTTATTAAAGTATGTACCTTAAAAATATCAAGAAATTAGATGATGCGATGAAGAATTATAGAATGATTTTGAGTTTTTATAATGTGTAAATGATATCCACATTATTAATATTTAATGTTAAATGTCATAATTGATTCCTGTTTTCTTGTGAAATATGTAAAGACACCATAATCTGCAAGGGAATACAAAATAATAAAAATTGTGGTATTTAATCTCTAAAGAAACATGTCTCAAATATATTCATGTGCAAAAATATTATGATAAAATGTTGGACAAGGATGCAGAAAGGAATATTTGTTCATTTAACGATGCATGTGTTTTATAGGAAACCTCACAACCAACTTCTACATGGTTTTGTCATGAATTTTTCTACTTTCATTGATCAGTACTATGATTTTATCTAATTTATGGTAATAAGAATACTTTTCTTTCCTAAGAACACCTGGAATGGAAGCATGTTAGACATGGATGTAGAGCGAGCAAGATGAGGTAGAGCATAGACAAAGGTCGAACATGGACATAGATTGGACGAGAAGATTTAAAGCACGGACGCAGAGCGAATGACACAAGAACAAACATGCCAAACAAGCGCACCGAGGCTAGAAGGAGCACGCCGAGGATGCCCTCCAAACACTGCAAAAAATGAAATTAGCACGAAATTAGCATTTACCCAGAGATAAAAGACAGAAAAACAGTGGAAAAGGGAGAAAAAACCACAAGAACACTGTTGGTTAGGAAATTGAAGCCCTCTCCAATAGTCATGATACAAGGAAATGACAGAAATATTCTTCTGGTACGAGGGCTGCTATATTTATAAGAAAAAAGTTCGGTAGAACTTTTAATGCTGATTTTTCTGCCTCCACCCAAAAATTTGGTTACTGTTGTTGTCAATGTAAATGACGAAATAATTTCTATTAGTGACAAAGAAAATTTAAATACAACTTTAAAAGATACAAACTGAACTTGTGGGAAGTGAAACCATTGGGGTGAATTTCTCATAAAAGTTATTTTCTTCTTCTGATCTTATATATATATATATATATATATATATATATATATATATATATATATATATATATATATATATATATATATATATATATATATATATATATCTATATATATATACATATATATATATATATATATATATCTATATATATATATATATATATATATATATATATATATATATATATATATATATATATATATATATATATATATATATATATATATATATATATATATATATATATATATATATATATATATATATATATATATATATATATATATATATATATATATATATATATATATATATATATATATATATATATATATATATCCATTCTTCTTGGGCTTAAACATAGCTTGGCCAGCTTCCATATACATGTATAAATAAGGCTATCCCTCCTAAGCTGAGATAACACCTATCCCAACCTTCATATGCTTATAGATATCATTTAAGCTATCTCTCTTTATCTTAACTAATTTCAATTATTTGGGTTAATTAGTAACACATCTAGGAATAATTCTTGTATGTGACTTAATAGCCTTGGCGTTTCAAACACAAACAACTCAAAGAGAGAAACAAAAGAAACTACAACAATATCCTTTATTCCACGATCATATGAAAATATATCTGTATTTTGGAAATATATATTCCTTTTTCATTAAAAACAATAACATAGGCCATTCAGAGCACAAACCATTTATGTACACAAGCTACCCATTAGATGCCCAACAAGTGAAAATAGAGAGTACAAATCTCTATCACCACAGCCACGAATAGGCTCACATTCCTCATAACAATACATGAATTTTATTAATATTAAAATGCATATATATTACATTCATTTACACAGTAACATGAATAAGAAACTTATCTTATAATTTAGAAGCTTGTAAATTGAGATTGGGACTATGAATCTCCACCCAACCTTAGAGAAATTGCAACTAATATTTTGTAATATTCATACATTAGCATGCAGCTAGTAGGAATATTAATTTTGCTCCAAACACATGGTTAGATGAATAAATGGGTAAGGAGACCCATAAATCTTTCTTGCAACAATAAAAACCCTCTTAATGGGGAAGGGATCATATTCACATCTGGATAAACACCATCATGTGTGAACAAAGACCAAAAGTAAGTGGACAAGTTCAAGTTTGACCAAGTCAACTAAGCTAAGATGGAGGATGTGGAACATGAAAGAAGATAACTCAGTGGGAATATAGATCTATTTAGATAGATATAATAAAGCCACATCGAGTGTGGAAGAAGGCTTTGCATGGAGATCCAGTCAAGATTGATCCATTCAATATTGATCCTATCAAGATTGACCTAATCCATCAGTGCAGTTTTGGAGGGAGATTCATTGCATGGAGATGGAAACCCTAATGAGTGGGATCAAAGGTGAGGAGGCTCACATTGTATATAAGGAGGAGGATGGATCCCATATGGGGTTAGCTTATAATTATGATTTTCTAATTATATGGTCTATTTAGATGTATTTTTATTTTCTAAATGTTTATCTGAGATAGAGTGTTGTTTAGCACAAGGTCTTCATGTTTAGGAATTCCTTCTCTTTCCTTAAGGGGATCTATGAAGAGTATTGCACCATATTGTCAATTATCTCGCTTGAGGCAAAGCTTCATCCTCCTTTGACAGGGCAGATCCTATTGAGGGTTTGCATGTTTCAGTAAGCTGCAACAAGTGGAGGCTAGATCTTCAGATCTAGACCATCTCAACACTTATTTTCAGTTGAGAATTCTTCTAATCCATTGGGAGTATATTATTGAAGGTTGTGAGCTATATTTTCATATCTTGGTTGTAGGCCAATGTCATTTTATTCCCTACAGTGTAGGGAGAGACCAGATCTATGTTATTTCTGAAGGAGCTACTGTAGGGTGATTCAGTGCACCATTTGGACAGATGATTTTCTGAGTGTTGGGGGTCTTCCCTTCACTTTGGAAATCTGTTCGAGGAGATCCTTTTCTTGTTTATATTAGATCAGATACACTTTCCAGATATGAATATTTCCATACATCTACAGTCTTAAAACTCATATCTACATTTTGTATATGGTGTATTGCTGAAAACCCCAAGGGGGATTAATAAAAGAACTTGTATAGTGCATGGATCTACTGTACGTATAAATTTTTGCCCACATACTTTCTCCAGATATGATGTAAAACCTAATTTTGTTTAATAGGTAATAAAATAATGTTGTCATGGAATTCCATCTTTCATACATGGTTGCAGTCCCTATCTTTACATGATTTTGAGCTAGTTTTGGCATGGGAGGCTTGTTTAACTATGCAATACTGATTTGTTTCTAATTTTTTTTCATATGTAGTCATTATAATATCAGATATAAGGGATACATGAGTTGAATTTAACTTTCATTGGATATATTTCTAAAAAATGCGTTATTTTAGCATGTATAGCAGAGAAGTCCAATTTTGAGATATTATAGTGGTATTGAAGCGTGATCTTTGGCTCAGCCTATGAGTTTCAAGACAAAGATCTGAATGATGGAAAGAATGAGTTTTCCCTCATCTCTTTTCAGATCTAATAAGGACCTCACCAATGAGGTAAATCAAAGAAGAAGTGAAGCCAAGTTAGGGTTTCAAGAGGAGGAAGTTCCATGTACTTCCTATCAGCAAAAAGAAGGTCTGGTATTGCATAAAGCTCCAAAGAAAAATACTATGGAATTTTATTTGAAAGATAAGAGGCATAGACGTGAAGAATACTTATATCATGAGATTATAAGTGGGTATATTGAAGAATATAAGCCTCAACCTAGAGCTATCAAGAAGACTTTGGCTCTTCCAGATTTTATTCAGCTCAAAGAAGAAAGGAGACCTTGCAGTAATAGAAGAACAAAGGTAAATAGATTTCTATTGTCTAACTTTGATGGGTCATCCTTCTGCACATCAAAGTATTGGGGAAGGAAGTTGGATGCATTTTTCTTGCTACATCTAGTAGTGGAGAAAGAAGCTGTTAAGATTGCAAAGCTGCACCTTCAAGGTGAAGCACACAATTGGTGGTTCATCTATTTCAGTCATGCAAAAATGACTGAATATGCAGATTTCACTCAGAGGTTTATCAAGAATTTTGACAAGAAGAAATTAGAAGGGAATAAGCCTTCACCACCTCTTATTGTAGAAGCATTTGTTTCAAGAGGAAGACCACTTGTACCTTTTCAAGATGATCTTGATCTCTTGATATCTAGAACCCCATGCACCATTCTAGAGATGCATGAAGAAGAAGAGACTTGTACCAGCACTGATGAAGCCATAGAACAACAACCATAATCATCAGTAGTTGGAGAAGCCATTACACCAGAAGGAGGAACCCTTGTAGCATTACAAGATGTTCCGAAGTTGCACCAAGGTATTCACATGTTTCCATTTCCTGTTATTTCAATGCATCATGTGGAGAATGATGGGAGTATATCATTGCATGACCAAGGGTCAAAATATATTGCTGATTTGGAGCAGCAAACTTTCACTACGTTGATCAACCTTGATTCATTCAAGGAGGAGGCAAACAATCATCCTAATGTATCATTGATGAGCTGCACACAACCTTTGAGCTTGGAATGTGGTTTCTTGGAGGATGGTATAAGTATTGTCTTGAACAATACATTGCAAAACTATGTGTTCAACATTGGATCTGATTTTGAGGCAGTAGTTGTACCATCATGGAGATCAACAATGCTGTCATTTAGCAGTAGTGATGAGTGGGGAGCCCCACCATTGTTGGACTATTACAATGACATTCCCATATGCATAACAAAGGGGTAACATATAGATGATGGAGGACATATTAGGATGGATAACATCTCTCATGTTTGTGTTGGATACTTCTTGATGATCCCTACACATCATGATGGGTGGTTTTTTCCTACCACCTATTTGGATCCTTATGGGATCAACTTGGTCATTGAGGAGATTGCATTTCAAAATCCCATGAAATGTAAAGACAGAAATCTGATATGGGAGAATGGTATTCTCCATTGGAGGAATGCCACTTATGGACATGATAATAAACACTCACCATGGGTTGGAAGGGTGATGTTGATGAGCAAGAGGTTGAGAAACCACTTGCAGATCTATGACACTGGACAACAGGATGCAATACTGCGTTGGTTACTCTTGAAAGAGTTTGGTCTTCCTATGACACCTTCTATTTCAAAGGGTATGTGGATGGATGGACCTCCGCATGGCACTCACATCACATGACAACAAGGAGTTTTGATGTATTTGGATGATTTGATATCTTTCATATCAACTATGATGACATTTCTCCATTATTTTTAAGATGTTGGTGTGGGGAGGCAACTAGAGTTATTGTTGCTTTGGTTGTTCTTGAGAGAGTATGGGTTGATCTTATCCCATACTTTGCATGATGTTGCAGGAGTGGGAGATGGCACTATCATGGTGCAAAGGGGCTACTCTTTAACCTTGCAGAATGAGGAGGTGCTTCCACTTTTGAGAGGATCTCTCACATACAATAACATTATGTTTGATGGTGATTTTGAAATGAGGGTTGTAAAAGGAGGAAGCTATGAGTTGGCAGGAACCTATTTACATAGGCCAACAACGCTATCACTTGGGAGCTTGGGTTGTTTGATGGAGTGTTCCCAGGAACAGTTCATATATGATGCACTTGATGGGAATGTAGGACATGAGAGTGATGGAGTAGTGGATGGAGACATCTATTACCATGATATTATCTTCTTGACTTGTATTTTCAAGTATAAGAAGAGACATCTACATGCAACACTCGTGGGATTTCTTTCCATGCACCTTGATGCATACCATTCCTTGTTTGAGGAGTTCCCTTGGGAGGGCATCCAACATGATGTATATCAGCATGTGGGGAGATGAATAGCCTAGAGGATGATGGAGAGGTTGGCACAACCACCTCCCCACTCATTTAGAGTGAGGGAGAACTTTCAATTGAGCCATTTCATCTCAATGACCAAAATACATGATAGAGGATGTAAATTTATAATTTATAACTTGTACTCCTTTATTTTTTATGATCAACATATTGTACCAAGGAGGTTCTTTCCTTCTTGCATATTTTCTTGTTATTTACATAAGGCCATTTTGTAGCATTGATGTTGCCCATTCTATTTGTGGATTGTGGGGGATGCCACATGATTTTTGTTGTGCACCATTGGCACCAAATGTTACTCCTATGATTTCATCTTGTAGGATGATTGTGGAAGCAAACAAGTAGCTGAAAAGACACTTTTTCTACTTTGTATTGAGGTAGGCAAGGGATGCACTGTGCTGGTTCCACATATCGAACTATGATCCACCTCCTGGTTGTCCTTTGGCAAGTTTCTTTCATTTTTTTATGCTTCCATATATTGATGATGTTCTTATGTTTATGGGAAAACTTGTTGGGAGAGTGGCACAAGAGTTGGAGGTTCCCATTGGGAGTATGATTCTCCATACCTCATATGTTTCATTTTTCAAGAGAAACAATCGGCAAACCATGATTGCTACACTACACCTCTTGTCCTCATGTGGGAGGAACCATTTGGAGAGCTTGAGTTTTTGGGAGGAGCACTTCATGGATGTTTTGATTGATGGGGTGACTTGGGTCATTCTTGAAGACCATGATATTTAAGCCCAAGATCAACAGCAGCCCCATACATATCATAAGTGGAGAGAGAAGAAGTGTGGGATGGACATTCTAGTCTGAAAAATTCATCCATGTAGCCCACCTTCTTTGCATGAGCTTAAGGTGGAGGAGATGTTTCATGAGTTGCCATGTTGGAAGGTGACTCACTTTTCATGGATGATAGCTTGGGGATGGAGACTTCACATGGGGATGGTGATTCCCAATATATTTCTGATTCCATGCCTCAAGAAGGCCTCTATACCACATATTGTTGTTTCCATGTATGTCCCACTTTTTCATGTTCAAAGCCATTTGGAATTTTCAACAAAGGCATACTTTCACACATGGAAGGAACAACATGAGGAAATATTGTTGAGAAAGCATCTTATTCTTGGGAGGAACTTATAACCTGAGGATGCTACAAGGGGAAGAGGAGAGGCTCTTCAGTTCTATCCTTGCAATTGCTTGAGGAAAGAAAAATTTGGGGGGGGGGGAGGACTGTAATATTCCTACATTAGCATGTAGCTAATAGGAATATCAATTTTGCTCCAAACACATAGTTATATGAATAAATGGGTAAGGAGACCCATAAATATTTCTTGCAGCAATAAAAACCCTCTTAATGGGGAAGGTATCATATTCACAGTTGGATAAAACACCTTCATCTGTGAACAAGGAGCAAATGTAAGTGGGCAAGGTCAAGTTTGACCAAGTCAAATAAGCTAAGACGGAGGATGTGAAACATGAAAGAAGATAACTCAGTGTGAATATATATCTATTTAAATAGATAGAATAAGCCCACATTGAGTATGGAAGAAGGCTTTGCATGGAGATTCAATCAAGATTGATCCACTCAAGATTGACCAAATCCATCAGCACAATTTTGGAGGGAGATTCATTGCATGGAGATGGAAACCCTAATGAGTGGGATCAAAGGTGAGGAGGCTAACATTGTATATAAGGAGGAGGATGGTAGCCATATGGGGTTAGATTATGATTATGATTTTCTGATTATATGTTCTGTTTAGAAATATTTTCCTTCTATGTATGTTTAGCTGAGATAGAGTGTTGTTTAACACAAGGTCTTCATGTTTAGGAATTCCTTCTCTTTCCTTGAGGAGCTCCTAGAAGAGTATTGCACCATATTGTCCACTATCTGACTTGAGGCCAAGATTCATCTTCCTTTGACATCACAAATATTGTTGAGGGTTTACATGTTTCAGTAAGCTCCAGCAAGTGGAGGCTAGATCTTCAGATGTAGGCCATCTCAATACTTATTTTCAGTGGTGAATTCTTCTAATCCATTTGGAGGACAGTATTGAAGGTTGTGAGATATATTTTTATATCTTGGTTGTAGTCCAACATCATTTTATTCCCTACAACGTAGAGAGAGCCCAAATCTGTACTATTTATGAAGGAGCTGCTGCAGGGTGATTTAGTGCACCATTTGGAGAGATGATTTTCTGAGTGTTGGGGATCTACCCTTCACTTTGGAGATCTGTTGGAGGAGATCCTTTTATTATTTATATCATATAAAATACAATTTTAAGATATTAATATTTTCATAGATCTGCAGTCTTAAAACTCATATCTACAGTTTGTATATGGTGTATTGCTAAAAACCCCAAGGGGGATTGATAAAAGAGCTTGTATAGTGCATGGATCTATTGTAGGTCTATATTTTTGTCTAAATACTTGCTCTAGATCTTATTTACAACCTAATATTGTTGTAGAGATAGTAAATTAATTTTTTCATGGAATTCCATCTTTCATACATGGTTGCAGTCCCTATCTTTAAATGATTTTGAGCTAGTTTTGGCATGGGAGGCCTGTTTAACTATGCAAAAGTGATTTGTTTCTGATTTCCTTTCATATCTACTCATTATAATATCATATCTAAGGGATCCATGAGTTGAATTTAACTTTCATTGCATATATTTCTTAAAATTGCATTATTTTAGCATGTATAGATGAGCAGTCCCATTTTGGGATATTACATATTTATATTTATCACATTGCGTCATATAAAAAGTCATAGGGAGTTTCTAGTTATGTAATATCACTGGCTTAAGCCACGGTAAAAACCCTCGTAAAATGAGGGTTGTTAAATAATCATTTATTATTTATAATTATATTGATATTACATGAAGAATATTCTTGTAATTCTTAATTATATCAATATTGGAAGAATTATTTCTTAATTGTTTTGTTTATAAGAATTTATATTCTTCTATGGAAATAAATTATATTTCCAAGTTGGTATATTTTATGAGTTTTAGAAATAATGAGTAATAGATTAGGAAAAATTATGGATAAGTGATATTTTGCTCATAAGGAAAAAGAAAATCTACCTTTAAAAATAAAAACATGAGAGATTTATGCAGTGTTTTTCTAATTTAGGAAAAATCAGATTTATGGAGGCTTTAGGGAATGCTTTTATGATTTAGAAAAAGCTATTTCATTTTATTAATTCTATTTATTATAATAATATGAGAGAAATAGAAGAGGGGAATGGGAGAATTCATGGAGAATGGAGCCAAGGAAGAGGAAGAGCGTATTCCAAGCCTGCATCAAGAGATAAGTAGCCATATTCTTTGAAAATCCTTTTGTTTGCATATGGGCCATGATGATATAATGCTTGAATTTACTTGCAAGAAAAAGTTCATGAGATAAAGAATTAAGATTAATTCCTAAGTAAACCTCTATACAATTTTGTTCATAGAGGAATAAGTGTCTTATTCATTGAATTATGAGAATAATTCATGTGTTGTGAATTGATAAAAGATTTCCATGGCTAAATAATTATGTGAATTGAATGAGTTATTGGAAAATTGGGTCTAAGTATGACTTTGTATCTCCCAAACCGAAATAGATATGAAAAACGTGAAAGAGGTTTTTATAAAAGGGGATTTTAGGAAAAAAATTGTCTTTCATATTTTAGAAATTTGTTTCCCATGTCTCGAAAACCATGTCCTCAATTTTTGTAAAAAACAAGGGATTATTTAATATTTAATTCTGGAAAAATGAGCTCCAAAGATTTGTTTGAATCTTCCAAACTGTAACACCTATGCAAAAAATGAGATAGTTTATTTTTAATTAACCCATTAGAAACAAAAACCTATTTGGGGTTTCCAAAAATCATTTTCATTTGGTTGGAAACCATGTATACATTTGATGAAAAAAACAGGAAATTATTTAATATTTTAAATCTGGAAAAATGGACATCAAAGATTCATTTGAATATTAAAATATGTGAAACCTGTAAAAAAAAAATGAGAGAGGTTATTTTTAATAATCCTGTTCCAAAAAAAAACATTTTTGGGTTTTATGAAATTTCTTCCCATGTGTTCACAATAGGCATCCAAATTGGATGACTAAAACAGGAAAAACAGAGTAAAACATAGTGCTTCCATTTTATTTTTCAATGAGACAAAAATAATTGTTTATGTACATATAGACATAACAATTATGTTGATGATTATTTACAAGGAATTAATTTATATAATTACCAAGTATGTTCTCATGATACATATGCATTAAAACTCAAAGAGAAATATTTGACTCTTGAAAAGAGTATGTGCTTAGGTGCACATGAATAATTATCTAGTATATTTGATCTACTAGAAATTATTATGTGATTTTACATGCATGAGGAGCTGTAGTCATGTAAAAAGATATAAATAACTTATGTGAGGGGTAGCTCACATAAAAACATTACGTAAAAGGAAATTGGTTGTGTTATTTAAGAAGGATTTGGTATTCATGTTATTTCTTGAGGAAATATTAGAAATCACTCTAATATGTGAAATGATAAGAATATATTTTGTATTTTCTGCATAATAGCTATTGAGTTATATATATTTTGGAAAAATAATAATTAAGATGTTAAATTCCTTGGAAAATAAATAGATAATTGTATGCAAGGAAATAATTATTGTGTTAAAAATCTTCAAAAATAATAGAAGAGAAAAATATATCCTTGTATGCATTATTGGATTAGATTCTTGGAGGGGAAAAAAAGTAATCACATGCTTTATTATGTAAGATTATTTAGAGAAACATATATACTTGCATGCATGGGAAAAATATAGTTTTGAGCATTAGATTTCTAGAGAAAAGGAAGATGCAATCACATAATATTTACTGTGTTAGCCTTCTTTTGGGAAAAATAATATGTATTTTGCAAACCTAAAGGGATTAGCTATATTTTGGGAGAATATTATGCATAGTTATTGGTTATATCTTTGGGATGAGAGGGAAATGTCCCTTTGCATGCATTAAATAATAAGTGCTATGTGTTTGACCCCTTGGAAAAGAAATGTGTTTATTTTTCCATGAAATATTTATTTAGTTTCTTTTGGAAAGAAATATATGTTTTACATGCAAGAATAAAAAGGCTATCTTATTGCATGAAAAAAATTTATAACTAGTATGTTAACTTTGTTTGAAATAAAGCTTGCATTGTCATACGTATAGCCAATGTGAATAGCTCTTGTGTGGAAAATATGTCTTTGGAAAAGAACATGCGTTCATATGCGTAACTATAGAATCTATTGTGTTAATCCCTTTGGAAAAGAAAACATAAGAGTAGGCAAAAATGAAAT
Organism: Pinus albicaulis; assembly: GCA_034641835.2. Lineage (NCBI taxonomy): Eukaryota > Viridiplantae > Streptophyta > Pinopsida > Pinales > Pinaceae > Pinus > Pinus albicaulis. The sequence continues at coordinate 1,098,496,447 of CM076581.1, forward strand.
TTCTTGTTGGGATAGTTATCTTGAAATCTTGCTATGCATTTTCATGCACAATATTATTATATAGTATGTTATATTTTATTTGGAAATAATATGAAAGTGCATGCGAGATTTTGTTACCGGTTGTTAGAAAGATCATGCTTAATAGTGATTTATTTGCTACTAATGCATCTGAAATGATGTTAAATAAGACATTTCATATGAACTTGGTTATGTTTTATACATGCATAAAAATATTTGTTGAAGTGTCATAAATAGAGATTGATTATTGGTTTATTAGTATTTTATCTAATCGTGATATCAAGTGTGCTCACAACAGTAATAGCAGGAAAGAAGGATGACTTGAGAAAAGGATTTTTCAAGTTTAACATTATGGAAGATAAAGAGTTGTTAGTCCATGCAATTTTAGCAGTTCCAACTGCACGATGACCCGCTGAAGGAAACAGTTTGACTACAAAGACAGAGATTGAGGATTCGTGGGTAAATGGTATCATGATGATTGTATTAGCTTATAGCTAGTTATGTTTCATTCAAGATTATTTTTCTGTGTAATTTTTATGAAAATGGTCAAGGGATGGACTCCCTTATAACCATTGAGTGAGGGGTGACAACCCTTGCGAGCGTTTAATAATAAAATTAAGCGTTTGCTGGTTTTCACCCTACGACGTTTCTAGGGTATATCGGTGTCTAATGATGTGATTGTTCATTCTGTCATTTTTATGATGTTAATTTCTTTCATGATGTGATGTTTATATTATCAATTTGGTGATTTAATAATTGATTTAAAATGATCATGGGATCGATGCATAGTTATAGCAGGAAATTTAAGTTAATATATTACAAAAAGAACAATTAATGGTTGTGTAACTCACTATGATTTTTTCTAAATATTTCTCTAAGTGATGATTATGGGTATTTAAATGGTTAATGCAGAAATATATAAAGTAATTTATAGGGTTGCACATTCGTAAATGTTGAAAAAAAATTCCTAACTCCATGCATTTTCTTGCAAGGTTATCGAGGTATGTTACAAGTTAGCCATAGCTAGAGTTCATGGTCACCACTAGGATAATGGGATCATTTATCAAGTGGTTTATCAGCTCGCACTTCAAGGAAAGCACTACGGGTCTCCTATAGCCAACAAGGTTGGGTGTTTATCAACTTACTTGAAAATATCTAAGTGGTTGGTCAACCCTCCTTACAAATAAATAAGAGGTTTATTAGTCCTTTTAGAAAGCACCATGCCAATGCTACCCTACCTAGTGTTTTTTAAGCCTTTTTGGAAAGCGCTAAGGCTTTCATTAGCTTCCTCAGCAAGCCTTAAGTGGTTTATCAACCACACAAAAAGTATCTTCACCCTTGGTTCTCCTATGAGCCTTCCAATTACTTCTCTAAGAAAGGACACTTGTAGTCTATATCTTCAGATCTTTCACCTAAGGAATTCCATTCCCTCAGCCTTAGGGGACTTCTCCAACACTAACATGTTTATCAAGCTATTTTTTACCCTAGATTATTTTTCCTCTTTATCCAGAAAAATTACACTGATTCTCAATTTTTTTCATGCATCCTCCTTCCATTACAGGACTAGCCATGTTCCCCCAAAATTCTCTCTTTTCCACAAGCATGGGAAACAAGGGTATTTATTTTCAATATTATTTCCAACTAATGGGTGAGGTGTGTATTGGTATGTTAATATAGATTTATAAATTCATACCCTTTTATAATTACTTTTCAATCTAGGGTTTTTCTAGTTATTTAAAGGATATCATGCAAGGTCTATGCAGGCCAGATGTTCCCTAACCAGTATTGAGAAATTAAGAAATACAAGGCCCAAAGAAAGCTACAAATTGATTAAGAGAAATCAAATAATGTTGAATTCTAAATAAAATAAATCCAAAGGAATGGTAATTTTGAGATAACAACGAAAAGATATAACATAAATAAAAGAAAAATCAATCATAAAGTATAAATGATACAACTGTAAAACATAATTATACCATAAAATTGTATCCAACAAGACCTGATCGAAAGAGTGGGCTCAACTCTTCTAACAAGGAAATGGTTGAGAAAAATATATTACACATAGATAAAATGCACTGGTAATTTCATTAATTAAAAAAAAATACAACAGAGTTATGTTGTTACACAAGAAATTATGAACAACTAGTTCTCTCGGTTGTGCCATAGTTATACAAACCACCAATACATGAATATCACTTCTTTAACAAAATCCATAGGTCATTGTGACTATCTGTTAAAAAATATACAATGATTCCTCAAATATAAAATAGAATGGAAATATATAAACAACATTGGATCTCCTAGTTATTCAATGATTAGAGAAATTTCATCAGTTGTTGGTCCAGTCCTCGAAATAGCACTACCAATCCACATTCAACAACACCACCATAGGCCTTGTTTCATCGAATGGTATACAGTGCAAGTTTTTGGGTAATATTCTCGTTAGTTGGGACAAAAATTGACCTGAGAAGAGCTATAAAGTGATTTGAAAGGGGTAGGTGTAAGAAGAAAAAAGTGGGTAATTTCAGCACCCAACGACTACCCCCAACTCGCTTGGTTCCATGTCCTCATGCAATCCACTTTGAACGTATATTTTTGTTATACTTGTTGTGACTATCATGGAGTTGAGTGAGATCATAGTGTTTCTCCATGTCAATCCCTCATAGCTAATACCCATTTATCTGAACGATATCCTACCAGCAATCTTCATCCACCATGTAAGTTGGCTCATACTATTCATATGGTAGCCAAATAATAGGAAACTATAACAATCAACTCTGTAGTGTTGGATGTGGGAAATGCATCGTGGTACTCTTTCGAAGGCCCTATTAAAGTTGGGTGCCATAAAGGGATATCGTGCCCGTAATGTTGATGATGAAAGAATCCAAAGCCTTTGTAAAGCGTCCTTGGATTCTTCTTTGAAAGTATAAATTTTATTTTTGCATAGGTCGATACGCCATAGTTGGGTCATGAGCACCCATTCCTTATGGTTTGCTAACTTAAGAAACTGATGATGTCTTGTATATATATCCCCATATTGGAAACTTTCCATCCTGACCATCAACGAACGATTTTCTCGGTTGTCCTAAAATGTATCAAGAGCCTTTTTCCATTTAATTTGGTTAATTACAAAATAGGTGAAAGCCCTTAGTAGGATATACCCTACGAATGGCACTCAGTTAAAATTTTGATCACTATCTAGGATGTAATCGTGCATGTATAACTCACACAATAAATGTTGATTAATATAATTGTTGACTCTTAAAATTCTTACTGATTGCATGTGATCTACTATGTTGTGGCCCAATTCCTGGTAGATGCTTTCTAAGAAGAAAAATAAATATTATTCATGAATGAAATGCAAATAACGATTGTCAGGGGGTCTACATGCTAGTAATTTTTGTGTTCGAGTAAACATCTCACCTTTTCTATTCTTTAGTAACTGAAATTGTCCTTTTAATTTTTTAATCCTTTTCTATAGTCTATATTGTTGTTCTTGATATTTCTCAATCAGCATCATATAATTGGAAACTACTCTTGCCGAATTCTCTCGAATTTATTTTATTTCTTTCTTCTGAACCTTTGTGGGGATTTCCCCACAATGGAAACTAAGGATAGTGTCATTCCACTGATGTATCTATGTTGATATAATAAATTCATGTACCTCGTCAATATAGGTGAACGCCTTAGTCTATATGGATATTGAGATTACCTCCCTCTCTTTCATTTGCATAGATGTCGAAAATACATCTTTATCATATGTTTGTATAGTCGTTAAAACTTTTTCGCTAGTCCTGGGAGCTACGAATTCTTGGTCGTGTTTAGTTTTTGTTGTTCCTTCCTCTGTGTCCACAGTTGCGCCACACATTTTCTCAACTTTAAAATCTCCCTTTTTAATTGAACATTTTCTTTGAACAATTGTCAGTTTAGGCGCAGTGTGAAAATATTCTTTACCACCAAATCTTCATTAGGTTCCTTCTTTGCCAGGATTCTCTCTCTTTGTTCTGACGCTAGTACCAATTTTTGTGGAGGAGTATCAACAAAATCCTCGATAGGTTCCCATTTTATCACAATTTTTTCCACCTGTCTTGAAGATGATGCTGGTTCTTCTTGGGAAGCATCATAAAATTCCTCGATGGGCTCTGGATATACTACATTTTACTCTATTGGTTACGAGGCCGATACTAGTTCTTGTGGAGCAATATCAGCCGCACCTTCTTCTGCCATATGTTCCAAGGTCGATACTATTATTATGGAAGAGTATCGGTTGAACCTTATTCTTCAACTTGTTCTATAATCGACACTCATTCTTATAAATAGTGTCGACCTCAACCTCCTCTGGAGTTACTCCTAAAAAATTTAAATTAGGGGTGAAGACTTCTAAAAAGCCGACGTATGTTGTTGTGGTGTTGGGAGAAAAAAATTTCCTTTCTCGTCTTGGAAAAGGGGCCATGAGTGGTCAGCATGCAGGGGAAATCTTAGTTTCTATCCCATCAACATCCCCTATTCCAATCTCCTGAGTATCTCCCAAATCATATTGTTTCTCCCTCATTTCCTTGTCTCCTTGCTCCTCTACTACTTTCTGCATTTGTTTCATTTCCTCTTCAAGAAATTTTCCTCCAGCGTTGTGGGCATTATGGCTATGACTTCCCCCTCTAATAATTCAACTATATGTGTCCAAGTTATAGGGGTGTATAACAAGGTGTGAATTTCTAGCATTCTAACCAGTCCATAATTTATAATGATAGCCAAGCCCTGCCGCGAATGGTGTGTAGACCGGGCCATCAATTGCAATTTTTTCAAAAGAAATAAGGGGATATTTACAACATGCATTTTCAAAAATCAGAGACATAATAGGAACTTGAAATGGTATTTAAAAATAACATAAAACTTAGCTTCACTGGTAATGTACTGGATTAAGAAGTATGGAACGTCTGTCAATGGTCTTGGTATCATTTTCCTATCATATCCTCTTCCTTGTTGTGCCATGTTCTCCCCTGCCCACAGGAACGTCTACAGAAATAGTTACGAGGATGATCTTCTGATATACCTCCTTTTTCCATCATTTGGTAATCCACAAACCTCTTCAATGATCTCCATAGTTACCTAAATTTACAGTCCACCGACCCTGGGGCTATTTCCTTCCAGATTTAGTGAGAATCCGGCTGTCATCCCCTCATCGAGTCCCTACATATGCTCAACTTATGTATTCCATTCCACATTCTGCATAATCCTCTATAGTTTTGGTTTATGGCATGTTTTTTCAGTTCTCTGAGGTTCATATCTGATAGAATTTCCACCCATTATCAATATTCGAGCACTAGCTTTTGGAGTAGCAGCCAGTTGTTGGGAGAACAATTGTCAAGAAACCATGCAGTAATAGAAATGGTGATAAGTAAAGTGAATCCTAGAGAGGGCTATTGTAAAAACAATGGTAATCATGATAATTATTTTGGTAATAATCCCAATACATTGGAAATGACTGCATATTAATGTAGGCATGCATATTCGTGTAATATCCAACAAGTATTGTGATATGTGATAGATATTGGTGGAAATATGATTATGAGTGGGTAATTATTGCAATGTAAATGATATAATCAGTGATTTAAGTTTTATTCAATCAGGTCTGGTAATAAAAACAAACGTATCGTTATCAAATTAAATTTGATATTCTCCCCCCAAACTAAGGTATGGTCCTCCTCAGCCATAATTGGTTATGTAATCATTGAAATTTCAATTAAATCCATGGATTCGTTTGAGGATGTACCTGATGACATACCTTAGTGTAGTGTCAGCATTGATGGATTATTAGCACGAGTGGAGTATCAACATCAACAAAGTATCAGGACAAGTGGAGTATTAACACTAGTGGATTATCTCCATCGGTGGAGTATCAACATCAGCGAAGTATCGACACCAGTGGAGTATCTACATCGACGGAATGTCAAATATAGTGGAGTATCAACATTGGAAATGCTACAATGGAGACAATTGAGATGCAACAATATGAGTAGAATGACAAAAAAGAAAAGAGTGTGGTAGTTTGAGTAGCAGCAAGGGAACGAGAAAAATATCATTGCAAGTTGAAAGTAGCAGAGTGTTTCAATGGTAGTATTAGCGAGGGAAGGGAAAAGAAAATTTAAACTAGAGTAGTAGTAAAGAAAAAGGAAAATAGCGTTACAACTGTAGTAGCAACAAGGAAAAGGAAAAAGAACATTGCAACAGGAGTAGCAACAAGGAAAAGGGAAAAGAGAATTGCGACTGAAGTAGTGGCAAGGAAAAGGGAAAAACATCTTTGCACTAGAGTAGATGCAAGGGAAGGGAGTTGTAACTAGAGTAGAAGAATAACTTTAAACTTTATTTTATTTATTTATATGTGGGTTTTAATTATTATTATTATTAAATTTTTTTTACAAAAATAAATTTCTATTCAATAAGAGGTGCAGAGGAATAATTTTATGAAAAAGCAACTTCAAAACAAAAATCATCATACAATTGTCTATTGGAGGAATCCCTAAAGGTTAGATGTTGATACAACTTGAGGTGATGTCCATTTACAAGTAAATTAGTATGTGCATCATCTATTGTTATGATTTTAACAGTTCCATTGTCAAACATAGTGTCGACCTCATTTAGGCCCATCCACCTTAAGCATAGATTTGCTTTAAAATATTTGAATTGAGAATCATAGAGTAACACTCAATCTCCTTTTTGAAACACCTTTTTCTTAATAAATTTATCATGCCACTTAGTTCGTTCCTGGTCGAATACCAGTCGGATCTCATCTAACTCATTAAGCTAATCCAATTGGTGTTTTTGTGCTGCAGTAAGATCCAGTCATACTTCAAGAGTAGTCATGAGTTTTTTTAACTCAAATTGAATCATAAATAGTAGGTATTTCCCATACACAAGTTCATATGGTGAAAACCATATTTTATTCCACCATGTATTCCTATATGCCCAAAGTTATTCAAGGAGACTTTCAGCCCAATTTCGGTGATGGTTGGCCATTGTCTTTGTAATAATATTTTCCAATGCCTTATTTGTGCTCTTTACCTGACCATTTTCCTAAGGGTGATATGGGGATGTCACTCAGTTTTTTATTTCAAATTTATTCACAGGCGTTGTTTTTTAACGTGATGTAAATTATGCCCCTCCTTCTGAAACTATTTCTCTGGGAGTCCCATACCAAGAAACGATTTCTTAGAAAATGAATTCGGAGACGATTTGTTCAGTGGCATATGAAACATATTTTTCTTGAACTCATTTCATCACATAGTGTTTAGAGACAAGGATATTCACCTGCTGGTGAGATGGATCATTAAATGGACCAAAAAAATCAATATCCCATTTCTTGAAGTGCTCAAGAACTAGTTAAGTACGTAGTGTAATTTCATCTAATCGAACAGGTTGGTCAATTCGTTGGTAGTTGTCACACTCCTAAACATATGTTCTAGCATCCTAGAATATAGAGGGACAATATTATCCCATATTTATCACCTTTTCACTGGTTCTCTTATTACCAAAGTGTCCCCCATAAGGTTCATAGTGGGAAAATTTGAGAACATCGTAGATCTTGTCCTCACTTACACAGCACTGGATTTTATGATATTGTATAGTGTAAAAGAGGAACCCTTATATCCATGTAAAATGCGTCTCAACTAAATAAACTTTTGTTTTTCATTGTGGGATAGATGATGAGGTACCTCACCTGTAGCAATATAGTTAGCAACATCTGCATACCAAGGATTATGAGAAGAAATCGAAAAAATATATTCATCAAGAAAAATATCTTCTACAGGTATATCTTCATTATCAATGTTCAACCTAGATAGGAAATATTCTACAACATTATCTTTGCCTGGTTTTTCCACAATAGTGATATCAAATTCTTGTAACAATAATAATCATGTTGTGATTCATCTAGGAGTTATAGGTTTGTTTATCATATACATGATAGATGAATGATATGTATGCACAAATTTAGGGCACCCTATAATATAATGGAGGAATTTGTTAATAACATAAATAACAACCAAAAATTCCTTCTCATTTATCGTATAATTAATCTCAACAGGAGATAAATTCTTCCTAACATAGTAGATCGCATGTAGCTTCTTATCTTCATGTTGTCCTAATACTGCTCAAATTGTTGTATGAGAAGCATATGTAGAGATATAGAATGGAAGTTTCCAATCAGGACCACACAATATCGGAGATTCGCACACTAGTTTCTTGATCCTTGAAGGAGATGATTCACAAGCATTATCCATAGAAATTTTGCATCTTTAGACAATAGTTAAAAAGTGGGAATGCTATTTTAGAAAAAAATTCTATAAATTTCCCATAGTACCCAACATAACCAATACAAATTTTTACCATTGTCTATGTCTTTAGAGTGGGGAATTTTTGGATTACCTCGACCTTAGTCAGATCAACTCGTATTCTTGCAGCTGAAAGTAAATGAACTAGGACTATCCCTTCTTCCATCATCATGTGAAATTTCACATTTCTAAGAGAAACATGAGTCTGTTTACATTCTTTAGGAAAATTTTCTAAGTTTTCCAAACCATATTCAAAAGAATCTCCATAAGGAATAAAATTTTCCATATAAATTTCAATACCTTCATTAGCTAAATCATAAAATATTACCAATATTTCTCACTACAAGGTAGCCGATTCATTACAAAGTAAAAAAGGGAGGACCGTGTATGCAAAATTTCCCTAAGGGAAAGTAATAGTGGCCTTATCCTAATCCTAAGGAGCTATTTAGATATGGTTGTATCCACTGAATCCTTCCACGAAAGAAAATAAATTTTTTCCAACTAATGGTTCGAGAAACTAGTCGATGAAGGGTAAAGGAAAGTGACATTTCTAAGTAGAATTGTTTCATTATTTATCATCGACATAGATCCTCCACTTGTCGTTTTTATTCGGGACTATAACCAGTGGATATACCCATTAGATGTCAGAGATGGGATAAATAAATATGACATCCAATAGCTTTGTAGTTCTTCCTTAACAATGATTTTCAAGGCAGGATTCATTCTTCTTTATGGTTAGCGAATAGGACGAAATTTCCCTCTATGATGGGTAGATAGATCAGGATGAATCCCCTTCAAATACATTTATTCCCAATAAAATGCCTCCTTGACTTTCTGAATAATTTTTAATAATTTCTCAGTTTCGGAGGGCGACATGTTGGGATTGATATTTAATGTTTTCACGAGATCGATCTCTACTAGAGTACTACTATGGAGTACTGTGACAGGAACATTTTCAGTTTTTATTTCTGGTTAAATAGCTTCCTAAATAATACTTTTCATAATTATTCTAATAGGTGCTGGGTTGGGAAAGACACTGAATGAGGGTCACTGATAAACATACTAATAACATCATCTTCTGTTTCCTCCTTAAAAAAAAGAGATTTCACAATAGTAAGAACTAGTCCTACTTTATCATTTTTAGATTCATATTTCCCACAAAGGGAAGGCTATTGTGCTAGAGTGTACCCAGGTTTTACCAATGATCTTGGTTTTGCGAGATGGTAAAGGACAATATTATTCGTAATTCCCCATTCGATATTACCATTTTCCCATATCGGCACCCATTATAGGCATCATCCATAGCGATCCATGGTATGCCCAAGATCAGGGGATGTCCCCCTATTAGCGATTGATTGTGTAATACCAAGATATCAACCAGGTATTCCCAAAAATAAAAGAAAATGATTACATCTTCCAACATTCCCATAGGTCTCATAGTAGATAGATCTGCAAGCTCTAAAATCGTTGGGGTTTGTTTGAGGTTGAGTAAGCTCAAAGTAAGTACATTTTTTGAAGGTATAACATTAAATTCAGCCCCAAGGTCTTCCAGAACATTTGGAATATCAACAACATTGATTTGAACTATGAGGATTAAATTTCATAGATCACCATATTTAACAGGTGTAGTTTTTCCCAACATTATATCTGATAATTTCCCCATGATATGAATAGAAAATGGATATTTAGGCTTCCTCTAGGGTTTATTTAAGAAAAATTCTCTAATTATTGTAGCATAGATTAGCATGTCCTTCATGGCTTGGAGCAATCATATTTTGACAAATAGATTCTAGAATTCTCCCAAAAGATCAAATTCAGCTTGAGGGATATGTTTACCCACACACAAACTTTCAAGATAAGGTGGGCCTATGTGACGCCCTCAAGTGACATTTTTTTCTGTGGGGGGTTGTTATTCCACAAAAAATTGTGTTGGATCACCCCCAACTTCCCATAGGGGTGTACAAGTTCTGGCTCTAAGGTCAAAACTTCATCCTCTATTTGTTCAATTATTATTGGTGAATTTCTCATATTCACCACTCGTTCAGAATGAAGATTTATCTCATTAAATTATATAGTTGAAATACCATATGCACTAATATTGAGTGTCTTAATTTGATGAACCCCCCTATTATTTTGATTTTCATGGTCTCTTCCCTTCCAAAAAGACATCTCTCTACCCAAGTGAGAATCATGCACAACTATTGTCAGATTTTATCACACTTTCATCATGCAATAAAATGTGAGCATCTCCTGAAGCTTAGAGTGGCAAGAACAGTGTTAATTCTACACTCCCCAAGAGAGCTATATGTACCCAAGTCAAAAAATTAGAAATGGCAACAAAGGACCCTCTCCTCTACGTCTGACCGCTTCCGAGGATCCACTTCTGGGATGAAGAGTAATGTTGATTCCCACACAATCTACTTAGTTAGAAAAATGGTACCATGCACCATTTACACCAGCCATAACCACAAACTAGAGGTATGCCTACTAATGAAAAAATTTAGGCACCTCTATACTAGGCACAACTTCCTCGCGCTGGAAAGTGCCCATCCTAATGAGGAAGCTAGACTTGCACCCATGCAAGCCCCGAGATGGAAACTAAATGCCAATGACATGATACACCATATATGATTCATATCATCATTTATCAGAACTATGACTCGGGTTGTCTACTCATCTTCCATAGTTTTCGATTCAGATACAACTACAAGAGGATTTGCACCTACGATAGTGCAAAACCAATCTGTATACACTATGTATACTGCATCTCATTCCACCACGTCGACAATGAAATCCTTTTCAAGCTTATCAACTAGCTCCATGCAGACTAGACCTCTTCTGCACAACCTTGCACATAATCAATCCCCCTTAGGATCCCTATTTCATTTATATGAGGACATCCTTGAGCCCATGACGGAGCCAGATTATGCATGTGATGCAATGCATCACAGTTCGCTTTTTCTCCCACGAAAAATGTTCAATCTTGAAAATAAAGTAGAATAAGAGATTTATACAATTGAATCAAAATATTTCCTTCCATCAGGGAAAAATTATTGGTTCAAGAACCCCATCCGGGCACTAGATGTGTTTGAGGAAGGGAAGATGTCAAACATTTCACCTACAGTCAAGGTGAAAATATCAGGAAATCCCAGAAAGGTCAAGGAAATATCACTGGGGCCAGCATGTTCACCAGAAGAAATAATCTCTTATACCCAATTCCTACAAGAGTATAGATACATCTTCATGTGGGACTACTTAGAGATGCATGGGCTTACTCCTACTATTTTAGAGCACCATATTAACACCAGCGTGACATACCCCTAATATGCCAGAAACAACGTCAACTGCACCGATCAAAAGTTGAATCAATAAAACAAGAAATCGACAATCTTCACAAAGATGACTTTATCTATCCCATTGCTTACAAATCTTGTCTTTCCAACCCTGTTCCTGTCATGAAAAAACATGGCACCATACGTGTTTCCACTGATTTTCACAATTTGAACAAAGCATGTGCCAAGTAAAATTACCATACCCCATTCATCGACCAAGTCATTAATGCTTGTGTGGGTCATGAGGCCCTCTCCTTCACGGATGGATTCTATGCGTATAATCAAATTCAAATCCGCCACAACGACTAGTAAAAAACCATGTTCACCACCCCCCAGGGCACGTTCACATATAAGGTAATGCAATTTGGCCTGAAAAAATGCAGGAGCCACCTTCCAGAGGGCCATGAATTACATCTTTCACAACTTGCACACTTTATCCTTGCCTACTTCAATGACCTAATTGTTTGATCCATCAAATGCTCAGTCCATCTCGAGGATCTGCAACTGGTATTCCAACGATGTTGGAAATACTACTTATGCTTCAACCTCATCAAGTATGTATTTTTCATTACAACAAGAATACTTTTACGTTTTATTGGGTCCGAGCAAGGAATTCGAGTGGACCCCCTCAAGGTCCAAGCCATCAAAGAGGTACCTCCACCTCAGACCCTGAGGCAACTTCAAATTTTGCAGGGGAAGGCCAATTTTTTGAGATGTTTTGTCCTGGATTACACCACCCGTGCTCAAGGTTTCCTGTACCTCTTCTTCCAGGACATCCCATTCAAATGGGATGACCACACCCAACAAGCATTTGATGCACTGAAAGACACATTACCTTCAGCACCGCTCATCCATCCCCCGGACTATAACAAATATTACATCGTGTATCTTTCAGCATCCGAGACCGCTTTGGCCAAAGTATTAATCCAAGAGAGCCCAGATGGGAAGGAACATGTAATATACTACGTTAGAAAAGCCCTATCAGACCCTGCATTAAGATATTAACCCAAAGAAAATACTACCTTAGCACTAATTCACGAAGGCCCCTAGAACAACATCTAATACAACTAGAGTATGTTGATGAAAGTCAACGGAAATCACCACAATACAATGAGGCCCAAAAGAAATGGGTAAAATCATCATTCGGCCACCACATCAACCCTCATTCATTCACTGAGGGAGAGTTAGTCCTCCGCTACGATGTCTCAAAAGAAGCCCTAGGGCTAGGAAGGTCGATACTTTATGGAAAGGACCCTACATCATAAAACATTGCCTCCTCAAGGGGGAATACATGTTGAAAGAGTCAAACGGAACATGCCTCAAAAACCCCGTCAATGGCCTTTACCTCAAGAAATTCTACCCTTAATGGCCAAGAAGGCGCTCCCCTAGAGTCAAAGCACACAAACCAAACACTTTAATTTTTTAGCAACATACTTGTCACAAAATACGCTGTAGTGTCAAAATGGAATATCAACCCGACCATTACTTTGGATTCCACGATGGAGCATCGCAATGGTCTCAGAGTTTAGCATCTGCTCTGTGAAAAAAATCAGGCAGAATATGATGTCGTCATCGGACTTATGTTCGACGCCTTTAATCATGGCATAGGCCATATGCATATATACCTTGATTCCTAGTTATTAGTGTCACTGTTAAACCAAGCATTTGAGGTACAAGATTCACATATATTTAGAAAATACTTGTGTGCAAAAAGGTTAAGCCGACAGTTTGATCACATTACATTCACGCATGTACCAATAAATCAAAACCAAACAGTTGATCACATAGCTAACAATATTCTAAATTGTAATCCATCTCGGATAAACCATCATACATAAAATAAAAAAAACTAGAAAAAATAGATATCCATTAGCATAATATAATCCATAAACAAGGGACACACCATGTAGAGCCACAAAAACTATGTCTCTCATATATACCAAAAAAAATATGTGTCCGACCACAAAAAATATAGTGTTTATGACCCGTAAGTGAGCCTAAAGATAGAAATATACAATTCGAAAAGAAAAGGGAAGCATCCTCATAATGAGTGCTTTCCTTGTGTACATTATAGACACTAGGGTGGTGCTCCCCCAGGTGGGGCACGTGGACCCACAGCCTCTCCAGGTACTAACACTAGAGTTTCTGTCAAAATAGAGATCGCCACCCAGTGCAAAGTCGACCGATAGCCCTTCTCATGGGCCATCAAAGTATCTAACCATGCATCATCGAGGTCATCCACGAAGCCTCGAGTAGGCATCCCCTATGTCAAGTGATCCACTCGACCCCATGCATCCTCTAACACCCAAGATCTGACCTCTAGAGCAGCCACCTGCTTCGTCAACTCTGTAACGCGAGCCTCCACACAAGGCCACTCAACAGCACTAACGGCAACAGCCAAAGTGCTTTCCTCCCATGAGGGAATAGCCTCCCCACTAGGTGATCTAGCTTAAGGCTATACCAATGCTCCTCCCTGACCCCCACCTATGCATGGAATACCTCAAGGCCATTGAATCAGATGATGTCCCACCAACCGAGCCACGGGACATCCGACCTCGCCAACATCTACAAGATTAAAAAAGTTATGGAAATTCCATCATAATACACAAAAAACACAAATACTCAAAGGAATGCAGAAAAAAAACAGAAAAACATACCTACTAGCCCCTAAGCATACCCAACAGGAAGACCCATGTCTAGGTCTCCACGGAAGTCCATCACTGGATAAGGGAATGACAAAAACATTTGAGGATTGGCCTCAAACCAAGCCTCCATGGTGGCATTCCAATAATCCCCCACCCTACCTCCACCTCTGTGAGGCATCACAGGGGCCCACCTCCTCATACGAGGCTCCCGAGGCCCCCTCGCAGGCACAACAACCATAGGTCTCAACAGCACCACTCACTCATACATGATGCTACACAGAATGCTAGCATATGTCAACAAATTAAATCCATCCCGGACCTTGGAAAGTTGAGTCGACAACCTGTCATAGAAAAAACGGGGAAAATAAAAGAAGTTTTTGGCTCTGAGCCGACGCAAAAAATAAATCTGTGGGCCCAGTGCCCAATTGGGCAGAGACAACGCTACCAGTCGCATAATATCAGCCAGAGAACACAACTCGAATAGGTCAGTAACAGAAGCTATCGATATGTACCCCTCCGTAAGGGGCGCCCCACTGCACTGGCCTTTTGAAAGTTGCTCAGGATCCACCCTCCCGGGAGTTAGTGAATAAGGAAGTGTCTCATCATGAGGTAGCAGCTCGGTCATGAAGTAGATATCCATCTCGAGACAGATAGTAAGGTCACACCCCCGAAGTAAGATTACCTTTCTTTTCCTATTCCAGCACTGGATCAGGTAACGCAAAGACGATCGTGTGATCGTAAGAGGTCATTCTCCATAAATTATAGAAGACCCCAGCACACCAACTACTGGCGCGCATGAGCATCAGTGGCCAAAGCAGTCCAAATATCAGCCCAATATTCTCCCTCCACAACATCCTGTCATCAAACAGGCACACATTAGTGACACTAAACGCACTAAAAACTGAACAAAATTTTCAAAAAAAACTCAAAAAATTAGCTTCAGCCGTTCACACAGCTATTCCTTAGACAAGCGCAAGGAGATCACTTATGTTTTTCTCATAGATGCGAAAATGGCGCGCCCAAAGCCAATACAGGTGGGATAGGTTCGTGCAAAACCATTAGTTTTGCGCGAAAGTTACGCGCCTATGCCTAGATCACCTGCGCGGTCAACGAAAAAGCTGAGCTGGGATCTATACAAGCCCATCCTATATGAAGCCTGGCACCGACACATTGAAAAAAATAAAATGCGGGACGTCATGGGGCCTACATGGCTAAAAAATTGCAAGTCTCAGGTACTCAGGCTTACTGCAATGGCAAGAACAGCTCCACAAAAACCTCTAACCTCTCAAAAACTCAAACACTCAAATGACACAAATGAACTGATTTGAGCCATATTCACATATATGTCGCCATTTTCGAAATATTTGGAGGACCATAATGAGAGCTTAGAAGGATCAATTATAGGACCGACATCAACACTGTGATCAACACTCCATAACACCCAAAGGTAGTGCCACACATTCGCACCTCCGAAAAAATAACTTTTCAGTGCCACAAGTGTGCCCTCTCTCATAGTCTTTTTTAGCACATCTATTTCAATTATATTTGAATAAATAAGATGCTTTCAATTGGGGTATTGTTTTGGTAGGTATCACGCAAACCATCCATCGCTCCACCTACTTAAAGTTCCAGAGTAGGTATCATTCTACCCTCACCATGATAGAGTCCGAGAAAAAATCTGCATATCTTGACATCATTTCTCCATAAGAAATTAACCATAGGTTCTAAGCATCTCACCATGTTTATCATCACCCCACCTTGCAGATGATAAACATCCTCGTTGGTCAGTAGAGCCCCCGCTCCATGGCATATGTCACTCAAAATAGACCATATATCACAAAAATCATGACGCCATGGCCATACCACTTTAGTATGGGAAGAACCTCATACCCATTCATTGACCATGAATTAGTTCAATTTTTACCATATGAAATTAAAACCCCTTTCCCAGACTACCGGGTTTCGCAAGAAGATCGAAAGCGTACCACTGCGCCTCTTATTTGGCCTACCATACCTCCATCATAGCCCATATGTGACATTTTCCATCGCTTCATCAACCCCACACATGAGACCGACCAATGGGGCCCCCACCATCAAAAAAACACCTTCCTCACATCATCAGTGAGAGAACACTTTCATGTTTTGGGACACCCGTATTTGTGTTTTGTACAATTCAAACCCCATTATTTCATTCTTTGGTAAGTGCACAATTACCGCAAACGATGCACTATGTCCCCCACTCATCACTCCATTTTGTCTCCCATGGCAGTAGTCCCTAGTCACCCTTGGTCGAAGGATCACACCCTCACGCATAAGCCACCATGACATTCATAAACAAGATATACCCACCATGCATGTCCTAACGACTCCATAGTTTTCTGCATCAGAAATAGTTATGACAGGCCCGAAGTTACTTTTTATACTCCGACCTTGGGCCAATGAACACCCATCATTAGTTTTCAGTCACCCCTCGCCTTCATGCCTATGTTAAAATTATCACATCCAAGGTCATGATCCCTTGAATTAGCGACTCTCTCATTCAGTTAAGGATTCCTTTTTGTTGACATCAACACCTATTTTCCAAAAAGGAAGCGGTACCTTGCATCGCCCCTCACCACAAAATGGATGTCCTCGCATGGCACTTTGGGAGACATCATTTCCCACAGATGTCATCGATCCTCCTGACATTTGACTACAACACAATACTTCATGTCAAGATGGTATCGTATCTTACAACCATTGCACTTTGATTAAATTCATCAAAGACTCGTGCCTTTACAAGCATCTCTTTGATCAATGCTTACATGGGAAGGTCCCAGTTATACACCCATGCATACAGATGTGCATTTATATGGCATACCAAGCTTATGAATATGGGTACCACATTCCATTTATTTTCAAAGAAAAAATTCCCCCAAGGGCATAAAAAATCGTCATCATCAACTAGCAGATCACTACAATACTAGTGACACATATAGAATCTGTATCTATCAAATAGATTTATTTAGCTAGCCAAAGCATCACGAACATGGGACGTTCCTGCCTCGTAGAAAAATTGTATTTATTGTATCATACGATTTCTTGTAGGGTTCCTGCAGGACATCGTCACTCTTCCACCCGTCGTAAGGCATTTTCAACTCCTTGCTACACAGAGTTCTCTCTTTCTCTCTGCACAAAACACAAAAAAGAAACTATAATGTATTTCGGCTATACAGTTCTTCCTAGACCTCACACATTAGGGGGAAACTGTTATCACTTGAAAATCGGAAAAGAAAAATATGGAAGTATTAAATGTCAGACAGGAGTCTTTACAGGGCTCAGACACATTAGAGAATCTAAAGAGTTTAACAAATCTCTAAGGTCCAGAAGAAAAATAAAATCATGCACTGTAGAAACCAGAAAAATGCACCTTCAAGCATATTTTTATTTGATAGGCATGCCTTTGCATGGATTTCCCTCAAAAAATCGTGTCGACCTGAGAGGGGTGGATGTCACTTTTTGGGACCACAAGGCACACTCCAAAATTTTGATCGCACACTTGAGGCCACCCAGGGACAGCCAACCAAGCCTCCTTAGGACCTCAAGGGAGCACACAATGGAATAATGTGACACACAATGGAATCACCCCCCTCTCTTGGGTCACCATCCATCAATCTACCAAGAGAGGGAAGGAGATTTTTGTGGTCACCTATAAAGGCCACCAAGAGATGAACAAAGGGAGAGCACATTGGTATGCTGGAAAACATTGTTTTGAGCAATCCAATAGTGTGTGATTTGGAGCAGAAGTAGAGAGTGGATTCAATTGTTGGCCACCCAAAAACTCCAATCCTTTGGAGTAGAGAGAGAGAGGTACCTTGCACTAAGGCTAATCGGAGGTAAAAAAATCCTTGCATCGGGCCTTAGAACTCCCTAGTTCTAAGGGCACCTTGGCAAGTGTGTAAATGTTCTACCTTTTTTCATACTAACACACAATAAGAGGGGAATTAGACATCATCGTTGGTATTATTGTGTTGTTTGACTCGATACGAGCTTTGTGTTATTTGTTTTAGTTTATATTTTTATTTTCTCTTTGTATATGCATGTTATTTCATTATTTAGTATATTTTATTTTTTGTCATGTTCACTAACCTGTTGACTCCCTTGATTATCTGCCTATGACAACAAAATTAAGAGGAAATAGCCACTCCTCTTAAGAAAGTGTGGATTGGTACGCTTGTGCACCAAATCCACCAACACAACTAGGGAGAAGCTTCCACCC
This sequence comes from Pinus albicaulis, assembly GCA_034641835.2. Taxonomy (NCBI): domain Eukaryota; kingdom Viridiplantae; phylum Streptophyta; class Pinopsida; order Pinales; family Pinaceae; genus Pinus; species Pinus albicaulis. The sequence continues at coordinate 1,098,515,027 of CM076581.1, forward strand.
AAATTGTTATAGCACATTTTTCCACATCTCGTTAGTTATTCTACAAACTGGTTCAATCAACATCCTTTCACCCCTTGACATCATCATGGAAAAAATCCCAATACATGACACTCTCATATACCAAAAGTTTTTCCTAGAAACACCTTGTTTCATTTATTTTAAGGACCAACGCTCAATGGCCTGATACTCCACAATTTTCACCTACAAGTTCATTCAATGTCGCCTACATTTATCACCTACAGATTGCTCCACTATGCACCTACATTGGTTCATAAATTCGGGAAAAAGAGAGAGATTATGAAACCCTCTTCTTCGAGAAGCTTCCATAATTTATTAAAAGTATTCATCTCAGATAAAAAAGGAGGATCATATCCTATCATACCTTGGAGTTTCCATCCCATATCCTTTAAAACCATCCTCCCATCAAGAGTGGACCTGAAGCCGTAGATTGGTAAATGGATAATAATTCCCAACTTACTCCCATCTCCTATATATTTGTTTCCATCCACAAGTTAGGGGTTGGATCTTGGAGATATAATTATACCATTGTGTTATTATTGTGAAGATTTATCATTCCATGCTTTAGGTTGGTTAGAGGTGCACTTTGTGGAAAAGAAGGAACAAGTCAACTTCGAGGAGTTCTTCTATAAGATCAACACCTATTTTTAGTTATAACTCATTCCATTTATATTAATTCAAAGAATTATTTCTTTTCCTATATGTGATGTTATGATTTGATGCATTTTTATGCCATGTTGATCCATTGAATGAAGTGTTTATATTATGCTACATATATATCATAGATCGTTGGCTTGTGTTGTCTAATTATCCAGGTTCTAATTATAGGAACATGAGCTTGTATTAGAACATGCAAGCCAATAAAGGAGTTAAGCATAATAAAAATCAAAAGTAGGCTGCATCCCAATATATATTTATTTTAGGGGAAACAATAGCTTTTTTTTCTTTATGTTGTTCTAGGCTAAGCCACCCAGTCTAGGGAGGATATTTTTATCCACAATCATAGATTCGTATAACAAAAATGAACAAAAACCCACCTTAAATAAAATTTAACTAGAGAAAAACTAAATACTTACGAAGATTTATTGATAAGGATTAAAAAAAGCATACATAAAATTTTCAACACAATATTTACCACTTGAGAACCCCAACTCTAGGGAAAAACATAGCCTAATGGGATTTTGTTAGATCCCATGGCCAAAACCTTGGCCATGCCAATAAAGTGAGCCTTCATCGCTCACATCGTTGACCCCATTATAATGAAGTCATCCCATCCTTTTAAAGGCTCCATCACATGCAATCCCATTGGTAGAAAACCATGGGTACGCTAAAACATGTGCCCAAAACCACAACCATTTGACGCAATCAAATTTGACTCTTTCTTTGACTCAAGTTTACCCAACATTTCACCTTAACCATTGACTTCATGTTTCCTTGACTAAAACTACCCAAACCTACAAGTGAATCAACTTTGCTCACTCTAGTTGTTACCCCCCTCAAAATGTATACCTGGGGTATATGTTAACCCTAAATTCCCTGTTACTTAGGTCTAATATAATCTTTTTTGGAAATTATCCAACGGTATGCATACCTTACCAGGTCTTAAAATTGTTTGACCATGCCCATTTTTATGCAATAAATTTACTCCATTATATTTTTGTTTATTTCTTTTAATCATTGTTGTTATCCCAACACATGCTCTCCAACTATAGAATCGTCCTACTCCCACTCATTTTTTTCATAGTACAAATACTTGTTAAACTGACTAAACAATTTTTCATCATTGTAGTCATCTTTGAAAATATCTTTCTTTCCTAGTTCCAACTTAAATCCACTATAAACCTTTGACTTTTCTCATTCCATTGATTTCGTCAAAACAAAAATTCTCAACGCCCAAGAAATCTTTTCTTCTTAGCTTAGAACAAATTTTGATCTAATAAACAATGAACAATAATTCTTCCTTAGGTTTTTCTCAATCCATATATGCTCCAACTAGGGGTTAAATTTGATGTCTCCCCCTACACATGAGGGAATTCTTTTATGACAGTTTTATTTTTAAACTTCCCTTCACATGACTTTTAATATTTACTTTTACCCTGCATAATATCTCTCATATAAAAACATAATAAATGAAAAATCATGACTTTTTGTTCTAGAAATGCATGAAAATCATGTTAATTCAATCATTTCATCTAAATTTTGAAAATTATATTCATAATTTCTCTCACATTACAATAGTGTTTGTATATATTGTTGCAACTAAATTAGGAAATAAAATTAAACTTGATATAAATTGAACTACACATACCATGTTTTCCTTTTAAGTCACTCCAATGCCAATCCCATTAAAAGAGAAATATTTGCAACACAAGTTTCAAACAAGAAACATAATGTGCATGAACTATGTAAATGTTAAAAAATAACATTCAATATTATCATGTAAACAAACTAATTTTTTTATAGTTTCACCAAAAGAGGTAATTGTCAAAAAACAACACCATTACAAACATAAACATAAAAGAAAAAACTTTAAATATTTAAGATTATTATTTCTCTAGAATATTTCTAGATGCCATATACCCTATCCCATTCCACCATTGATGAATCACACCTAGTTAAGCACACTCACATCAAGGCATCCAATGAAACTAACAATAGTTTTTTTTCTTCGGACATCATTTATTATGTTTTGTCTTGATAATCCTCTCGCACATGTGCTTCTACTAGCAAGAATAGTAATTATTTCATACAATAACTTTAACATGTTAGGAAAAATTTTATGCAACCTTGTAACATAAAATCCCTCCAATCATATTTCATGGATGATCCCTCACAATTAACATTAAGAGTGTCAACAAATGGTTGCAACTCTTTCAAACAAGCTTCAAAATAAAATGTTGTTTTTTTTTCTTCACTTTCACAATAAGGATGTGGTAAGTGTTGAAAAAAAAATCAATCCACTGCTTTAAATTTCATTCTCTGTCATGAAAATCCTCTAAATAATGGCAAGGGATAAACAAGCTTGCTGAGTTGAAAAATGCAAGATCATGGAACATTTCGTTCAAAATCTCTACAAGGGCTTGAACATAACAGTTTGCAAGTTGTTTTCAACTCTATATTGAACCTTTAATAAAAGGTTTCTATTATTGTTTTTGTATATCAACACCATCACCATATGCATGTGGAATTTCTACAAATCATAATTCATGCCTATGGACAAACCCCCCCTATAACAAATTTGTATACAACCAAATGTAAAGGCATCCAAAACTTTAGATAAATAACATGTGCCATATACAAATGTGTCACTTTTTAAAAACCACCTTTTTAGAGTGTTTATAGTGACATCTATGGCTATGCTAAGAGAGGTGACAACAGTGTACTCTTCTTTGGATTTCTTGTTCAACTTGTTTAATTCACACACTATATCTTCAAGCATGTGTAAAAAAAATTGTACTGAAAATATCCTTTCCTTATCATACCATTTGTATTTTTTTTCATTTTCCCACAATTTTAATGATGGAGGCATAAGTATAATAAGTCTTTCAATGACTTTTATGTTGAAATGTGACAAAAAAAGTAATTAAATGTAATTATGGGAAATATTGATATTATTAGTCAGACGGTTTGTAGAAGCAGTTATGTAACTATTTAACGAAGTATCTAATATTAATTGAGATGGCCCAAGAGGCTTCTAACTGAGTAGAATTATCATTGAATAATATAGTTTCCAATCCCTTGCCCCGCGGAGGTTTCCTTGACACCCTTCCAAGGTTTTACCACTTAAATTTGTGTATTTAATTGTGTGTGTTTATTTCAGTTTCCATTCAGTTATATATATACATTTCTTTCTCTTTTAATGTGTTCCCGAGCGTAATAAGTAGTATTACAACCAGAAGATAAACGAAGCTCAATAAGTGTTTTCTTCTTTGTTTCCTGTCTCCACGACGCTTGTCTAATAAATAAGTAGTATCCAGAATATTGTGAAAGTGTGGTTTTTTCTGAGGCAGAAGCCAACAGAGTACAGTGAATGAAATTGAAGATTGCGAAAGTGTGATTATGTGTAAGGGAGAAGCCGATAGATCTTCTTACACCCCTATCACTGCTTGTTGGTTAAGCAGTTGCCGAGCCATCTTAGGTGGAAGAGATCGTGTCCACATAGAAAAGAAGAAGAACCACCCCCTATTGTCGAGAAGAATAATGGCCACTAAACCTCTTTATCTTGTCACTAGAGGGATATATATGAGATCGACCAGGGCCATGATTCGTGGACATCAAGTTTGGGGAATAGATTACTCGTGGAGTGGAGGTGAGAGTCGACGCGATGCCTAAAGGAGAAAACTGAGAGATACACACAGTTGTCTGTCATGTTGGAGAGACAGAAAACTGATGTAAGGTCCCCTGAGAGCACTGAGAAGAGCTGATGCGAGGACTAGGGTATTTTTTTATTTTTTACAGCTGAATAACTTGTTGTTTGAAAGTAATTTTTCTAAAAATTTTCTGGGAAATTTTAGAAAACGAGTGAATATTTTCAGAAAACGTGTGAAAAATCTCAAAAAACTGGTAAATTTGTTGAAATAAGAGTAGGGTTTCTTGAATTTTTTTTTTAGTTTTTTCTAACTTTGGAAAGGAATGTGAAAATTCGTGGAAGTGAAATGAAAGTTAAAAAAAAGGGGGAGGGGGCTCATATTTCTCAATAAGGGTAACCAAGTGGAGATGTTAACCGGGAAGAACAAATTCACATTATGGAAACTAAAATTTAGTGACTTTATCATGCAACAAGGGTTCCATAAACCATTAGATGGGGTTAAGGAAAAGAACTGCAAGCTTGAAAAATTTGAACTGGGTGAACTTGGATGTCTAATCTCTCAGTACCATTAGGTTTTTCCTGGAAGATGAAGTTATGTTTAATATTGTGGAAGAGAAAACCACTGCAGTTTTGTTGGAAAAACTGGAAACTTTGTATATGGGAAATCCATTGACCAACGAAATTTATTTGAAAAGACAATTATACAGTCTTCAGATGAAGGAGGGTACAAATGTTGCAGAAAATTTAAATTTTTTTAATACACTTATTTTCCATTTTTTAGATATGGAAGTTAAAATTCAGGAAGAAGACAAAGCTATAACCTTGTTGTGTTCTATGCTTGAGTCATGGGACCAACTTATAACTTCAATCAGTTTGAGCATTGTTGATTCGTTGAAATTTGAATTAGTTGTGGGAGCTCTGTTATTTGAAGAAGTGTGAAGAAAATCTAGTATTGAAATAGTTCCACGAGAAGCCATGGTAGCCCAAGGTCGGTCAAAGGAAATAGGGGAGAAAGCAAAGGTTTCTTCCCAATCAAAATCATAGGGAAAGAAGTGTAAATCCAAATGTTGGTATTGCAACAAAATTGGACACCTCAAGTAAGCATATTGGAAATGGAAGGAGTCGGAAAACTAGAATAAGGAAGAATGTTAGGTTGATTTAAGTATGGTTGATGAAGTTTTATCTGCTGAAGTAGGAATAGTAGATGAAGCTTTACATGTTTGTAATGTCTCTTAAAATGTTGAAAATTGGTCTTTAGACTCTGTTGCTTCTCATGACATTAGTCTGAACAGAAATTGATTTACTTCCTATAAAGTTCTGAATGGTAGTTTTGTGTTTATGGGAAATAATGCATCTTGTCAGGATGTTGGGATGGAAAATGTAAAAATTAAGGTGTATCATAATATATTTATAAAATTAACTAATGCTAGAGATGTACCTGAATTAAGGAAAAAATTCATTTATTTGAGAGTTTTGGACTCGGATGGTTATACGTTTACAGGTCATAATGGAGTGTTGAAAGTCTCAAAAGGTACCCTAGTTGTTATAACGGCACAAAAGGCTCTAAACATCTACATACTAAAAGGAATTACTGAAGTCAATGAGGCAGTGATTTTATAAAAAAAAACATAAGAAGTTTCTCTCGTATAGCATCAACGACTAGGTCAAATGAGCGAGAAAGGTCCTCAGGGACTAATGAACACAATTTTATTTTTGATTTGAAATCCATGAAGTTGTATTTTCGTAAACATTATGTGTATGGAAAACAATGCAAGCATAGATTTAAAATCGGAAGTCATAAGAGTAAAAAAAATTTCAACTATATCCATTCTAATCTTTGGGGACCATATCCTACTGTGTCTTATGGAGGTGCATTATATTTCTTAGTGTTTATTGATGATTACTCCCAAAAAAATTTGGGTCTATATGTTGAAAAAGAAAGATGATGTATTTAATGTTTTTAAACAATTTAAAGCTATAGTGGAAAAGAAAATATGCAAATAAATTAAATGTTTAAGAACTGACAATGGTGGTGAATTTAATTCTTTAGAATTTGTACAATACTCTAAGGATGAAGGGATTGTTAGACATGAAATTGTTGTTTACACTCTTAGCAAAATGGCATTGTTGAACGTATGAATGAAACTCTTATGGAAAGAGCCAGAAGCATGATCAACAATGCTAAGCTGCAAAACATGTTATGGGAAGAAGAAATATATAATACTTGTTATTTAGTTAACTTGTCATCTTCTATTTCCATAAATTATGAAATTACTAAATAAGTTTGGTCAGGTAAGTCTTGTGATTATTGACATTTAAATATTTTTGGTTGTGATGCCTAAGCTTGTATTCCTAGGAATTGACACTCAAAGTTAGATCCAAAATCGAAATGTTATGTATTTTTTGGGTACGACTATGCAGTGAAAGGATACAGGTTATGGAATCCTTCTTCACGATAGTCATTAGTAGAGATGTAAGATTTGATGAATCTTTTCTTCTAAAATCGGATGTTGAAAAATTTGAATAGGAACACATATTTCCAAATCACCAAAATATATTGGAGGCTAAATTTTTTCTAGAAATTCGAAAGGAAGGAGAGACTTATGAAGAAAAATATGAAGAAGCAAAGGAAACTATAGAGGTTCAAGAGCCTTTTCAGCAACCAGTTACATTAAGAAGGTCTACAATGGAAATAAGAACACCCAAAATGTATGAAGATTATGCTTCGTATTTTGCGTTGATTACTGAATATGGGGAACCTTCTTGTCATCAACAAGTATTGGATGATGCAGACAACGAAAAATAGAAAAAATATATGGAAGAAGAGATGGATTCCTTAGCCAAGAATATTACCCGGAATCATATAAAAATTCTTGAAGGGAGAAGTGTTGTTTGAAGAAAATGGGTCTTCAAATTGAAATAGAATGTTGATGGAAGTATCGAAAGTTATAAGATGAGGCTTGATGCAAAAGGATATTCAAAGGTTTAAGGTATTGATTTTCATGAGATATTTTTAGCAGTCTTAAAACTTGCTTCTATTCGTACTGTGTTAGCACTAACTGCATTACTTGACCTTGAGTTAGAATAGTTAGACGTTAAAATAAATTTTCTTCATGGTGATTTTTGTTGGCCTGTGACTACACATAACATGGAGAAATGGTCCCTATAAGTAAATCATAGGGAAAAGTCAGAGAAGAAGTTACCATTAGCCAGACAAAGGCAACAAAGAAACAGTTAAGAGAGAAAAACAACAAGGGAAGAGTCCTGAACGAGGTTGGGTCAATTCGTTCATGCTTTCAGGTTGAGTCATGAATGCTAAAGTAGGTCTAGTTGTGAACGTGGGGTAGGTGTTCCACGAAAAAATAAGAAGTGACCAAGCGCAACCAAAGAGACAAGGTTAAAAAGCACAACAACGGGAGTTGTGAGGACCGTTGATCCGAGCATCGGCCAATGACAGAGATTAAAATCACAGTTGCAGACCGCAAGTGTTGCAAGATAGGTGCAAAGGGTAAAATTTAAAAATGTCGAAGTGTGATGTGCGATGGGAGTGGGACGAAGCCACCTGCCGCACTCCCTTTCTTTCCATTTCCCTTGAAAACCACTAAACCTTACATTTTCTGCCTTTCCACTTCATTTCTCTACTTCAACTACTTATGCCTCTATATCATTGTTTCTCCTCTTCTTTTTCCCATCTCCCTAATTGCGATTAAAGTGGGCTAGTCCCCCTGACATGTCACCCCTCTCCCCCCTGCCATCCATCCCATTTCACAAACATTACAACTTACCATTTAAGCACCTGCAATGTATTTCTTTTGATTTGTGATGTGGATTTTGGTGCCACCATAGCAGCACCGCCCCCCCCACTTACCCTTGCCACGTTTCTTACCTCCTCCCCATGCTTCGCACTTTACATCCTTTAAATTTTACCTTGGATATTTAGTGTTAATATTTTCGATCTGTGGGCAGCAGTCGGGTCCAACCTTCCACCACATCATCGTGTTCTCCCCACCCTCCATCACAGATCACATATTATAACCTTTCACATCGCAACCAAAAATTAAAACCTACGATGGCCGATTTGCGATATATCGCATTACATTTGCTTGAATTTACCGTTCAAGTGCCCGCAACCTATTTTATTTAACTTGCGATGCAGTCCGGTCCCACCTTCCCCCCACATCACTTACCTTCTCCCACCACTTAATACATTGCACGTTTTAGAGTTTACCTTTACTGCTTCAATATAAATATTTGTGATTGTGATTTGATTGGGCCCCACCGTCAACTTAAATTCCCATTCTTTGTCACACATCTCATCGCCTCTAAGCCGTTCACATCCCTCTGTCACTTCTGCTTCACCTGAATGCATCTGACGGTCCTTGTTTCATTTCGCACTCCCCGTAGCTTCTGATATTTAACCATGGGGGGGGGGGGTGGTGGGTGGGGGGGTGTGGGGGTCCGAAATGGGTGGTATCAATTACCTCCCACTCCTCCATGTGTCATCCTCTCATCTTTTTTCACACCCCCTCTCCAATACCGCTTACCACTTGAGACCCCCTCTGAAATCTGGTTGTTGTTTCTGCGATTCAAAAAAAAAACTTCACGTGGGCTTTTGAGGTGGAACATTCAGTTGTGGTTTATGCGGTCTTCTCAAGAGATCTCTGCTAAAGAACCAGGTTCACTTAGTACGACCACCTTCTTTATAATGGATTAAGTGTAAATCACCAGACTGAGGAAGTGGAGATTTGCAAGCAATAGATGGAACCGTAAAATGGCAATCAGCCTGTCCACCTATGACCTCTCCTCGCCATAATTTCTTGAAGGCTCCCATTATTGGTCTCAATGGGAGGCTATTTCCTTTTTTTTCCTGGTTTAATTTTGATGATTTTGTTGGTGAAATCTCAATCTCACCCCATTCTTATTTTAATTCTCTCAGTACAGAAAGTAATTTCTCATTGTACACTCCACAAGTTAGGTAGGATGTTTTGATTTCATAGATATTTGCCGATCATAAATGATTAGTACCATATGACCCTCAGAGAGAACTCTATATGTAGGGAATTCTAAGATGAAGAAAAGGTTCTGGAGTTTTGGAAGAATTTTGCTGTAGTTTTGTATTATTGTGCTCCCTGTGCTCTGAGATACATATTTGGGAGAGTTGTTTGAACTTAATATGATACAACGTTTTTATTTGGATTCCAGATGGAGCAATGAGTAGTATGTATCTGTTTTCCTCTGTTATCAATAATTTCCTTTTCATGTATAATCATCTATCATGCTATGCTGCCTTGAAGGTCTGTGTAAAGTAGTTGCTGGTAGTCTACAATTTTATTCATGAATTTTTGTTTGCATAATGCTCAGGTGTTAACGCTCATGTATTAATCTTGATACACTCCCTCAATTCACGCTCCACAAACCTCTGTTGTTTTCCATATCTCATCCATATATGTTTCCTCTGAGTTCACGGGAGGAAAATTCGTAATCTTCTTAAGCCTATATATTTGGTGGGTTTCTTTTCAGTTATTTCTCAATGCCACCTGCATATTTTTAAAGCTTCTGCTTATTGTTTTATACTTGGCCCATCTAAAGTCCATCAGTCTCCTAGTCTCCTGAGCCCTCTCACTATTTGGGGAACCCACATGAATCGACTCCAAGGTCCTCTCGATCCTAGAACCACTAAACCCATTATTCTCTTGACTCATATTCTGTGAGAGGCATTAATACAATTATATACACTTAACCTTTGATTTTAAGATGTCCTAGGCACTAGCCTTTTGAATCTCAACGTTGTCTCTAGAAGCTACCACATCTTTTTTGTGTCTTTGCCGGGGAAATGAATTAGAAAACATTTTACCTAGGATACAACATTATCTTCACCCTTAAATCAGGTGAGCACGAAGGGTTGATATTTCCATAGCCCTCACCTTGCTGACTCCACTATTATTAAAGTTCAAATTAGTCATAATCCTGGAATACAAAAGGCCTCATACTGCATCAGATACTTTCCAAAAGAAAACCCCTTCTGTGTCTGATCCTAAAAAGATTATATTTAGGAAATTCTGGAAGGAGAAGTAGCCCAGCTAGGATGACCTTCCCTCATTTACTCTCGAAGCTTCATCTTACTCATCTCAGAAAACTGGCATCTATGGTCCTAGAGACATAGCCCACATACTTGAGTATTCTCAGGAAGCCTTTTCTTTAGCCAATTCAATCATAAACAACGAAGATGAATCCAATGATATTTCTTTGCCTCCCTTGCAACCTACTCCCGAGGTCGAAGAAATTAAAGAATTTGCAACATTCCATACCTATTTACAAACCAATATAGAAACCTCTATTCAACACACACATGTTTAATACCATAGCCAAATCCTCAAAATTTACCTCCACCACCCCTCATGGTTGTACCTGGATTCATCCTTCATAAATATGCTCCATTGTCTTTACCTCAAGTATTTAATGACATGCCTCAATATTATTTAAAGCTCCTACCTCGGTTCACCGAGGAAGATAGTACTTCTACGCAGAGACATATTGAGAACTTCTACGCCTTTGATGAGAATGTAAATGTAGAGAAACTAGATGTGGTGTTGAGGCTTTTATTCCAATACTTGGATTGAGAGGCCTAGAAATGGTTCAAATCTCTTGTTGATCACATGATCACCATATGGGAAGAAATGGATAATTCCTTCACACTAAAATGGGGAGAAAAGAAGGATCATGGATATGTCCTCATAGAGTTCAAAACTCTTAAAAAGAGACAAAATGAGGATATAACAGAGTTTATAAAGAGGTTCAATAAGCTTTATAATGATATTCCTGCTGAAATAAAGCCCCACCAGGAAGCTGGTGAGGTGGTTTTCACCGGAGCATTCGAGCCAGATTTTGGGTTCATCTTGAGAGAAAGAATATCTGCATCTCTGGATCAGATCCAAACTGATGCGTTGGAGGTAGAAGCAAACTTTGATTCTACTGGAAAGTTCAAGGGGAAGACAGAACATGAAGCTAGAAGAAATAAGGGGGAGGAGGCTTCTATATCAAATTAGGAGAGGAAATCAAAGGAGTATAAACTTGAAGAAATGAACAAGATGATTAGGAACCTCTTAGATAAGCTACTTAAGCTTGAATCAGAGGCCAAGAGCTCCCTTCCTCATTCCAACAAAATGATTCCTAACCAGGGGTATAATCCTCAATATCGAATGCCCCTTATGTAGTTGTTGCAACAGAGCGATGAAGCCTCAGAGAGTCAAGAATATCAATTCCTCACCTACTCTGATGATGAGGAGGGTGAAATTACCTCACAAGGGGAGCAAGAGGAGAGGGAATTTCCTTCGGTAGATCAAGATATTGACAAGTACTACAGGTAGTTTGTGGATTTCATGCAAGCTCAACTCCACAAGAAGTATGATCTCTGGTCCTCTAGAAAGAGAACCTAAGGGCAAGACAAAAATGAAGAGTTAATATGAAGAGAACAAACCCCTCCTAGTCCTGCTAGTAAAAGGAAGAAGCCGTTAGAAGAATCAACCCCTCATATTGCCATTGCATCCTCTTCCAAAAAGCAAGAAGTTGATCCTCCCGAAGATAGGAAGCCCTCATAAATACCCTTGAAACCACCTGACCCTCCTAATGAGTAGTTCGAAGAAGACATTACAGAAAAAGGGCCCACTCCCTGTAATCTCCAAGAAGAACGATCAATGGTGGTTATTGGACTACATGTGGAAAATCAATCCCTCACCTATTCTGAAGAAGAGAGAGGTGATCTTACCATCCATGAAGAAGGAGAAGAGTTGGAGTATTATCCAGAGGAAAACACTAAAAATCAACAGAAGTTTGGTGATCTGGAAGCAGGGCCAATAGAGCTTAAATGTCTGGATCCACAAGAACACATTCAACGAGTAGTGTTGTATTCAGAGATTGAACACAAATCAACTGTGCCCAATGAAAGCCAAGAAAATTCACCAAAAGAAGACCAATCAGATTTATTGATTGAATATCACTCAAATATTCTTCTAAGTGTGCAGATTTTGAAGAAGACTATAAAATTTCTTCATAGTTAAGTTCTTCATGGGGTTTTGAGGAAACACAATATATTTTTATTAGTCAAAATCATTTACTTGAGATGATCGAGAGTTTTCACATCCCTTGCAAGCCTTAGTATGAGAAAGGAAAAGGTAAAGAGCTATAAAGAAGTTGATTATAATGGAAAAGGAGAAGAAACAAGAGTCATCCTTGCTATTTGAAGACAATCAGTGGAAACACAAAATCAAAGAAATAGTTTGGAATGAGGTCTGTTTTATTATTACAAATTCTTTAGAAAACTCATGTTGCATGTTTACCATGATCCTTTGGGTAGTATATTGCAGCCATCATTCAAGTACGAATTTGTTAGGTTCATTAATGGAGCTATGAAATTAAGTGGAAGAGACAAGTTGCAATGTTTTAAAACCATTTCTCTACCTACAGGAATGGGATGCAAATTTCAGTTGAGAACTCATTTGCTTGACTCATTACATTGGAATCTGATTATTATTTGATGGGATTTTATTAGAATAGGTGTAGGTAGGAGTGCCAATAATCTTAGTACTATGAGCATCTTTCCAGTTTAGTTTCAGATTGATTTGTAGTTTTCAGTTCAAGTGTGTTTCAATTTCCAATTTCAGCATAGTTTGGATTTCAGAATTTAATATTTTCAACGTATGGCAGGGATTTTTGTTCTATACATTTTGCAGTGCACATCTCAATGGTAGTTTCAATTCAAGCTTACAGTATGCATTTGTGACTCCATGAGCCTAATAAGGCATAGGCATCCAGGTCTACAGGTTCTCAACGCACTTAGAACATCACATTGTTCCCAGATGGAGCCAATGTTGGCTTGTAAATGCACATAACATGGAGAAGTGGTCCCTATAATGAAACCACAGGGAAGAGGCAGAAAAGTAGTTAACATTAGTGATGCTAAAGACAACAGAGAAACAGTTAAGAAAGAAAAAAAATAAGGACAGAGTCATGAATGAGGTTGGGTCTTCGTGCACATGTTCAAGTCGAGTTGTGAATGTGGGGCAAGTGCTCCACGAACAAATAAGTAATGACCAGGCACAACCAAAGAGAAAAGGTTGGAAAACCACAACAAGGGGAACAATGAGGACCGTTTATCTGAGCACTAGTCAACGGTGGAGATTAAAATTGCAGTCGCAGAGTGCAAGTGTTGCAAGATAGGCGCAAAGGGTAAAAGTTAAAAATGCTGAAGTGCAATGTGCAATGGCCATGGGAAACCTCCTGCCACACTTCCTTTTATTCCATTTCCCTTGAAAATAACTAAACCTTACATTTTCCACCTTTCTGCTTCATTTCTCTAATTTAGCTTCTTTCACCACTATATCATTATTTCTCCTTCACTTTTTCCCATCTCCCCGATTGTGATTAAAGTGGGCCAGTCCCCTTGACATGTCACCCCTCCGCCACCTCCCCCCCACCATCCATCACATTTTGCAAACATTAAAACTTACGATTTAGGTGCCCGCAATGTATTTATTTTAATTTGCGATGTGGAGTTTGGTCCCACCATAGTAGCACCACCCCCCGCCCCACTGCCCCTTGCCACATTTCTTACCTCATCCCTATTCTTTGCACTTCACATCATTTAAATTTTTCCTACACTTTTTAGCATTGAGAGTTGTGATCTATGGGAAATGGTCAGGTCCCACCTTCCTCCACATCACCCTTTTCTCCCCACCCTCCATCACAGATCACATATTATAACCTTTCACATTGCAACCAAAACTCAAAACCTGCGATGGCCGATTTGCGATATATCGCATCACATTTACTTTGGTTTACCTTTGAATTTCCCACAACCTATTTTGTTTAGCTTGCGATGTGGTCTGGTCCCACCTTCCCTCCACGTCACTTACCTTCTCCTCACATTTCACACATCACACATTTTAGAGTTCAATTTACTTATTTCTAGTAAAGAGTTGTGATTCCGATGCAATTGGGCCCCACCATCACTCCTGCCATTCCCATCTGTTGTCACACATCTCATCACCACTAAGCCCTATGCATCTCTCTATCACATTCACTTCACCCCAATGTATCCGATAGTCCTTACTTCAATTCACACTCCCCGTAGCTTCCAAGCATTAACCATGGGCAAGTGGGGATCTGAAATGGCTGGTATCTGTTACCGTCCACTCCTCCAAGTGTCATCCTCCCATCATTTCACACCCCCCCTCTCCGATACCACTTACCACTTGATACCCCCTCTAAAATTTGGTTCCCATTTTTGTGATTCAAGAAAAGAAAAAAAAAACTTGTGGGCTTTTGAGGCAGAACATGAAGTTGTAGTTTATGCAGTCTGATAAGGAGATCTCCGCTAAGGAACCAAGTGCACTCAGTATGACCGACTTCTTCATAATGGATTAAGTGGAAATCACCAAAATGAGGGATTGGAGGTTTGCAGGAAATAGATGAAACCGTAGAATTACAGTCAGCCTGTCCACCTACGATCACTCCTCGTCATACTATCTTGAAGGCTCCCATTAATGGTCTCAATGGGAGGCTATGTGCTTTCTGTTTTCGGTTTAATTTTTATGATTTCGCTGGTGAAATATCAATATGACCCCATTCCTATTTTAATTCTCTTAGTACATAAAGTAATTACTCAATGTACGTTCTGCAAGTTAGGTAGGATGTTTTGATTTCATAGATATGGGTCCATCATAAATGAATAGTACCGTATGACCCTCAAAGAGAATTCTGTATGTAGGGAATTCTAAGTTGAAGAAGAGGTTCTGGAATTTTGGAAGAATTTTGCTATAATTTTGTATGATTCTGCTCCCTGTGCTCTGAGATACATATTTGGGAGAACTGTTTGAGTTTAATATGATACAACATTTTTATTTGGATTTCTGATGGAGAAATGAGTAGTATGTATATGTTTTCCTCTGTTATTAGGAAATTTCCTTTTTATGTATGATCATCTCTCATGCTATGCTGCATTGAAGGTCAGTGTAATGTAGCTATTGGCAGTCTGTAATTTTATTCATGAATTCTTGTTTGCATAATTCTTTGGTGTTAACGCTCATGTATTAAGCTTGATACACTCGCTTAATTTGTGTTCCACAAACCTATGTTGTTGTCCATATATCATTCATATCCGTTTCCTCTGAGTTGATGGGGGACATATTCTTATTCTTCTTAAGTCTGTCTTTGGTGGGTTCCTTCTCAATTCTTTCTCAACACCCCCTAAATATTTTTAAATCTTCTACTCATTTTTTTATACTTGGCCCATCTAAAATCCATCACTATCACATTATACTCAGCCCTCTCATTGTTTGAGTAATTCACATGAATCAACTCCAAGGTCCTCTCCATCCTAGAACCACTATAACCATTTTCTCTTAACTCATATTCTTTTAGAGGCATTTATACAATTATGTACACTTAACCTATGATTTTAAGATGTCCTAGGCACTGAAATTTTGCAACTCGAGGTTGTCTCTAGGAGCTACAACAAATTGGGTGAAGAGATATATATGGAACAACTAGAAGGTTTTGTACAAGATCGCAGTAGAAGATTAGATTGCTAGCTCAGGAAATCATTGTATGGCCTGAGGTAGTCACCAAGGAAATGGTAATTTTTTTTTGACTCCTTCATGGTGAGCCAGAATTTTATCAGAAGTGAGTATGATCATTGTTCATACTTCAAAATTTTCAATGCCATATTCATTATCTTTGTGTTGTATGCCGACGATATTCTTATTGCAAGAAAAATCATGGAAGAAATAAATAGGTTAAAGGTTCAACTCTCCAGGACTTTTTATATGAAGGATCTTGGAGTGAAAAAACATATATCGGGCATGGTGATACACAGAGATATGAAGAATGGTAAGATTTTTTTATCACAACAAAAGTATGTTGAAAAAGTACTTTAAAAGTTTGGAATGAATGGTGTGAAACCTACTAATGTTCCATTAGCTTCCCATTTTAAGATTTCTTTGATTTTGAGTCCTAGAACTAATGAATAAATGAAGTATATGTCTTGTGTAGCATATGAAAATGTGGTAGGAAACTTACTGTATGTGATGGTATCTACAAGACCTCACATTTCACATGCAGTTGGAGTTGTCAGCAGGTTCAAAATCCAAGGGAAGAACATTTGCGATTAGTGAAATGGGTGATTCGGTATTTGAGAGGCACAGGTGACCATTGCATGAACTTTGATGGTCATGACGATTCAGTATCAGATATGTGGATGTTGATTATGAAGGTGATTTGGAAAAAATGAGGTCTACTATAGGTTATATTTTTAATTATGCAGGTAAAACAATCAATTCGATGTCAAAGCTTCAGGAGACAGTTTCATTTTCCACTACTGAAGCAGATTATATAGCTACTTCATATGCCTATAAAGAGGCAATCTAGTTAAAAGGTTAGCTTGATGAGATTGGAAGGATGCAGAAGAAAGTAATTGTGTTATGTGACAGTCAGAGTGTTATTCATTTGGCTACAAATCCAACCACAACAATACCAAGCACATTGATTTAAAGTATCTCTTTGTGATACATGTGATCGATGGTGGAAAAGTAGGTATTAATAAGGTCTATGCACAGGAGAATTGTGCAGATATATTCAGGAATATAGTTGTGATAGAGAAGATGTGATGGTGTCTCATTTCTCTTTCATTGCAGAAGAGATGATGAATGGGCATGGGTAAGGGATTAGGAAAATTGTTGTCAAGGTGGAGTTTGTTGAAATTTGACAACAAAAGTAATTAAATGTAATTATGGGAAATATTGTTATTACTTGTTAGTCAGTTTGTAGAAGTAGTTATGTAATGGGGTAACAAAATAACTCACATTAATTAAAGTGTTTCGAAAGGCTTGTAATTGAGGATAATTATCATTGAATAATATAGTTTCCAATCCCTTGAACTGTGGAAGTTTCCTTGACACCTTGTCAAGTTTTTACCACGTAAATTTGTGTATTTATTTGTGTGTGTTTATTTCTGTTTCCATTTAGTTATATATATACATTTCTTCCTCCTTTAATGTGTTCCCCAGCCCAATATTTTCCCCTTGGAAGCCATATAACTCCATGGATTTGAGGAATTTTAAGAGTTTAAAGTTGCATAAGTTCCTATAGAGCAATAAGTTGAATATTTATTTTCATAGAATTTTGCACTGAATAATATACCTTGTTAATTTCTCAACAAATAATAATTGAAGTATTACTTTTTAGGCATCTTACATGACTAAAGCTTCATGATGAGAAATGAAATGAACACCTACAAAATTAGGTGCATATTTCTTCAAGAAAGTAATAAAACAATTCTCATTACCAATCATTATAAAAGCACCATCTCTGGAAACTCCCATCATTATTTCACTTGAAAGGCCCCTTGATTCCATTAAATGTTTGATTGCATCATAAGTTTTTTTCCTTATTCTATAAAAAACATTTATGAGCTTTAAAAGTTGTGAAAGTGGAGGCCCAAATCCATTTGACTTTAAGAACATTGTATAAACCACAATATGTTTCTCTAACATATGATATGTACTTTCATGTAGACTCATTGAAAAGAAAGGCTTATCTATAGTTTTTTAAAAATTTGGTTCTTCAATATATTGCGATATAAAAAGAAGGAATTATTTTGCAACCATGTGATTTGTATATCATGTATAGTCTTTATTATTTCAAATATTTCGTGTTTGTAAGGACATTGCAAACAAGGAAAGAGATTCATATTTTGAGAGCAGTAGATCTTCTTGCACAATCAAATACCGTAATTCATAGTAGTAATGACTCTTTCTTTGTTCTTATCGTTAATGCATGCAATGTGTTTTGTAATAGGGTTCGTTTTCTTCTCATTTCCACATGTCCACTTTTCCTGAGAAAGTTTATGGATGCTTGAACAGGTATGAACAAGTATAGAATCATGTTTCAAGGTAGATCAACTAGTGTCTACTCCCTATGGGCTCGTTTCCTTATGTTTTTCACAATATATGCATTGCATAATTATTTTTCTTTCATGACTTTCCTCTTTCAACCATTTATAGGTATTTTTCCATTGCTCACGAACTCTCTTCTTATTTTCAATTTTTTTTCTTTTGGGTGCTAGGTTCCCCCTTGAGATTCCTCATGACATTCTTCATTGTGCCCCAACGTATCAAATTATTCATTATGCCCTAAGATATCTAAATCATCATTCATATAAAAAGTGCAATCTTCTTTATCAAGAAATGAAACTTGAGATATTGAAACATGAGATGTAGTAGACCATCCAAAGAATTTTTTGATAGAAAGTTACTTTTTTTGAGATATTTTTGATATATAATACCTATATAATAAAAATAAATTAGTTAAATATATATTAATTTCAATAACGTAGATTAAAAGCATATTTAAAAATTAATCTTGCACAAACTTCAAGAAAAGATATTAAAGAGGAAATATATCTATTAATTCTTTATAATATTTAATAATTTCTCGGGTTTAGGAAAAATTCTTTCAATATTTACAGTAACTTGTCCATTTCTTCTGTATACAAATCCAAATCTTTGACATCAGTATTGATTCATGTTTAAAATCTCCATACGGTAACACTCTCTGTAATAAAAAAAATAAAATCATACGATCTACAAAAGCCAAAAACATCCAGCAGATTGAACACTAGATTTTCAACGGAGGGAAGACATTTCAGTCATCTGTACATGCAGAAAAGTTGAACGTTTTAACAAATAAATATGATCTATGTTTAGGGTGTCACAACCTGAGAAAGTTGATTTTCAATTATTTAGGAACAAGTTAGATTCGATGTGAGGAGTTTATACTTGAGCGACCTCGATCCCTACTAAATCCATAGTATGAGAATGGGATATAGGGAATATACATTTTGTGAGGAACAACTAAGTGGTGGCCATTTTTTATTCAAGTAGTGTATAGCATGCACATGATAAGCTAGAAAATATCAAACACTTTCTTGTTCCAATACTTTCACCCTTTGTTATTTGGATTACGTAATTTACTAAAGAAAATGGCTTCATCAGGAGTAAGAATAAATGTGAAAGAAAGAAACCTTTAACCAGGCACTATTCTCACATCTTACATATAAATTTAGTGAACCTAGCTCTAATTTATGTGAATTGAGTTTATCTGGGAATACCCAAAATGCAATTTATGTCGGTTTAGAATGAACTAGAATCATTGGATTTTGTTTCAGGAAGTTCACTATATCTATAAATACCCTAAAATGAAACGTGCAAAATTGTTTATTTCCCTTCGCATGTTAAATTAATCATCATCGATATTTCTACAGTCACTTGGAAAAAAATTTAGAATAGGTTTTATATTTTTAATTACACATTCTTAAAATTACAAAAAAAAATCCTCTTGTGAATGTTATTATGAAATTGTAATGACATAAGCAAGTAGATATTAGAAAGAACTAAACTGCGAGTTACCTTGGGAATATTCTTCCATAACAGTGACGTTCACTATGCTCTTTGCACTACTCTCTATATCGTACCAACGAAAAGAAGATGGAAGTCGAAATAAATAAATGAACAAAGAACCATTAGTGAGGAAAAACCCATAAATAATTTAGGTAATTACATCATTGCTACCGTTATTTATTGATAAATTAAATCAAAAGAGCATTAAAAAAAAGCAGAAAAGGGGTGATATTCAGAACTTCAAGCACTGATTAATTATACATAAATATATATTTAGCACTTAATTTGATAATGGTAGATATGAAAATTATTCATGAACAATCAATCACTGAATTATATATATATATATATATATATATATATATATATATATATTTCAGTGATTGATTGTTCATGAATAATTCTTATATCTACCATTATCAAATTAAGTGCAAAATATATATAAATATTGGTGGATACTGAAATCCAAAAATATCAGCATCAACATTAGCCCAAGGTTACTAAGATATAGGTTAAGATAGATTTGTAGAAATCCAAAATCAAGAGCAGTAATCAATTATATCATTCTAAGAACCTCTTAGAAGAGTGTTGTGTCTGCTTAATAAATCTGAAAATTTTTCTTGCAAATAAAGTTATTTGGAAAAAATATTCTTAAAGCATCTTGACAAATACTAATAATTTTTCTTTGTCGTGGATTTTTGACGATGGCGTAAACTCTAAATTGATTTATTATGACTGAATGAGTGTAAAGTGGGATGATTAACATAATCCTGCATCCTAACAAATGATCATTGGTATTCACATTTATTTAAGGTTTGTGGGACTCACCTTGGGAGTCCAGAGTTGTATGTATTTGTCTTTTAGTTAAGATTCAATTTGCAATTGTGTCGTTAACAATGAAATTAAGGATTAAAAACACCATATTGATGCCTAAATGTGGCAATCGTAAGAATGAAAAATCACGTTTTGGTTTTATGGTAAAACGATCAAAAGAAGATGCTTTAGTAAAACAACCATATCTTGGACTGCACGCACAATAATTTGCCAACAAGAGATTCAATTGTGTAATTAAATGCAAAATTTCTTATGGCAAAACATGAGCTAAAGGGTTGTACATTTCTTGATGCAACATGTGAGAAATTTGGAACATGAGAATTAACTTTGAAATGAGTGGGTTTGAGCTTCAGACACATACTGTGGACACCACCCAAGGTAACTCCCAACCAGAGCCTTAGTTGTCTAATTGAATATAATTTTCCTAGCACAAGATCTACAGTAAAAGAGTTTAAGGCTTGTTTTTCCGAAAAAAAATGTCACTTAATTCACCAAAAGAAATTAAGTTTGACATTGTTTCAAACAAATAGAGGTGAGTTTGAGTACTTCACAATGATTTGTTTCTAACCTCCGCGAATTTGATTTTGGTTGCTTGCAATATTAAGACACTTTTACTCCGATTTAAATTAAATTTAAAAATAGAATATGACACATTACCATAATCTTAATCTTCTGGCATTTTTATTCTTTTATATTAATTCATCCATTAATTCAAGAACAAAAATTTTAAGTGGCTTCGACCTTAATTGAAAAATTAAATTAACCTTCACAATTACACATAATGCACATAATACTAGTCACAAGGTATAATAATAATAATAATAAGATAAAGTGGAGAAATAAATTTATATGACATAGTCAAGTAACTCAACGGTAAAATTCCAAGCTACACCCTTAAATTCAATAATATCATTGAAAAGACAAAGGTGAAGAGACAATAAAATAACAACGAAATAATTTAATAAAAAATAAAAATGAAAACAATTTAAATATGCATAGTGTGCTAACGAGTGCTCCATTTGGACCTTTTGTGATCTTTTTTAGAGAATCTAATCCCAACCACCTACTAGGTGTTGAAGCTTTCCATCCAAGTGTCCGAGTTCAGTTTGATCTAGTTCAATTTAGTAGAGTTACACTACAGTCATTTGTTGATGATATTTTCAATGTAATCTTATTTAAGTGAATTGTAATCTTGAGAAGAGAAATCCTCTGCTCCACTTCTTTTTAGTTTTCAATTCTTGTAATGGTATTAGAGAAAGCTTGCATAAAACTCCCCATAGAGCAGAGTCAAGTTTGAGCAGTAGAGAGAAGAGGTGAGCCTACATAAAACTCTTTGACAGAGCAACAAAAATTTGAACAAAAATGAAGACGCCTCCTACTAAGAAGTAGCAGCACAAGAAAGGAAAAGCCAAGAAAAACCAGTAAAGGCCCCGGTGAAACAGATTGCAGAAAAGCAGTTCAAATGATGTTTAGGAAGAAAGCCGAAATAAAAAATTTGCTGCACCATCACATTGTTTTAAAATATTCTCAACGTTATTAACGCAGCCCAAAAGATTAAAGAAGTGCGTTAGTGAGAGGTCACTTACGCGAATTTCAAACCCACGCGGGTTCGAGGTCGAGCAATTGTGTTATGGTATTTTTGTTCATGAATGTAATTCGTGTGATGCATGAACGTCAAAGTATTCAAAGGATTTTAAAAAGGAAAGTTAAATGCGTGAATGTATGAAATTGTATTCAAAGTATTTTTAAAAGGGTTCATAAAAATAATTTATTTTTTATTAAAGTGTTTTTTTTTTTAAACAAATAAAAACTTTAAATTTCCAAAGGTTAAATAAAGAAATAGAGCCTTGTGAAAGTGAATTTGTAAAAAGAGATTTTTTGAGAAAAAGATTTTTTTTTAGAATGAAGGTATTTTATCAGCATATGTAGACTCATTTGTTTGTGGAATCCAAGAAATGAGGTCATGGGAAAAGCCAAGAGGCTAAAGAAAAAACATAAGATGTTCGAGATCTGTTTAAATCTAGAAATAAAAAGGCAAAAAGACGCCTATGCACTCAAATGCATAAAAGAATTTGCAGATGAAAAAATTCTTCCATTAATTTCAGATGCCAAGACACTCAATGAAGCATGGGATACCCTTGAGAAGTGTTTTGGTGCAAGGGGGAGTATTGAAGATGAAGATAAAGGTGGATCTGTAGTAGCAGATCTACATCGAGATGAAAATTTTGTTGAATCTCACTGTGTTCAACCAGAAGTGGATGATGTCTACAAAGAAAGTGCAGAAGCAGCAAAGAGGGAGCACAAAGATGCTCGTGAACCCTAGTGTACACAACTATGAGTGGATGAATATTTGATGATACCAACAACATGGATTGCTAACGAATATTTGGTGGTTCCAGCAACAGAGCTTGCTAATGATGTTTTGATGATACCAACAACATGGATTGCTGACGAAGATATGATGAATCCAACAGCAGAGCTTGCTGATGAAGATTTGATGATTCCAACAACGAAGCTTGTTGATGATGATTTGTTGATTCCAACGATAGAGCTTGTTGATTATATGGTGATTCCAGCAACACAGGTTGTTGATGATGATATGGTGATTCTAGCAATAGAGTTTTCTAATGATGAAATGGTGAATACAACAACAGAGCTTGTTGATGGAGATTTGGTGAATGAGAGTGAAATTGTTATTGAAGCAGTAATTTCTATGGTAAATCCAGAGACTAATATTGTTGATGTAAATTTTGACAGAGAATTGTTGGCTAATGATGACTGGTTACAGATGATGAAACAAAAACATCATATTAGCATGATGTTATTTAGTGAGGTAACCCCACTTGACTCAGTGGAAGAAAACCTGATTGCAGCAGCACAAGTTAGTGAATAAGAGGAAAAAATAGAGACAAAGGCAGAGACAGAGGAAGATGCAGGAAACAAAGTGCAACAGGAGAAAGTTGTCATTACAAAGTAGAAGGAAACAGAAACAGAGGTAGAAGCAGAGGAGGAATCGCAAGAGGAGAAAGTTTTCATTGCAGAGCAGAAGAACCAAAACCAATGTCGTTCTAAAAATATTTTTAATTCCAAAATTCATTTCTAGTGTGCAGGTACACATGATGATTATGAAGAGGACTTGAATTTCCTTGAAACATGGCTTGCAACACCATGGCTAGATGAGGTCTACACAAAAGTTGTAGATATGAATTTTGAAGACAACATGCATGATGAACATATGAATGAAATTTTTAGGTATTGGAGTTATGAAGAAACAAAAAATTATTCTCATCTTAAGTTGCAGCAGATTGATGACGAAAAGCACAATATAGAAGACAATATGTGGCAGCAACACACATACAAGTCAATTTTTGAAGAAGTCCAGGACATGCTTAAACAGTCTAGAACAATAGAAGGCCTGCATGAGCGAACAAACAAACAAAGGTTTGAACGATACAATAAGAAGAAAATGATGAAACAATTTAGAGGCTACAGAATTTGGAAGAAGAGAAGAAGAAAACAAAATCTAGTTGAAATCATTTTTTAAAAATTCTAAGCCTCGCTGAGACATAAACCAGTAGGTATCTTAATTAAATTTTTATGTGGTTGTAATTAAAGGGGAGACTTAGAGAATCTAATCCCAACCACCTACTAGGTGTCAAAACCGTTCATCCAAGTGTCCCAGTTCAGTTTGAGTTAGTCTAATTTAGTCGAGTTAGACTACAGTCAGTTATTAATGATGTTTCCAATGTAATCTTATTTAAGTGAGTCATAATGTTGAGAAGAGAAATCCTCTACTTCACTTCTTTTTAATTTTTAATTCTTTTCAATTTCGCTAAGATCCAAAGTCTAACCCTCACTTCAACCAAATCAATCTAACTTGTTTCTCATGTACTTTTTACAACATCCATCAAAAGGAGCTAGAAACACACAAACGAATTATGTGGGTTCCATAGCAACAACATAAAAACTTGAAACCAACATGTACTCACAATTTGGAAAAACTAATCGCTCTATATAAAATATCAACACCAATAGAATATCCATTCATTGATCATAGTCAAAAGAAGAACATCCCTTCTTCATGCTTACAAGGTGTTGTAAACCATTGAACCCATTTATACCATTTTTCATGCTTCATGGTTATATCTCACTCTTCAATTTCTTCAACAAAGGTTATTCATCTCATCACGTTCTGTAGTAAGTCCTTTGTTACATCAATTTTTTTTTAACGAGACAGATGCACCACTTAGCTTCTCAGAATTCCATTATCATAGTCTGTCGACATTGGCCTTGGGATCTGATACCAAATGTAAATTCACCTGAAAGAGGAATACCTTTGAAAGCAATCCCAAGTGAAATCCTAAACCTATCACTAAGCATGCAACATCCTAAGTAGGTGATGGGAATTGATTGCATAATCTATTTCAATCCTCCACGAGTCATCAGTCTGCATGTACTTCATGAAATACATGTGTAACTCCCTGTAATATATACATAGCCCTCGAAAGTCTCTACAGCTCGTTCCTCATGAAAAGTTTGCATATCGACTTCACATTAAAACTGAAATGAATCATCTTATTTATGAATCAACGCGGGTCTTCCGGCACTGTGGCCTTCTCCAGAAAAGAGATTGTGTTTGTAATGAAAATGACAATTTTTACATTAGTGTTGTCAAAGGGCATTTTTGCATTCTTAAATAAAAATGAAAGTTATTCCCTGTGCTTTTTTATTTTGGCTTTCAATGGCTGGCCAAGTAATGGGCTTGAGCCTTAACAGTCGTTAGCCGGCTTGCATAACCTTTATGCCATTGTCGACCACAAACTCTACAAATTTTCAATTCCCAAAGCTTTACCCATCACAATGCGCTTTCATATTATTCCAGCTCCATGTACAAACAACTCGTTGTGATACGTATTGCCATTTATTCCCTGATACCGGGTTGATAGGGTTCTCTATGGCCAATATCTTTCCCTCCACTTCTTTGTATTTGTTGCACCAAGAGGTGCATTCTACAGCCCAGTATGACTTGATGTGTAAGCATGTCGGAAGCCAAAATAACAAAAAATAAAGAAAATTTTAAAAATAAAATCTCAATAATGTAGACTTAATTTTTTTTTTAGAAAATCATATAAATAAACAATTAAAAATTCATTAAAAAATAAATTTATGAAAATATGAAGAGGTTTACTAACACTGAAAAAAGATATGGTAAATAAATAAAAATATAAATAAACTAGAAGTATTGTAAATAAACTAAAGGTATGGTAAATAAACTTTTTTTATATATATTTACTCCATAAACCTCTATATTTACAAAACTCAAAAAAAAATGTTTTTTTTAGCTGAAGCCTAAGGGCCAAATACCCTATTTATAAAAGAGGTATGCTAAATAAATAAATATAAAAGAGGTATAAATAGGTAAGGTAAATAAATAAAAGTATATCAAATAGAATTAGAAATCAACATCTAATTATATATGAAGTCTATGGCCCAAATACCATGGAATGAATTATTGTTAATAGAATGCAAAAAAAAAATTATTGCGCCCAGAGGCACATTCTACAACCCAGTATGACCTGGATGTGTAAGTATGTCGAAGGCCAAAATAAAAAAAACTAAAGAGAATTTTAAAAACAAAATCTCAATAATGTCGGCTTAAACAATAATTTAGAAAACCATATAAATAAGCAATTAAAAATTCATTAAAAAATAAATTTATGAAAATATGAAGAGGTTTACTAACACTAAAAAAATATGGTAAATAAATAAAAATATAAATAAATTAGATGTATGGTAAACAAACTAAAGGTATGGTAAATAAATAAAACCTTTTTTTATATATATTTAATCAATAAACCTCTATATTTACAAAACACAAAAAAGAGGTTTTATTTAGGTGAAGCCTACGGGCAAAATACCATATTTATAAAAGAGGTATAAATAGGTAACGTAAATAAAGAAAAGTATATCAAATAGGATTAGAAATCAACATCTAATTATATATGAAGTCTATGGCCCAAATACCATGGAATGAATTATTATTAATA
Source organism: Pinus albicaulis (assembly GCA_034641835.2). Classification (NCBI taxonomy): domain Eukaryota; kingdom Viridiplantae; phylum Streptophyta; class Pinopsida; order Pinales; family Pinaceae; genus Pinus; species Pinus albicaulis. The sequence goes on from CM076581.1 coordinate 1,098,541,687, forward strand.
GAATGCAAAAAAAAAATATTGCATTGTACACCCAGTATGACCTCGATGTGTAAGTATGTCGGAAGCCATAGTAAAAATAGTAAATAAATAAAACATTTTTTTTTATATTTACTCCATAAACATATTTACAAAACCTCAAAAAAGAGGTTTTATTTAAGTGAAGCTTATGGGCCAAATACCATGAGGAAAATACCATGGGCCAAATACCATATTTATAAAAGAGGTATGGTAAATAAATAAATATAAAATAAGTATAAAGAGGTAAGGTAAATAAATAAAAATATATCAAATAGGATTAGAAATCAACATCTAATTATATATGAAGTCTATGGCCCAAATACCATGGACCAAATTATTATTAATACCATGCAAGAAAAGCATTATTAACCCTAACATTAATATTAAATTATTCATATTAATATTAGTAATATTATTATTGTTAAATTTTATATTTGTATTAATATATTATAATATGAATATTATTAAATTTAATAACTTTAGATTAATACAATATCAATTTTTTTATATTATAATATATATTAATATGTCATGATATATATACATTAACTCGAGATATATATGGGAGGGAATAACAAAGACATATGATAGAGGTGGATAAATAGGGGGAGTGGCAAGGGATAGATGAAGATAAACTAAAGGAGAGAGTAGAGAAGGAATGAAGAGAGAGAGAGGAAGAGGAGTGAGAGAGGTAGAGAAGGGTAACAGAGGGAGAGGGAGAAATAAAGATAGAGGTGGGAGAGAGATAAGGAGAGAGGGAGGGAGAATGAGAGATGATTGGAGGGTAGAGATAGAGAGATAGACAAAGACATAGAGATGAGGAAGGAGAGATAGAGAGAGAGAGAGAGAGAGAGAGGGAGGAAGGGAGAGAGAGAAAGAAGGGGGAAGGAAGGTGGAGGTAGGAGAAAAATTGAGCAAGAGAAAGGATGAGAGGAGGTGGAGAGAGGGAGGGATAGAGAGATGGAGTTTGAGGGGGAGAGAGGGAGGGATAGAGAGATGGCATAGAGAGTGAGAGGTGGAGAGAGATGGCATGACAAGAGAGAGGTGGAGAGAGTGTGTCTATGTTTAAGGGTGAGATAAAGAGATATAGATGGAGTGATGGAGACAAGGGGGGGATAAGTAGAGATAAGGAGAAAGGGAGGGATATGGTAAATTTTCTGGAGAGAGATATAGAGTGATGTGGGAAAAGGGAGGATTGGAGGGCAGTGAGAGGGAGAGAGAGAGAGCCGGGGGGGCACATAGAGGGAGGCTGGAGATAAAGGGAGAGAGAGGACTTGATAAAGAGGAAGAGAATGATGGGGGAAGAGAGAGGATTTTATGGGGGGGGGGGGGGGGGGGGGGAAGAGAGAGGGAAGTAGAAGAGAAAGGGTTTGAGAGGAAGGAAAATAGAGGGGACTTGAAAGAGAGGAGGAGAGAGGGAGGGAGAGAGGAGGAGAGAGGTAGGGATAGAGAGATGGATTTGGAGGGGCGACAGGGAGGGATATAGAGGAGGGAAGAAGAAAAACATAAAGAGTGAGAAGTTGAGAGAGAGAGGGAGTGACAAGGGAGAGATGGAGAGTGAGTGTGTATGCTTGGGGTGAGATAAAGAGACAAAAAAGGAGAGATGGAGAGAAGGGGGGAGAGAAAGAGAGATATAAGCATATAGTAAAAAACTTGGAAGCTGAAGATAGAGAGAGAGAGAGAGAGTGATAAGGAATATGGAGACAGAGGGAGAGAGGATATCAAGAGGGAGGGGGAAATGAGGAGGGACTTATAGAAATATATATTAGAGAAAGAGAGTGCATGTTTTGGGGTTGATATAGAGAGACAGAGCGAGATAGAAATGTAGATGGAAGGTGAAGATAAATAAGAGATATATGGAGACAAGGAGGGAGGGATAAAGTGATTGATATATATATATATATATATATATATGGAGTGAGAGAGGGTGTGTGTTTCGCGAGGTGTGATAAAGAGACAAAGAAGGAGAGATGGAGGGAGATATAGATATAGATGGGCAGGGCAGAGAGGGAAGCATATTTCTTGCACTAGATGCATTGATTTCAGTGTAGATGGTGATTCCTAATCCTATTTGATTGTTTGCAATAGATGCATTGATTTTAGTGTAGATGTTTATTGATAATGGTATTTGATTACTTGCACTAGATGAATTGATTTCAATGTAAATTATTTCTAATCCTATTTGATTTCTTACACTAAATGCAATGATTTCAGTGTAGATGGTGATTTCTAATCCTATTTGATTTCTTGCAATAGATGCATTAATTTCAATGTAGATGTTGATTTCTAATTATATTCTTGCACTAGATGCTTTGATTTCAATGTAGATTATTTCTAATTCTATTTTATTTCTTGAACAAAATACATTGATTTCAGTGTATATGGTGATTTCTAATACTATTTGATTGCTTGCACTAGATGCATTGGTTTTAGTATAGATGTTGGTTTTGAATCATATTTTCCTACTTGCACTAGATACATTGATTTCAATGTAGATGTTCATTTCTAATCCTATTTGATTACTCGCATTAAATGCATTTATTTTAGTGTAGATGTTGTTTTCTAAACTTATCTGATTTCCTACATTAGATGCATTGATTCCAATGTGTATGTTGATTTATAATTTGATATAATTGGATGTACGATGGTACATTAATTTTAAACTCATTGGATTAATAGTGTGCATTGATTTCAGTGTAAGAAAATTTTTTTATTGACAATGTACATTTACTTTTGTGTTATAGTAATTAAACCTATTAATATTGGAGAGAAAAAGAGACAACATATGATGTTTACTACAACAAATCGAGCTAAATATTTAAATGGTTTAGGATTCCAACTTTCTTTTTGATATAATAGATATGAAAAGATGAAAAAACTAACAAGGGTGACAATAAGAATAGTACAAGAAAATAGTTTGAGATTTATCACAATGAAGACTATTTGTAGTTGACTACATTCTTACTATTTACATTTTCTATCATTCAATATTATTACATTGTCACTTTGCATTCAAATTTTTTATTTCATCATTTTTCATCATTAAAGTTATTTTACAATATTTATCATCTCAACAAAGTGAGGGATGTAAGAAAATTTAAAATTAAAATGACTCAATAAATCTCAAACATATTTAGCATATTTAAAATGGTTATATTAATATTGGATGTATTTAATATTATTGATAAAATAAGTCATACGTTCCTCATATTATCGATAGATTTTCCTTGGCCACACACTACTGAAACTAACCTAGATCCATCTTAACTCTGGATCTATCAAGTGTTGAGAAGGATCAAATCTCTCGAGGTGCAAACCTTTCCCCAACTTTTGCACTAAAAAAAGAGGTTTGAACCTCTAGATATTTGATCCCTTGCAGCACTTGATAGATCCGAAGTTAAGATAGATCTAGGCTGGTTGCATTGTACAGCCAATGTGACCTCTATGTGTAAGTATGTTGGAATTCAGAGTAAAAATAGTAAAGAAAATTTTAAAAATAAAATCTAAATAATGTCAGCTTAAACAATAAGTTACAAAACCATATAAACAAAAAATTAGAAATCCATTAAAAAATAAATTTATTAAAATATGAAGACCTTTAGAAACACTAAAAAAAAATATGGTAAATAAATAAAAATAAATAAACTAGAGGTATGGTAAATAAATAAAACCGTTTTTTTTTATATTTAATCCATAAACATATTTACAAAACCTCAAAAAAGAGGTTTTATTTAAGTCAAGCCTATGGGCCAAATACCATGGGGAAAATACCATGGGCCAAATACCATATTTATAAAATAGGTATGGTAAATAGATAAATATAAAATAAGTATAAAGAGGTAAGGTAAACAAATAAAAATATATCAAATAAGATTAGAAATCAACATCTAATTGTATATGAAGTCTATGGCCCAAATACCATGGACCACATTATTATTAATACCATGCAAGAAAAGCATTATTAACCCTAACATTAATATTAAATTATTCATTGTTAAATTTAATATTTGTATTAATATATTATAATATTAATATTATTAAATTTAATAACTTTAGATTAATACAATATCAATTTTTTTATATTATAATACATAGTAATATATCATGATATATATACATTAAGTCTAGAGATATATAGGAGGGAATAACAAAGACATATGCTAGAGGTGGAGAAATAGGGGGAGTGGCAAGGGAGAGATGGAGATAAACTGAAGGAGAGGGGAGAGGAGGAATGAAAAGAGAGAGAGAGGGAGAGGAGTGAGAGAGGTAGAGAAGGGTAACAGAGGGAGAGGGAGAAATAAAGATAGAGTTTGGAGAGAGATAAGGAGGGAGGGAGGGAGAATGATAGAGGATTGGAGGGTAGAGAGAGAGAGAGAGAGAGAGAGAGAGAAGGATGAAGGAGAGAGAGAGAGAGAGGGAGGGAGGGAGAGAGAGAGAAAGAGAGAGAAAGAAGGGGGAAGGGAGATGGAGGTAGGAGAAAAAGGGAGTGAGAGGAAGGATGAGAGGAGGTGGAGAGAGGGAGGGATAGAGAGATGGAGTTGGAGGGGGAGAGAGGGAGGGAACAAGAATGGCATAGAGAGTGAGAAGTGGAGAGAGAGGGCATGACAAGAGAGAGGTGGAGAGAGAGTGTGTATGTTTAAGGGTGAGATAAAGAGACATAGACAGAGTGATGGAGACAAGGGAGGAGAGAAGTAGAGAGAAGGAGAAAGGGAGGGATATAGTAACATTTTTTGAGAGAGATATAGATTGACGTGGGAAGAGAGAGGATTGGAGGGAAATGAGAGAGAGGGGGGGAGAGAGAGCCGAGGGGCACATAGAGGGAGGCAGGGGCGGTAGAAGAGAAAGGGAGAGAGAGGAAGGAAAAGAGAGGGGACTTGAAAGAGAGGAGGATAGAGGTAGGGATAGAGAGATGGATTTGGAGGGGGGAGAGGGAGTGATAGGGAGAAGGAGGGAAGAGTAAAGACATAAAGAGTGAGAAATTGAGAGAGACAGGGAGTGACAAGGGAGAGATGGAGAGTGAGTGTGTATGTTTGCGGTGAGATAAAGAGACAAACAAGGAGAGATGGAGAGCAGGTGGGAGAGAAGGAGATAGATTGACGTATAGTAAAAAACTTGGAAGGTGAAGATAGAGAGAGAGAGAGAGAGAGAGGGAGTGATAAGAAATATGGAGATGAAGGGAGAGAGGATAGCAGGAGGTATAGGGAGAGGAGGAGGGACTGATAGAAAGACAGATTGTAGAAAGAGAGTGTATGTTTTTGGGTTGATATAGAGAGACAGAGGGAGATAGAGATATAGATGGAAGGTGAAGATAAAGAAGAGATAGATGGAGACAAGGAGGTAGGGGCAAAGATATATATATATATATGTTGAGTGAGAGAGGGTGTGCGTTTCGAGGGGTGTGATAAAGAGACAAAGATGGAGAGATGGAGGGAGATATAGATATAGATGGGCAGGGGAGAGAGGGGAGAATATTTCTTGCATTAGATGCATTTATTTCAGTGTAGATGGTGATTCCTAATCCTATTTGACTATTTGCACTAGATTCATTGATTTTAGTGTAGATGTTGTTTGATAATGATATTTGATTACTTGCACTACATGAATTGTTTTCAATGTAAATGATTTCTAATCCTATTTGATTTCTTACACTAAATGCAATGATTTTAGTGTAGATGGTGATTTCTAATCCTATTTGATTTCTTGCAATAGATGCATTAATTTCAATGTATATGTTGATTTCTAATTATATTTCATTGCTTGCACTAGATGCTTTTATTTCAATGTAGATTATTTCTAATCCTATTTGATTTCTTGAACTAAATGCATTGATTTTAGTGTATATGGTGATTTCTAATCCTATTTGATTGCTTGCACCAGATGCATTGATTTCAGTGTAGATGTTGGTTTTGAATCATATTTTCTTACTTGCACTAGATACATTGATTTGAATGTAGATGTTCATTTCTAATCCTATTTGATTCCTTGCATTAAATTCATTGATTTCAGTGTAGATTATGTTTTCTAATCTTATCTGATTTCCTACATTAGATGCATTGATTTCAATGTATATGTTGATTTATAATTTGATATAATTGGATGAATGATGGTACATTAATTTTAAAGTCATTGGATTAATAGTGTGCATTGATTTCAGTGTAAGAACAAAAAATTATTGACAATGTACATTAACTTTTGTGTTATAGTAATTAAAACTATTAATATTGGAGAGCAAGAGAGACAAAGTATGATTTTTAATACAACAAATTGAGCTAAATATTTAAATGGTTTAGGATTCCAACTTTATTTTTCATATAATCCATATGAAAAGATGAAAAAACTAACAAGGGTGACAATAAGAATAGTACAAGAAAATAGTTTGAGATTGATCACAATGAAGACTATTTGTAATTGACTACATTCTTACTATTCACATTTTCTATCATTCAATATTATTACATTGTCACTTTGAATTCAAAAATTTTATTTCATCATTTTTCATCATTAAAGTTATTTTACAATATTTATCATCTTAACGAACTAAGGGAACTAAGAAAATTTAAAATTAAAATGAGTCGATAAATCTCATACATATTTAGCATATTTAAAATGGTTATATTAATATTAGATGTGTTGGGGTCCTGTGATTTGTCCGATTGGCATACCAAATGACAAGGCAACATCAAAACCACTTTGGAATCCTAGGATCTAGCCCTCCTGGGTTCAGAGAGGGATCTCTCTATGTGTTTTCAAAGGATATGTCTTTAAGGCTTATAATATGATATTAGGCTAGTTATGAAGTACAAGGAGTTTGTTTGTTTATTGGTTGGGGATCATTAAATAATAAGGTCATGTGAAGTGTGAAGGAGGGAATAAATTGAAGGATATTTCAACATGGGAAGATAGGTCAAAAAGCAATGCTAAACTATTGGGTTATGGAGTCCTAAAAGGGTTTAATTGCAGAAAACTCTTCAAGGGTTTTCAAAGGGCAAGTCATCTATATCAGAAGATCTTTTAACTTGAGTTGGTGGTATGAAACATCAAGAAGTGTGGTGAAAGAAGAAAACCTGTAAGAAAACAAAGGGCAACCTAAGATTAAGTAAGGACTTTTAACCTATCCTGCTTTTGGCATACTCTTAAGAATAAAACATTTAAGATAAACATAAAAAGTAACCTAAGATAAGGTAAGGGCTTTTAACCTAGCCTACTTTTGGCATACTCTTAAGGGAAATCTTCAAAACAGATGTTTAAGACTAAACAAGGGACAGGGCTAACCATAAACTTCCTTTATTAGGACTCTAGTTAGCATGCAGTGAAAATATCATTCAAGAAAAACATCTCAAGTTCTACTCAGTAATACATGGGCTCACCCGCATTCCTTGACTGGTTATACTCTATTGAAATCATTCGCAAACACACATTTAGAAGAAAAACATGGAGATAAAGCTTATCAGTGAGAGATAGGGTACTTTGCAGTAAATCCTACTCTATATTTTCTATTCTTTATCAGAGAATGTGGACAATATGGAGAGATAAGGAAAATAAAATTTACAATAAGAATAACATCACCAATGATTTAGATCAGGATCTAGTGAAACTGCTTGTCTATTTGATGTGCAAAACCATTTACATACATTGAGTCCAATAGCTTTTTACAGTCCAATTATTTTCTTCCTAGCCTACTATATTACAACTACTCAGCAACTTTTAGTCAATAACAGTTCAAACTATTAAAAATTTCCCAACCCTTTACAATGAGTTTTTTGTGGGTACATATAGGTGCCAAGAGGAAGATTGTTGTAGAAATGGTAATAAATATTAGTTAAGAGAGAGTGGGGGAAGTATTCGAATGCCCATTCTGCTTAATAATCATAGCCTTAACTGATTGTACCACTTTAGTATATTTTTCTATTTTTGAGCCATATTTGGTAGGCTATTAATAACTCTTAGGTGTGTTCATTGAAGCTAACTTTGGCTTGAAGTACTCTGTTTGACCTTTGTGACAAGTAACTGTCATATTTTGGTTTTTAGGCATCCCATGATTGTGCAATAACTGTTCTGATAGTCTTAATTAGGTTCTGTCATTAGGATGGCTGTCACGGTGTCTTTGAAAGGAGAAGTAGACTATATGTGTCATTTTATTGATCTTTGGAGAGTTAATGGCCCTGATGATCTAAAATTACAAGGCTTCTTTGCTAATCTGTGTGTTTGTCTTTAAAAACGAGTTAAGCTTTTGATTTCTTGATTTATGCTTTAACCTTTAACTTTCACTGATCTTCTTTTCTTTCCTCTGTGTACAAGTGGCTGTGCCGGAGGGTTTTTTTTTTAACCAATGCTCATGACACATTGATTTAAAACTTGGAAATTCAACCCTTATGTCCCTTTTCTGCACTGAATTTCGGCTATAGAGGATTTTCATCCTTGGACTCTACAACTAAATTGCTGTGGGACGGCTCTTTATCCTAGGACCGCCATTAAACCTGCAACAAACATTAAAAATATTATATAAAACCTGCGTGGGTGCTTAACTACTTCAAAGGGTTCAGCGGGGTTTATGGAGTAGTGAGGAGGCAAGGTGCATGCAGCGGAGAAATGTTTCATGGCGCAAAACCACAAAAACCAGGGTCAAAACTAAGTTTGGCACGAAAAACTTGAAAAGTGGTTTTGGGGAATATCGAAGGTGGTATTCATGCGGGGCATGGGTGGTAAGTGGTAATGGGCTAAATGAACTTGATACACGTCAATGAATGACATGTATGCTCCTGAAAACCACCCATTTCACATTCGAAGTGCACGGAGGAGGAGGGAGAGAAAAATGGACGCGAAATGGGAACTGTGTCGTTGGATCTGGGGGTGTAGATCTATGGTTGAGAATGAACATGAAGGGGTGAGAGTAGCATGGCGGGAGGAGATGGTGGGGCCGGGATAATGCGTTTCCAGGGAGAAAACTACCTTTTTTGCATTGAAAATGGGTTTTAGAGCGTTATGGAGTAACAGGTGCGAAAAATGCCTGTGGGTCATTGGACCTATGGGGGGGGGGGGGGGAGGGAGAGGGGCGGGTGGGGCAGATAAATGGTGGAGATCTGAAGGAAACGCGGTGGAAAGGCCCCAACGTGGTCGGGTGGGACCAGCCAGATTATATGGAAAACTGAAGAAAATATGTATAACGAGGGCACCTGAGTTACGGATGGGTTTGTCGGCCTGATGCCTCTGCAATGAATCTCAGCCTTCGGATGAAGATCTTCAGAGGTCAAACAAGTCAACTGCGGGGGCACTCATATTGTTAATCTTTGTGTTGAAAGTGCTCACGGGTGAAAAGGATGGGAATCAATGCGAGCCGTCAGATGTGTGAGATGGACAGTCAGGATTAACTTCGGCGAATCAGCGATCGACGAAAGAGAGGGTCCGGGGAGGCAGAATTTGGAAGTTGCGATGGTCGATGGGCAATGGGAAAAGGCCAGTGCAATGGCCAATGGAGGAGAGCGATTGCGATAGTGTGATGGAGCGAGATCCGTTGGATCAGGGACGTGATCAACGGTGGGGAAAATCGAGGGATCGCATTAGCGGAGGAAAGGAAAGTGGAAGGGAAAGGGGTGAGGCCCGATGTGATGTGACGATGTGATGAGGGGCGCAATGGATGTCAGATCTCCAGAGAAATGGACAATCTATATCTGCTTGGGGATCGGCCATCGGCGGAAGAAAGTGCAAGGGGAAAAAGGAAATGAGGAACTACGAATCAGTGCCTATTGTTGGATCTGGGGGAGCCAGATCAATGGTCCAAAATGCATTGGCGGGGATGGTCTTGGTAAGTGCCGATCGGGAGGAACATTGGCAGCCCGATGAAACTAGGACCATCAGATCTATGAGATCGACGGCTCAGATCCCATCGGTGGCGAAACCATCGCGCAGAGGAAAAAATGAAGAAATAAAGGAAAAGGGCGGAAGAGATGCCCAATAGCGTGAAAGGGGCTTAAGGACTGAGGCCGACGGTCATGGGTCTCGGTCTCATGGAAGAAAATGGGCAGAGATCTTAAGCCCGCGGGGGCTTAAAGGTTGCATATGGAAAAGTTAGATTTTCAGGCTGAAAAGGGGTTTTTTGAGGTTTTTCAGAAGTTCCAATAAGTTAGAAAAAACGGTTTTAAACGTTATAAGAGAGATTTTACAAGGTTTAAAGGGATTTTTGAGGAAATGGAGGAATAATAAAAGGAAACAGGGGATTTTAGGAGGGAAATGATGGAGAAGAGGTTTTTTGAAACAGTCTGTGTATATCAACAAGCTTCTTTGAGGGTTTTGAGTGGAGAGATGAAATAGGTGGATTATTTGAAGGATAAGGAACATAGTAGAGGCTTTGAGAAGTCACAAATTTTACATAAAATTTGTTTCTTGAAGACTAAAAGACCTTTTTTAGCCATCTTTGCATATGTCAAAATTATGGATGGCTAACAACAGCTCCAACTTGGGGATGGCAGGTCCTTGGAGGTGCCAAAAAACTCAAAATTAATCTCTGGAATGTAGATCAATGCCATAAATTTTGACAAATCCTCTTTCTTCTTTGATCATGCTGCTTGAAAAGATGCTCAGTATTTATCATAACCAGATGATTTCTCCCCAAAAAACTGCCTGTACAACCTACTTTCCTAACATTTTTTCTTCATAAGGTGCACTTGGACGTGCAAACCTTTCACATCAACATTTTATTATTTTGAAAGCATGAAAAACCAATCTAAATATACTCTTATTTTTCCATGAGTTTAGATTAAACAGTTGAACTCGTAGCTTCTCTACCTAATCTACTATCTGCCAAGATTAAATTGTCTGACAGATTTCATCTCTATATTCTAAAACAGAAATTGAAAACATAGCCAAACCAGGATTAAACTATCTGATTTTCTGTAAGACTACGGCATAAAACAAGCTGCACATAGAATTTCATTTGTAGAAAGTAAAACAAAACTTGGAAGGCTTAAGATTTGAAAACAATGAGAGTCCTTCCTTCTTTCTTTCAGCTCTGATTTTGATCTCTTTTGAGCTATATTCTTCCTCTTTACCCGGTTCAAGTTTTCGGCATGTTAGAACTAGTCTTTTTCCTCTCTTTGGCTCAGGTTTTGAGCTTGTTAGAGCCATATTTTGTTTTGATTCTTTGGTTCATATTTTGATCATGTTTGAACCATTATTTTCTATCCTAATCTAATCTATTGATAAGCCAAGATTAAACACTTTGGAAAATATTATTCACTAACCTATCAACAGTAAATTGAAAACTATGTAGTCATGATTAGGCTGTATGACTAAATAGCAGTGCTCTTTCAAATAGTGGCATTTAGGCTTGCACATTTTAATATTTTCTTTCTGTTTTGGTATGGGGCTATGCCTTTCTTCTCTTTTATCTTCCCTCTTTTTCTCTTTTCTATTTTTTGTATTTTTCTCCTTTCAAAAAAAAAAACAAAGAAATGATATTTACAATGAAGAATGAAAGCTTTAAACAGAGGTTTCAACAGAAATAACGTTTGAGCATCCTGCCATTGACAAGACCCCCAAACAGGTCTTTACCATCCATGTCTTTTAGAAAAAATGCATTATGACCAATGGTAGATTGAATGATGTAAGGGCCTTGCCATAAGTTGTCAAACTTGCCATGTTCTCCCTTATCTTCTCTTCTGAAATCCCATTTGAGTACTTTGTCACCAATTTTGAAATCACTTTCCTTTGTCCTCTTATCAAACAGCTTTTTGATATTGTCTTGTACTTTTTGTGCTCTGTTATAAACTTCTTCCCTAATTTGCTGAATATGTATGGTCTGATTTATCCTTCTCATCATGTTATCTTCCTCTGACTGTATTTGTTGGACCAAATTCATCACTGGCACTCCTAAACTAGTAGGAAAAACTGCATCTGCTCCATAAACCAACTGACAGGGATACATTCCAATTGATTTCTTTGTTGTCAATCTATCTTCCCATAAAGCATGTACGAGCTTGTTGTGCCATGACTTATGATTTTCTTCCAACATCTTTTTTATTATGTTTATCAAGCTCTTATTGGAAGATTATACCAACCCATTACCTTGAGGGTAATAAGCTGTGGAATGACTAAGAAAAATCTGATATCTGTGACAGAAATCAACCATATTTTTAGAACCAAATGCAGTAGCATTATCAGTGATAATTTTCCTAGGACAGCCAAATATAGACAAGATATGTTCTTCAAGGAATTTTATGATAACTGAGTCTGTGGCATTCCTAGAAGGGATGGCTTCTATCCATTTGGTGAAATAAACAGTCGCTATGAGTATCCATCTATGTTGGGCAGATGAGGCGGGATGGATTTCCCCAATGAAGTCTAGGCCCCATTGTTGAAAAGGAGCTTCAACAGTGATTGGTTGCAAGGGTAAGGGAAGAAATTTTCTCTTGCCCTCAAAGATTTGACATTTGTGGTAGGTAAATATCATTTTCTGTACATCTTGAAAGAGGGTGGGCAAGTAATAGCCAGCTCTAAGGATTTTATTGGCAATGGTTTTCCAACTTAGGTGGCCTCAACATTCTCCTTCATGAAACTCATGCTTGATCCTATCTACATCAATCTCAGGAAAAAATTTAAGCAATAAAATACCGGCATTCTTCCAATACAAATATTTATCTAAAATGCAGTAATCAATAGCCTTTAATTTCAAGAATCTTGTCTTTGTTTTAGACAAACCAGGAGGGGCATTGAGATTAGTAAGCACATACACAATATCAGCATACCAAGATGAATTGAGGAAATCATCCTCAATAAGTGGAGTTTCCAACTCTTCCTGTTCATCTAATGCATCTACCATATTTATATCAAGTGTTTGCAAGTTAGATTCAGCCATTAATTATTCTAGGCCTTGACCCTTGATGAGTTTAGTGGGTTTAATTTCCAAATCATATTCCAGTATCACAGCAATCCACTTTCCTCTTTTGCCATCGGGGCTTCTGACAAAATGTCCTTTACTACTATATGAGGCACAAATACAATAATGTGAGAGTGTAAAATATAAACTCTGAAATCCTTCAAGGCCTTGACCAAATCATAGGATTGTTTTTTCATGATATTATATTTCAGAGGTGGATCTCTTAATTCCTTGCTGAAAAATGCAATTGGTTGCTCTTTTCCTTATGGTTTTTTTGTAATAGGACAGTAGCCACAGTATGTTCTGATGCAAATGAAAATATAAGGAAGTCCTTAGTGAAATCAGGACTGATAAGGAATGGTGCTTGGGTGAGTGCATGTTTCACCAGTTCAAAGGACTTCTTTTCTTCTAAGGTCCATTTAACTCCTATCTCTTTATTTAACATGTTTGTCATGTTCCTAAGGAGTTCTGCCTGGTTGGGTATGAACCTTCTTAAGAAATTAATCTTTCCAATGAAGGATTGAAGTTTTTTGATGTTTCTGGGGTGACTAATCTGCAATATACCTTCAACCCTTTTTGGGTCTATTTTAATCCCTTTTTCAGATATGATATGACCAAGAAGTTTACCTTCTTGGAGACCAAACAATGTCTTCTTGGGATTCAAGGATAGCCCATAATTTCTGCATTTCTCAAAGACCTTTCTTAGGTGTACTAGGTGTTCTTCATATGTTTTGGAATAGACTGTAATGTCATCTAAATAAATCACAATGAAGTGGGCCTATTACTTCTAAGAAAGTAATGTCCATGGCTCTTTGAAAGGTGGCACCGGCATTCACTAATCCAAAAGGCATCTTCACATACATGAAAGTGCCCCAGGGAGTAGTTAAGGCTGTTTTCATTTGGTCTTTATGAAGTACCAATATTTGATTATATCTTGAAAATCCATCTAGCCAAAAAATCCTCTTGGAACCAACTACCCTTTGTAATATGTGCTCCATTTTAGGCAAGGGATAGTTGTCCTTTAATGAGGCTCTTTTCAAGTTCCTAAAGTCAATACAGAGCCTTATTTCTCCTATTTTATTTCTTACAGCTACGAGATTAGATACCCACTCTGAGTATCTCACAGGGACAATAATTCCAGCCTCATACATTTTCCTAATTTCTTTTTCAACCAGAGGTAACTACACAGGGTTTATTCTGCATAATTTTTTCCTAAATGGTCTCTGGTTTTGTTTAAGTGGTATCTTGTGCTGAATGGTCTCTGTGTCATATGCCTTTATATCATCATAGCTCCAGGCAAATACATCAGAAAAATATTTAAACAACTCAATATATTTCAGTTTCATGTGAGTTGGAAATTTTTTGGATAACTTGATCATTTTAGGCTTGTCTTTACTGCCTATATTGCATTCCTCAATATCAGATTCAATGGGTTCTATTGTTGGTTTCTTGGAAACGTCATTAAAATCAAACAAGTCTTCTAGAGGTGCTAGTCCTTTGGGTAGACATTTATATTTAGATTGTAGTAACTCTATGTCTTATTTTCCTCAGTTTATGTACTCTTCTTTTTTATTTTCAAACTCTCTGGTTAGCAGATTAATTTCTGCAATAGGAGAAGGTTCTTTTTCAATAGAATGTTCCTCATTAAGATAGTTTTTATCATACTTTGAGTCTGAATTTGGAAATTCAAACTCATTTTTGAACTGTAGAAAGTCTTATGTATGTTTATCTCCCTTAAAGACCTGCCAATACTTTTCATTTTCTGGGACATCTGGTCTATACTTTACTTGGAATGTGAACTTTTTTTTGTCATAGGGTCTTTGGCATGTGTTGGAAGCATAAGCTAATCCATTAGCAAGAATGTTTTGGTCTCTACGGACAAAAACAAGTTCATATTACTCAAATTTTTTCAAAAGGTCCATAACATTATTTCTATAGGTTCTTAGTCTTCGATGTTTGGTAGTGTACTCTCCATTTATTCATCTAATGATCAATTTAGAATCTCCATGAACAACTATCTTCCTAGCTCTTAATTTCTTCAGTAAATGTAGTCCTAAGAGGAGTGCTTCATACTCTGCTATGTTATTTGTGCATTGGAAGTTTAACTTGTATGAATGTATTTCAGTGATATTATTCTCTGTGTTGTGAAGCCACACACCTACTCCTGCACCAGTTCTATTACAAGACCCATCAAAACTCATACTCCAAAGATGGCTATTTTTGGACTTCTTGTTGTTTTCATTCTTGTCCCCTTTTTCCTGTGTGTTTTGACTGTCATTATGTAGTTTTATGGGTTCTGTAGCATGTTTATGTTGTTCTTGTTCCCTAAAGTTTTCATAGAGTTAATTCAGTTCTTCTTGACTCTCATGATTTGCACCAAGCTGATGGACAGTGGGTTGTTCATACTCTCTATTTTGTTTGCTGTAACTTTCATATTTGGCAAACTATTTGAGAGCCTCTCCCTCCTTATTCTCTCCTTCAATATTTTTTGTTATGTTGGATGATTGCTCCCTACCCAAATCTAGCTCACCAAAGCTTTCATCCTTGCAAAGAACGAATGAGTCTAGGTCTATATGGACAGAATACAGAGGGGAATTTTCTATTTTTTCTTGACTACTCACCATTAATTTCATGTGCGATTCCCTATAAAGTCTTCTAAGTTGACTGAAGACAGGGATGGTAGCATATGTCATGTCGATTTGCATGGTACCTTGAAGCTTAGCAACCCATGATCTTGAAAGAAGCATGCCATATTTGGGAGGCACATCAGCCACTACCATATCCATCACTATGCATTTGGTCGGGATTTGGGTCAAGTTTCCACAAAGATCTTTGATCAGGCCCAAGAATTTTACTCTACTGGAGTTAAAAGAATACAAATATTTATATGTTCTAGTTATCTCAAGGCCTACTCTTGCCATGATTACGTTGGGCATGAGGTTATGAGAATCCCCTGAATCATGCATATCATTGTGTAAAATTTTATCATGGATATTAAAACTGACATAGAAACGAGGTACCACTCCTTCTTGGAACTTTCCTTCGATTTTAGGACCAAATAAAAGGGCTGGCTGATCATCATTTATGTTGATAGAGTCATTATTTTCTTCTATGTTCAAAGCCTTTAACACCTAACATTTTTATACATCTTGAGTGACTAACTCAGTGAGGGGGACAGAGATCCTGATTTTAGCAATTTCACTTTCCAAATTGAAAGGGAACTAATTCATTGAAAGGCTCAAATCTGTCTTGTTAGTCACTAAGTTATCAGCAAAATCAGCTTGCTGGTTTTTACTATGTACATCAGTCAAAACTTTTTTTATAGGGGTACTAGTTGAAGTGCAGTAGTAGGTTTTAGTGGTTTGAGTGCCTTTCCCCTTGTTTTTACCATAAATTTTAGCTGTTTTTTTGTTTTTTTCAGCAGCAGTTTCAGAGGTGTTTGTTAGGGGAGTTTCTTGGTTCTTTTTTCTCCTTAGGTCATATTGCTTGTGGACCTCCATGATGGCATTCTCAATGCCTTGCCTATAGTCTTCAGATTCTAAGCCTTCATTATCATAATATGTATATGTGGTCTGGTCATCCTCTGTGAAAGAGGCAGAGTTTTCATTACTTACTCCCAGCATGTTTATAACAGTTTCCTCTAGCTCTTCTATCATTACCTCATCTTCATCAACATAATTTTCTTGGAATGGAGGTCTGATTTGTTGATCAGTGTCTCTTTGTCTAATATGAGGGGGGTTTATCCTAGAGTTCTGGTTCTAATTTTGAGGCTAATTCCTATTCTGAGCATTTTTTTGGAAAACCAACCTCTCCATCATTCTTTCCAACCTATCCATGTTCTTGGCTAGATGGTCTAATTTTGAGTTAGATGTGGAAGGTGTAGTGTCTTCCCTATATGTTACTTTCTTTCAGTCCTCATCCTAGCTCTCTTCTCAATCAGATTTTATTCCACACTAAGAGCTCCCATTTCCATGTATTCTAGAGTTAAGGGATCCCTTTCTCTTAGCTGATAGGCCATTTTGGGTTCAAATCCTTCAGGTAATTTAGCCAAAGCCGAGCCTTGTGGAGGTTTCAAATCTGGGGGTAGTGCATTATAAACACTATTGAATCTAGTGCAATAATTTTGAACACTTTCCCCAAGGTTTCTATTGAGGTTGTTGTAATCTGAAATTATTTGGAGAGGGTTCTTCCTAATTTCCCATTTTTTTATGAATGTTTGATGTAAAGAAGGGAGATATTTTATACTGTTAGGAGTTAAACCCTTAAACCATTTCTTGGCTTCTCCTCGTAAAATTTGGGCAAAAATCCTCATTTTGATGGTGTCATCTTCTATTTCCATATAATCAAAGGCATCATTCATTTTATCTACGTGTTGTTGGGTAGTAGTAGGTTCATCTCCAGTGAAATGGGGAATTTTGGACTGATATTCATTGGGTAAAGGAACCAGAGGTTGTGGTAACACTAGTGGAGCATACCATGCTGCCATGATAGGATTTTGTGGGAGGAATGGAGTTGTTTGAACAATGGGTATATGGATAACATAAGTGCTTGTACTAGCAAGAGACTGTTGAGCAGATTTGGGGTGAGAGAAACCAAAGTTGTGAATGAAATGAAGATCAAGAGGTGTGGATGGAGGGGTTTCTCTGCTGCTAAAATGTTGGCCACAATGCTGTGGTGAACTTGGAGGCTCAAATTCTGTCTGGTCTATACCACGAAGTGACTTAGTTCTTCGTAAATTATTTGGAAAATCTAAGTCAACTTGGATCTCTTGAAGAGCTGAAAGGTTTTCAGGGACAGAGTTAGCTCTGTGAATTGAACTGATAATAGTTGGATTTCTAGATGCAAGAGACTTCCAAAGAATTCTTTCTAGATTTTCAACTATTTCAGGAGGATTTGTGTTAGGATAGGCTCTGGTATGAATTATTTTTGAAGCCAGTATATTAAGATTTATACCCAAAGAAAAGAAAGTTAGCCAGAAATGACAATCTTTTTGAGGCAAACTAGTCTTTAACAAAGAAAACTTAATCCTCAAAGTTTCCTAATCATGGGTGAGCACAATGTTTTAATGGTAGTGTGGGTTGCCCCAGTGGAGTCTTTGTGAAACTAGGATTAATCAACAGGCCTACTAATCACCAGTGGAGTCTTTTTATATTTTAGGAGTTGTGGAGTCATCAGGTGGATGATTTCAAATGTTTTAAGATGAGCTGTTGTCCACCATCCGTAATTAACTACCAATATAAGGCTGTTGTGTGTTTTTTATGAGCTCTAAAGGATGTATAAAATGAAATTTACTCAGAAGTTCCCCAGTATGGTCACCTTTATGTTGGGGTCCTGTGATCTGGTAGATTAGCATACCAAATGACAAGGATCTCTCTATATGTGTTTTCAAAGGATATGTATTTAAGACTTATAATATGATATTAGGCTAGTTCTGAATTACAAGGGGTTTTTTTGTTTTTTGGTTGGGGATAATTAAATAAGAAGGTCATGTGAAGTGTGAAGGAGGGAATAAATTGAAGGATATTTTAGCTTGGGAAGATAGGTCAAAAAACAATGCTAAACCATTGGGCTATGGAGTCATAAAAGGGTTTTCAAAGGGCAAGTCATCTATATCAGAAGATATTTTAAATTGAGTTGGTGGTATGAAACATCAAGAAGTGTGGCGAAAGAAGAAAACATGTAAGAAAACAAAGGGAAACCTAAGATCAGGTAAGGACTTTTAACCTATCCTGCTTTTGTCATACTCTTAAGAATAAAAAATTTAATATAAACATAAAAAGTAACCTAAGATCAGCTAAGGGATTTTAACCTAACCTGATTTTGGCATACTCTTAAGGGAAATCTTCATAACAGTTGTTTAAGACTAAACAAGGGATATGGATAGCCATAAAATTCCATGATTAGGACTCTACTTAGCATGCAATGAAAATATCTTCAAGAAAAACATCTCAAGTTCTACTCAGCAAGACATGGGCTCACCCACATTCCTTGATTGGTTATACTCTATTGAAATCATTCCAAAACACACATTTAGATTAAAAATATAAATATAAAGCTTATCAGTGAGAGATAGGGTACTTTGTAGTAAATCCTAATCTATATTTGCTGTTCTTTATCAGAGAATGTGGACAGTATGGAAACATCAGGAAAATAACATTTACGGTAAGAATAACATCACTAATGATTTAGATCAGGATCCAGTGAATCTGCTTATCTATTTGATGTGCAAAACCAGTTACATACTTTGAGTCCAATAGCATTTTACAGTCTAATGCTTTTATTCCCAGCCTACTATATTACAACTACTCACCAAATTTTGCTCAATAACAGTTCAAAGTATTAACAATTTCCCAACCCTTTACAATGAGTTTTCTGTGGATACATATAGGTGCCAAGAGGAAGAGTGTTGTAGAAATGGTAATAAATATTAATTAAGACAGAGTGGTAGAAGTATTCGAATGCCCATTCTGCTTAATAATCATAGACTTAACTGATTGTACCACTTTAGTATTTTTTTCTGTTTTTGCAGCATATTTGGTCGGTTGGTAATAACTTCGAGGTGTGTTCTTTGAAGCTAAATTTGGCCTGAAGTACTCTGTTTGACCTCTGTGATAAGTAACTGTCATAATTCAGTTTTGAGGGCTCCCATGACTGTGCAATAACTATTCTGACAGTCTTAATGAGGTTCTGTCATCAGGATGGTTGTGACAGTGTCTTTGAAAGGAGCAGTAGACTACGAGAGTCCTTTTCTTGATATCTGGAGACTTAATGGCCCTGATGATCTAACATTCCAAGGCTTCTTTGGTGATTTGTGTGTTTTTCTTTAACAAACTGGTTAAGCTTTTGATTTCTTCATTTATGATTTAACCTCTAACTTTCACTGATATTCTTTGTTTTCCTATGTGTACAGGTGGTTGCGCTGGAGGGTTTGTTGTGTAACCAATTCTCATGATGCATTGATTTAAAACTCGGAAATTCGACCCTTATGTCCCTTTTCTGCACTGAATTTCACACATAGAGGATCTTCATCCTCGGCCTCTGCAACTAAATTGTTGTGGGACGGCTCTTTATCTTAGTACCACCATTAAACCTGCAACAAACATTAAACATATTATATAAAACCTGCGTGGGGGCTTAACTACTTCAGAGGGTTCAGCGGGGGTTATGGAGCAATGAGGAGGCAAGGTGCATGTAGCAGAGAAATGTTTCATGGTGCAAAACCATGAAAAATAGGGTCAAAACTGAGTTTGGCGTGAAAAACTGGAAAAACGGTTTTGGGGAACACTGGAGGTGGTATTCGCACGGGGAATGGGAAGTAAGTGGTAATGGGCTAAATGAACATGATAAATGTCAATGACGGACACATATGCTGCTCAAAACCACCCATTTCATGTTCAAAGTGCATAGAGGGGGAGAGGGAGAAAAATGGATGTGAAATGGGATCTAGGCCATTGGATCTTGGGGGCGCAAATATACGATTGAGAATGAACGTGAAGGGGTGAGAGTAGCACAGCACGAGGAGATGATGGGGCCGGGCTAATGCATGTCTAGGGAGAAAACTGCCTTTTTTCGCATTGAAAATGTGTTTTAGAGCGTTATGGAGGAATGGGTGAGAAAACGCCTATGGGCTGTTTGACCTGGGGGGAGGGGCCAGATCAATGGTGAAGATCCGAAGGAAACCTAGTGGAAAGGCCCCATTGTGGTCGAGTGGGACCAGCCGGATTATATGGAAAACTAAAGAAAATATGTATAGCGGGGGCACCTAAGGTACGAACGGGTTTGTGGGCCCGGTGCCTCTGCAGTGAATCTCAACCATCGGATGAAGATCTTCGGAGGTCAAACGAGTCAACTACAGGGGCACTCATATTGTTAATATTTGTGCTGAAAGTGCCCACAGGTGAAAAGGAGGGTAATCAATGCAAACCGTCGAATCTATGAGATGGATGATCAATATTAACTTTTACAAATCAGCGATCGGCGGAAGCGAAGGTCCAGGGAGGCATAATTTGGAAGTTGCGATGGCTGATGGCCGATGGGAAAAGGCCAGTGCGATGGACGATGGAGGAGAGTGATGGTGATAGTGTGATGGAGCGAGAGTCGTTGGATCTGGAACAAGACCAATGGTGGGGATTAAATCGGGGGATCGCATCAGTGGAGGAAAGGAAAGCGGAAGGGAAAAGGGTGAGGCCTGATGTGATGCGATGATGTAATGGAGGGGTGCAACAACCGTCGGATCTCGGTAGAAATGGACGATCTAGATCTGCTCAGGGATCGGCCATCAGCAGAAGAAAGTGCAAGGGTAAAAAGGAAACGAGGAACTACGAATCAGCGCCTACCGTTGGGTCTAAGGGAGCCAGATCAACGGTCCAAAATGCATCGGCGGGGATGGTCTTGATAAGTGTTGATCGAGAGGAACATTGGAAGTGTGATGAAACTAGGACTGTTAGATCTATGAGATCAATGGCTCAGATCCCATTCGCAGCGAAACCATTGCGCGGAGCAAAAAATGAAGAAATAAAGGAAAATGATAGAAGCATTTCCTGATAGCGTGAAAGGGGCTTAAGGACTGAGGCCGATGGTCATGGGTCCTGGTCTCATGGAGGAAAAGGGGCAGAGATCTTAAGCCCGCAGAGGCTTAAAGGTCGCATATGGAAAATTTAGATTTTCAGGCCGAAATGGGGTTTTTTGAGGTTTTTTAGAAGTTCTGATAAGTTAGAAAAAGTGGTTTTAAACCTTAAAAGAGGGATTTTACAAGGTTTAAAGGGATTTTTGAGGAAATGGAGGAATAATAAAATGAAAAAGGGGATTTTAGGAAGGAAATGATGGAGAAGAGGTTTTTTGAAACAGTCCCTGTATATCAGCAAGCTTCTTCGAGGGTTTTGAGTGGAGAGATCAAATTGGTGGATTCTTTGAAGGATAAGGAACAAAGTAGAGGCTTCAAGAAGTCACAGATTTTGCATGAAATTTGTTTCTTGAAGACTAAAAGACCTTTTTTAGCCATCTTTGCATATGTCAAAATTATGGATGGCTAACAAGATGTATTTAATATTATTGATAAAATAAATCATATGCTCCTCATATTATCGAGAGATTTTCCTTGGCAGCACATGACTGAAACCAGTCTAGATCCATCTTAAGTATGGATCTATCAAGCGTCGAGAGAGATCAAATCTCTCGAGCTGCAAACCTTTCACCAATTTTTTCACTCAAAAAAGTGGTTTGCACATCTAGAGATTTGATCCCTCTCGACTCTTGATAGATCCAAATTTAAGATAGATCTAGACTGGTTGATATAAATCTCAAGGATCTTAGTGTATCAATTATTTTAAATATCACTTATACATAAAATTATTTTAAATATAATATATATTTAAAATATATTATTCACATACATTATTTTTTAAATGAAAGTAGTCACCTAAATATTATAATAGACCTAACATTTGGGTCTTTAAAAAATACTCTAACTCGAACCATCAAAAAGATGTGAAAATGTCAATAATTCTTAAAATGGTCTGATTGACTAAAATTCAAATATTTGAATTGTTGCAATTTTTTTCATGAATGTGAACTAATATCTCAATGGGAGAATTAGAAATTAGAATGTCGCATTTTAAACCATATGTCGATACTTTAAGAATATGGGATTTGAACCTTTTCATTATCGTGTGGAAACTGATATTAGAATTTTCATTGCTCATGAGTTTAACTTCAAGGTTTACTATAGTTTAAATCTTATGTTAAAGTTTTTTTCCTTATGAGTTATTTTTTATACAGGATTTTTAGGATTTAGTTCGAACATTGATGAGTTGAGTGATTGTTGTGGAGTATGGAATGTTATTAAGTTACTCAATTAAATATTTATAATTATAAATGATCTTTTATTGCATTGTATTATAGAATTAGTTTCAAGGTCTTATGAATGGCAAGAAGTAAATCTTGCTTGTCACAAGTAAATGGAAAACATATGAGTTTGAGTAATATTTTTACATTTAAAGTCTAAAAAATGAAAAAGAGTTTGCATTTCAATATATTTAATCTCTCTAGACACTTAATAAATATGTGGTTTTTCGATTGGATTTTGTACACTAAACAACTTAAATTTTCAATTCCAGCAATTTTTGATAGATTTTGGACAAATAAATATGTGATTTTTAGCTTGTATTGTGTACACTACACAACTTAAATTTACAATTCCAACAAATATTTAATAGATTTTTGACAAAATTAACTAAAATATATACCTTAGACAAAAGGTAAAATACTAAGAATATTGAAATGTTTTAAAATGTTTTAAGGATAATGATTCATATGTTTTAATTTATGTATATGCTATATACATACATGTATAGTTGACATTAGAATATTTTACTTAATATGGAGATTGACATATTTATTTTATTAACCACATTTTTCATATTAAAATATTGTTCTTTTATTAATATTTTTTTACATACATACCAATATTATTTAATTTTCTATAGATAATTTTTTTACTTATGTTCTATAGTGAATATTTCTATTATTAATAATATTTTTTCACTCCCACATCAGTTTTATATTAAAAATTGAATGAATTACAAATCTCCTCTTATTAGGGAAGAAACATAATTATTATTATTTTAGTTATTTCTTCCTTATGCACTTTCAAATATTTTACTATCATCAATATGTGTGCGCTTTATCCCTATATATATATTACTTAATATGAATACTCAAACTTTTATTTAAGTTCTCTATTGAAATATTTTTATTTTTAATTAAATTTTTTCTTTTTTCTTTTAATTATGTTATCTCATAAATTTGATATAAAATATAAACATCAAAATAATTTATTCATGGTTCTAAAAGTTAAATTGAAATGTTTTTACGACATCCTTTTCATTTTGGGTTGTAATATTAAAAATGAATCGAGTTAGTACAATAAAAGTGGGATTATTAATTTTTTGTAGTGATTTTAATTAAATCTAACTAAATATATATATTCACTTATGTATTTATTCAATCTAATATGGTTATAGTATTTTTATCTACATCATTATTTTATCTTTATTTCAATTATTTTTTTAAGAGAACATGTCAAATCCATATAGAGCATAGATTAAATTACATCTACGTTGTATTGGGTTGTAGAATACATTTCTTAGTGCAATAAATAAAATAATT
Source organism: Pinus albicaulis (assembly GCA_034641835.2). Taxonomy (NCBI): domain Eukaryota; kingdom Viridiplantae; phylum Streptophyta; class Pinopsida; order Pinales; family Pinaceae; genus Pinus; species Pinus albicaulis. The sequence goes on from CM076581.1 coordinate 1,098,565,742, forward strand.
TTCAATTTCATTTTTGTTATAAATTGGAAACCTGATATGTATTACAAGTAAATATTAAGATGGTGAAAGGAAATATTAAGTACCATGATAAATTGGTATTAGAGATAAATATTAAAATGGTGGAAGGAAATATTAAGCACCCTACATCTTTAATAGTACCTATAGAGGTTGGAAATGTTATATACCTATTGCTAGATGAACTTCAAATCAACCTTAATAAAAAGCACAAAACCCTTAAGATAATTGAGAAGACCTCTAATCTAATTTATGGGATACTAGTTCTCAGATAATTGAGAAGACCTCTAATCTAAGTTATGGGATACTAGTTCTAATCTAAGTTATGGGATACTAGTTCTCCTCTATGATTTTGTTTAGAAAGATGTAATAAAAACAAAGTTAGCATATTTCATCCTTATTTTAGACCAAAACAATTAAGTTATAACGAATTGAGGATCTTGGTTGAAGTTAACCCTTTTTTATTGGCTCTTAAATATCACATTTGATATCCTCATTCTCCATAATAAATCCTTTTAATATCAAGTCATAAATTTTCATCTAATGTCAAATCATTTTTTTTCTTGGTAGTGTAAATGAACCCATAAATATGTGGTGAATATATAGTAGTATTTTTCCACCATCTTGTCCACATGCTTTTATTGTATAAAGAGATAGTTTGTAGAGGAATTAGTAGTTTGATTGATATTCCATATACATATTCACTAATATATGAAGAGCATGGATTTAAGAGCATGAATTAACCAATCTGATAGTAGCCTACTTTCACTTATGTGATAAAGTAGATAATGATAACGGGGTACCATTGGTACCATGTAGAGCTGATGTATGAAAGAAACAATGACACTATAGGGCCTAAACTCATAAAAATCATGACACTTCCATATATGCGGTTTCCATAAAATAACATGACAATATTCAAACTAGGAAACATCATGTAGAAACTCATATTTAAAGCGATTGATATATTACAACAAGAAACATTTTCCACTCATTAAATGTACCATCCCTAACTTAGTTAACCAATGGTATGTGGTTGGAGTTACGGCATCATTAATAGCTTCAAATTCTTCATAACCTCTATAAATATAAGTTCTCTTTTCCATTGATGTTCACAATAAAATTAACGAAAATGGATACTTTTGTAAAAAAATGGCCATCTATTTCTGTTATTAAACATAAGGATTTCCCAAAAAAAAAAATTTATGGAAATAAATTTGGGAGAGTGACTCTTTTCCAAAATTTGATGTATTTTGTTGGGTAATTTTATATTACTAAATGTTGAAAGGTTTCATTCTTCACAAAAAAAAAATGCATATAAATTCCTTCAAGATGTCCATTATGATATGTGAAAAATGAAACAATCTATTATATTTCCTCGAAATGTAGCTATGGTCACCAAGTGTGTGAATACAATCTAAAGGAAATCTCTTCACAAACTATCCTTCCCTATTCATGAACTGATATGTTTTTAGTATTACATATCCTTCTCTATTCATGAACTCATATGTTTTTAGTCTTACAAAAGAAATTCTTAGGATCATTTGGGAAAATCCAATTATTCTTTATGCATTGGAAAATATTACCAAATTTATACGTAGGGAGACCTAGTTAGAAAAAAAAAATCTATATGAATGGTGAATGTATGAAGGTAGGTTACACTTTCATGAAAAATGCGCCCAAAAATTTCACTCTCTCATGAGTTTGGCTGAACTTTTCATAAGCTCAGTCAATATTTTCGTAAGTTTAGCCGAACTTTTGAAATTACATCGGCCTAAATTATTATGTCATTAATTAAAATTATTCCACCATTTACTTTTATGGAAACGGTAACCAGAATTTTGGATGAAGGCAGAAAAACCGACATTAAAAATTCGAATGAACTTTTTTCTTAGAAATATATCCGCCCTCAAACTGCAAGAAGATTTTTGTCATTTTCCTATTGCGTGACCATTGGAGAGGGTTTCTATTGCATGATCGTTGGTCCATTTTTCATTATATTTCATTGATTTTCTCCCTTTTGTGTTGGTTTTCTGCCTTTTGCTTTGGTTAAATTCTAATTTTGGTACAATTTTGTTTTTTGCAGTCTTTACAGGGCATCTTGGGTGTGCTCCTTGTGGCCTCGGTATGCTCATTCGGCGCGTTCCACATCTCTATGTCTTCATCATTCTCGACCTATTTGTGTGCTCGTCGTGCTTGACCTCTCTGCATCCTCATCATGCTCAACCTCTCTGTGTCTTAATTCCAGGTGTACCAGGTATTCTTCAATAAGACTGTACAAATAATTCTATAATTTAGAAATGGTATGTTTTTTGTAATTTTTCTATAATTTTATAATTGATTTATTATAAAATGTGTATGCATTAATTTCGTTTCATTAAGAAACATATTTAGAATATTTATATATTGCAATGGTCATTTTATATTGCATATCACTTTATTTTTTCAAACCATTCTCTCATTGGACAAAATCACAACGTGGAAAAAGAATTGAATGGACAAACAATTCATATACATAACAAAAGAAGAGCTATTTAATTATAGAGATATGAATAAAATTAAAAACAAGATTAAATAATACCAACATATAATTATTAAATAATAATTTCTAGTAAAGACATATCACAAATTTGTGCAAATAGCATATTTTCAAACCTTTCAAGAAAGTTTCCATTAATATAAAAATAAATATATTTTTTTGTTTTACATTCAAATTTTTGCATAGGCCTATGCAAGAGTAATCTATACAGACATGTGTAATGGTAATTTTTACTTTTTCATGCTTTTGGATTGATATGTATACCGTTTGTTTTTCCCTTGTGTTTTAATTTTTGTTTACTTTTGAATTGATATGTATGTCTTCTATTTTCTCCCTATGTTTAATTTTGTTCTAATGATTGCTTTTCTTTTCTTCTGATTTTATTATGATTTTAGATTGATATTTATACATTTTTTTTTTAATTTTCTTGAGTTTCAATAAAATTTAACCATAATCATTTTATTCCCTATAGGTTAATTTGTAATATGAATTGTATTATCCAAAATGATTTATAATGAAATAAAATATTATATGGTTTAATGCCAGAAAAAATAAATTCTATCTTGAATTATTTGAGTTCAAAACATTACTCTATGAACACAATATTCCAACTAATGTAATTAATTCTTCTATAGAACTCAAGTGAAATGTTTGGAAACCAAAATTAGAAATTCTACAATGAGAGTACGCAGTCAGAAAAAATCTAGTCTCCAACCAGGTAAATTGCCCAAAGAGAGAGAGTTTTTGTAAGGAATCACCATTGTTACATCAATTCCTTCCCTTGCAATCCAGTCTCTAGCCAGGTAAATAACCCACAAAGAGATGGTTTCTGTAAATAATCACCATTGTAACATCAGTTCCTTCCCTTGCTACAATGGCTCTCCAAAGAAAACAAAATCTTGTACCATTACAGAATCGTTTTTTGTTTCACATTAAGAGAGTCTGAGATCCACAATATGCAGTAAGGCACAATCAAACTTTATATATACAAGAACAGTCAGAAATCACACTCTCTAGGACTAGAGATAAAATGTGTGCCTAGTTTCCATTTGGATTGAATAAAACAATCCAAATTAGCATATTTTCAAACCTCTCAAGAAAATTTTCATTAATATAAAAATAAATATAATTTAAATTGTTTTACATTCAAATGCTTGCATAGGCATATGCAATGGTAATTTTCGTGGGCATGTGCAGCAATAATTTGAAAATTTTCATGCTTTTGGATTGATATGTATACCCTTTGTTTTAACCTTGTGTTTTAGTTTTTGTTTTCTTTTGAATTGATATGTATATCCATTTTTCTCTACTTATGTTTAATTTTTTTCTACTTTTAGATTATTTTTATTTTGTTCTAATTTTAGATCGATATGTATACGCTTTCTTTAATATTTTTGAGTTTCAACAAAATTCAATCGTAATAATTTTATTCCCTATAGGTTAACGTGTAATACAAATTTTACTATTGAAAATTCTTTAGAATGAAATAAAATATTATAAGGTTTAATGTAAAAAAAAAATATATATATATATATATATATATATTTTGAATTATGTGAGTTCAAAACAGTACGTCGTGAATTACAAATCATGTAATTTCATCCTCGCATTTCATTTAAATTGCACCTTTTTATTTATAATTTTTTATTTCACATATATAAATATGGATATCAAAATGGCAAATAACTTTTCTAAACCTTCAGAAAGAAATCTGGGATTAACCATACTTGTTTCTCTTACTATTAGTGAGGGTTCTTACTAGGGAGATAATGGTTGGAAAGGAATTAACTAGTGTTATCAAATGTAAAAACTTACAATATATTCTTATTTTTAATGAGAATGAATAAGGATAATTTTCAAGATTTTATAACTTTTAAAGAAAAAGTAAATGGTTTTTGAAATGTATATCAATAAGGTGCAACTATAACATGGTAGTACTGTAACACCCCCAATTCATGTGTTTGAATTTCAAAGCTAGACATTTGAACTTTAAATCCTAAGGGGAGTGGACCCCAAAGGATAAATATTTGGTGAATGTAATTAAATATTTAATTGAAGAAATGAATAAAATGATGTTGTGCAGATTGACCAAAATGAGATTTATGAGATTACTTGCTAAATCCATGAGGATGGATGAGGCAAATAATTCCCCACAATCTTTCAAAAATCCTTGAAAGAAATTATTTTAAATTTAGATTTTTGAGGAAAAATTTGAATTTCCCCAATGATGAGGAAAGTAGTTGGGAAGAGGTAAAAAGCTGGAAAAGATGAGGAAAAGCATAAAAAAACTTTAAATAATCCCTAAAATGGGAAGCCTAGGCAAACAGGAAGAAAAGCATCCTGATATTTTGGACGCAAAATGGGAAACAGGCTTTGGGGAACAATAGCTTAAATAAGCTACTCCTAAACAGATTAGTGGTTGGTCTGTGGTGGAGGTGATCTCAGCTCGGGGGTGAGTTCTGGGAGACAGAAGGACTCTAAGGTTGGGAGGTTGGTCGACTGCATGAGTGGTATGTATTTAAATTTATCTGGTGATTTTACTTCTTGTGGTATGAATTGGCTACATATAATTGTCTGCTCATATATTAAAATTATTAATGCTACATTCAACAGAATTAATCATCAGGAATTTACCTTCAAAATTCTGTATAGTTGTTGATAAGAAATTTTGTCAAGTAGAATCCCACAGAAACTCTAAACCGAGTTGGTTTAAGTCTGAGGATACATAATTCTTTACAGATAATTCAGCTATAAGATACTTCTGATCTATTAGTATACAACTATGATTATGATTAGTTAAATTGAGGAGAAATTCTCCAAATTTTCTAAATTAATACTTAAGTTAAATGATGGAGAATCTTAGTGATTCATAGTTCACTAAACTGTAACTTTAATCTGTTACTGGAAGAAATGAAACAGTGAGAGAATGAGTATATAGAGTGCAGAAGTAATTATTTAGTTAAGTACTAAAAACAGAGATTTACAATAAATTCAACAGCTGAGTATTGAATGAGAAAAACCAGATTTCATAGACTGACTTGAGGGTTAGAACATCATTCATACATCATCAGAAGCTCAATGGTAAATTGTTTTTTCATGTAAACAACTAATATTATAACAAAAGAAAGCATCTATTAAATTTCATAAGATTGCTCATTGATATTATCTTAATGGAACCATTCTAATAATAGAGAACATAACTAATAAGATGAAAGAAAATGTAAGGAAAAGAAACCAACATGTAGATTTATCACAGCAGGGCATATTTACATATATGTACCCTAGTCTATCATGAGAACCCAAGTCAAGGGGGTAAAATAGTAGATTCGAAATACAAATGAATTCTAGACATAAAACTAGAAATACATATCCATACACCGCCTGTAAATAATTTAGACAAATATCTGGTGCAAACTACTAACAAGGGTATAACATTGAGCGGGTGATATGTTGTACTAATTCCAAAATTATTGAATAAAATTAGCTAATGCTACTATCAAAAATGATACACTAGTGTGGTATGAGAATCACAGGTAAATGTTTTGGACCAAATATATTACTATTACAAAAATAGTACCAACAATACAATAATAAAATGCGTAGTCATGAGAGTACCAGATACTGACTTACAATATAGAGAAGAGTGATACAATATTCACCAAACGACTGTATGATATGGAAACTCCAAAGTAATAAGATGCAAATATAAATCCATTAAATCAAAATGGGTATTATGTAAAGTAAGGTACAATATATAAATGTAATATAAATTCAAACTTTTATACGCCCCTGTGGCCTAGGGAAAGTGCATAAGGCTCTGAGAGCTGATATAAATACACATGCAGTAGTGGGATTTAACAGTTGTAAGTGTCAAAAATAAAAATAAAAAATTCTACAACTTTATTAGCACAAATTTCAAGCTGTAGAAGGATGGACTTCCTCTAACCAGTGCTCGGTGAATACCGACCTGCGAGAGGCAAGAAAAGTCAATGTTAAATGTCGACAGAAGCAACGACTCTCATTGCTCCAGAGAAAGAGTAAGGCGCAGGTCATAGTTACCTGCAATAGACAAACATCCCAAAATAAAGACGATACACAGTATGATGAGGAAGTATAGGGAACAGAGACAAAATGATAGCTAAGAGAAAAATGGCTACCTGGCGAGAGAGAAACTTAACTCCCTCCATACCCTGCACATATAAATGGAAATTTTCATCAATACATACAACCTGAAGGTGACGTTCAAATTTAATTAGTGAACGAACCAAGGGTATGAAGTATTACACAAGTCGAGAAACAAAACGAACCGGAATGTCAAGAGGAGTAGCATTTCTTTGGCGCCATGCGAACGTCTTCATAGGAAATTTCGATGAGCATAAGACAGAAGGTCAGCTCCGAAACCCAAGTGCATGCGTTCTATTCTAGCTCTAGATGAAACGTGTAAAGAAGTATCCATACTGTGAACTCAACTCACTCAAATCGAATTCAATTGAAATAGAAATAGAACTTATTGTGAAAATGCACTACAGACTTGACAAATTGTGAGATGGAATTAAGTCTGGAACTAAACGATGGCAAGGGATTAATCTAAAACAAAAAATCTCAGCGCTGATACGAAGCCAGATGCGTAAACCTAAACCAGAAAAGGAAATCCCATGATAAACAGTGATAATAGAGCGTGATATTTCAAGTCCATAAAGATTATCATACCTGCACGGTCCTTGGTAGCATAGAAATACGACTGAGCCCGCTCAGTTCATGTAGCCACTGATTAAACTGCTATTCAATAAACCAAACGAAGAGGAAGAGAAAGGAACCAACGAACAACATGAAACTATGATTTTATATCAATACCATCTGAATCGATTTATGAAACCCTAATGTCCAGGATGAATCAGCGTCGTTTACGTGGCAGGATCTCAAGGGTGAGGCCACGAATCGAAGGGTTAATGAGCAATGTACAATATACCTTCAACCATTAATACGACAGGCCATGAAAATTAATGCCACAAGCTTCTAGCCGTGCCATAGCCATTGCCGTGGCATCAGGGTAGGCTGACGAAGCGAGTCAAGTGTTACGTGGAGCCAACCCACGTGACCACAAGTGGGCAGGAACCCCATCACAATCGTTACAACGAGATGGAAATCATGAATGAGCTTATTTGGATTTTAACCTTTCATCCCCAGTTATACTATCGTTGAACCAATCGATAACATTGTATTGCATGAAGGCCAACACAATGACTCAATCGTGATAACCACGAGGACGAGAATTTCATATATAGACATAAATGCGAGGTACGCATAGATATAAATACATGTAGATTAAATCCTACTAAAGGTTATGGGTCACCAATGAGTGGAGACCATGGAATAGTAAACATATAAAATAGAAATGTTGCATTGATATGTAATAAGGTCGGCCACCAATTTCACATAGGTTTATTAAAAATACCATCGAGTGAATATGCAAAAGTTGGCCATTATCGAAAGGTGGATGATAGATCAATCTATCATGTATTATGTCCAATATATGATTTCACTTTGTTAAAAATCTATTTATTCCTATTGGGATATAAATTCATTTAAGGTCAGGTGGATCGATGTAGTTGTATATGGGTAGTAGTTGAAAAGAAAATAAATTTGATCTGCTCAACGTACAAAGTAATAACATAGTGCCTTATTAGCATTAAACTTGAGATGGAAAAAAAAAAAATTGTGGATGGAAAATGGGAGGTGTGACAAGTACTCCAATTTTTCTCCATATTCTCTTGTGTTTATACTACTCTTTTAAATTAGTTATATTATGTCCTCAAATATTTAACTTTATGAAGTTACACTCTGTTATCAAAAAAATTGTGCTACCATCCTTGATGACCTAGAGTTTAGAACAACTAGGGCATGTTTCAGATAAATATTAAAAGTCCCATCTGACACAAATAATTCAATGTTTGCTAACATCCTTGTTGACTTAGAGTTTAAAACAACTAGGTTATGTTTCAGATAAATATTAAAAGTCCCATCTGACAGAAAGGATTCAATATGGGATCCACACTGAACATATATGTATTCCGGTGCATTCTAAAGGCACTAATAATAGCAACCACCCATGTCAAAGAAAGAAACCATTGATATATTGTTTTTAATCGTTGAAAAAAATGTGAAGAACTATTTCTCTCCCATCATGGAAATAAACCGCTTAGACCAGGTATTTGATTTAGGGAATCTTAAAAAAAAATGTCGCATGTCTGAACACAATATTCCAAATCATGTAATTATTTATTTTCTACAACTATAGTGAACAGTTTGGAATAATAAATTAGAAATGCTACAACAAGAGTATGCAACCAGAAAAGATCGAGTCTCCAACTAGGTAAATTACCCACAAAGAGATGATTTCTATATAGAATAGCCATTGTTAAATCAGTGATATCCCTTACAATCAAGTCTACAACAAGGTAAATGACCCATAGAGAGACAGTTTCTGTAAAGAATCACCATTATTACAGTAGTGCCTTCCCTTGCTACAATGCATGTCTAGCGATAATGTACTCTTCGACCACTACAGAATAATTTCTTGTTTCACATTTAGAGATTCTGAGATGAACAATAGGTAGTAAATCACAATTCAACTTTATTATACATGAACAATCAACAATCACGCTGTCTAGGAGTAGAGATAAAATGTGTGCCTAGTTTTCATTTTTGATTGAATTCAACAATATATTTAAGGGGAAACTCTAAACATCATTTAAAAACTCATTAACAATGGCCTTTTATCAACACCAAAAATGTTATTCCTTATTGAAATCATGTAGAAAATTCATTTTGCATTCTATTAAAATAATAAAAACAATAAGAAAGATATTAGATCTACAAATTAATTGCTCAAATTTCAATCTTCCAGAAACTTTGACTACTACATTGACTTCAATTTGATGTAAACATATAAATCAAGGATGTAAGTTCCTACAAAATATTTTATTAATATTACTGTGTATACAATTTTTCCAGGCAAGATATCAAATTTCTCAACTTGAAGCATATGAACAAATCCCTTCCCCTAAAAATTGAAGCAGAAGCTCCTCAACAATGATGCCTAGCGAAAAATAGAAACCTGAGAATGAAATTCGTCTGAGAATTAAACTCTTCCTTATCTTAACCAACTCAACATTACATGTTATCATATGAATGAATAAAAATATTTTCTCACAGTTTTGAAAGGTCTCAGGATTCCTTCCTTTACCATACCCGTACCTGGTTACCAATTCACATACATGCATTTAGATGTCATCGCATACATATCAACTGAGATATTGAAGCTTAAATCAAGGAATTAATACATAATTCATTTAAGGTCACATGCTATATTGGCATGAAAAATTCATAGTTGTACGGTTTCCATCAATATATCTAATGTTACCTGATCAATAGCATTAGTGTAGCAACAACATTATTATTATGATTTGGGACATCGTCTTCCACAGTGTATTTTTTATATAGGGAGCTCCAATGTTTTGAAGGAGGTTGATTGGATTTGTGTTAAGGATTTCCAGCAACCCTTGTCCTTTTTAACAGTAAGGATGCCTTCAAAATGACATGTGTCATGATAGTATCTTTTTCCATGCTCCAAGGCAAAAATCCCTTCATCACGCTTTGGAGACTCATCTGGAAAATCTTGGTGGTTCCCCCACTTCTTGTGTTCTACTTTTTATGGCTGCTTCACTAATGTCAAAAAATTATATCAGGTTATAATCAATAAAATAACAGGTTTGTGTATGTCACCTCATAGGGCTCCACTATAACCTAACCAACCATAATGGATAGAATACATCTTTTTAATCATTTTCATTGGTAGTAACCTATTATAAAACTTTTAGTTAAATGCAAGGATGGTCCTAGTGTTTTTGGAAACCATGTACATGTCATTTCCCCCATAAAATTTAAGGCATTTTCAATAAATTTTCATTTAATAATTTATTGCGGTCCTAGTGTTTTTCGAAACCATGTACATGTCATTTATCCCATAAAATTTAAGGCATTTGCAATAAATTTTCATTTAATATTTTATTGATTTTTTTCAGGGATAAAAAATCCCACTAAACATGGTTAAAAAAAGGACAGTATGCATAGATGTGTCTTGTTATCCTAATCTAGGGAAATCATTGATTACATATGTGCTATGCAATATTGCGACTAACAAAGTCCTCCAAAGGAAACTGAATGTATCTGGAAGAAAAAAAACAATGAAGCATATTATATTGCATTGATAGAAGGCTTGGGAATAGCTAGGGAGTATGGATAAAATGGAATTGTAGTTTTTTCCAATTCTAAACTTGTGTGCAACCAGATGAAAGGTGTGTACCAAGTTAAGGAAGAGAGGTTAAAACAACTACATGGAAAAGCAAACAATATTATTAGACAGTTTCAATCATTTAGTATAAGAGATTGTGCAAATGTTAATAAGATGTCTGCAGATCTATTGTATGGGAAAAAGCCCATTCAAAATTCACTTCTCAAAGATGAATTAGTGTTGAGACACTCTCCATCAAAATTTATTGATGGACATTGTAAGATATCTTTGATATCTCTGCGTTTTTTAGTTATAAATGTGTCACTTTTAATGACCATGTGTTTTTTTCAATTATATACCAAGTGCACTCCAACCATGTAAGCACAACTTGGTGAAGGTCATGTTTTAGAAGATATATTTATTTAATTTTCAAAATGTGCACCCACTATGTAAGCACAACTTGGTGAACTTCATGTTTTAGAAAAAAAAATATTTAATTTTCAAAATGTGCAAGACTTCAACAAATTTTTGTTTAAATAGTCAAGTGAGTTTTACAGATCAATTTGTGCTTTGAAATTTTTGTGTTTTATATAATTTGTGTTCAAGTTGTGTTCCAACATTTGTGTAAATTACATCAATTTTTTGAATTCTTTTGAATTTTTTTTAAATAGTAATTTTAAAAATAATTGTAAATCCATGAGGTAACATTTTAAACCTCATGTATCTATGTATTTGCAGATATCCATATATATGACGGATTATCATTTTCCACATGATTCTTCGAATCTTTAAACATCGTATATATATATATATATATATATATATATATATATATATATATATATATCATGGAGGATGATTATTTTCCTCGTGATTCTTCGAGGCTAACATCTTTAGAGTCGCATGCCTCTATGAGAGAGGGGGATCATGGATCGAGGGATGTCCATCGTGTTCATTGTATTTATATTAAATGTGAAAATTTTTAAATGACATTTGAATATATAATCTTATCCCCATACATACATGTATACATATGGAATTGATTTTTTATCAATTTTGTGAGTTAAATTAATTTTTAATAAATTTTGTTTTTAGGAGTTCGGAGGAAAAGAGTGTCTAATCAACCAATGGAGCCTATCCATGGTTCACGCAACTGTGGTATAGTTCACAGAACTATGGTATGGTTCATGAAATCTACTCAATCATATGTATGTATATTTAAATTTATTAGAAATTGATATTTTTTTATGAAGCTTCGCTCTTGTCCCGTGAGGGTGGTGGGGATGGTGGTACACATTCCCATGGTGGCTAATCAATAGGTGGTGGAAAAATGCATGAGGGTAGTGGTACACATTCCCCTGGTGGCCAATAAAAGGGTGGTCATGTTGGTTCTCAACCACTGGGTGGTGGCCAATCAATGGGTGGTCATGTTGGTTCTCAACCATCTCCAAGTGGTCACAATGTTTCTCAGCTATCTCGAGGTGGCCATCAATATGAATATTATTATCATTCATTTATTAATTTGTTAAATTATTTATATAATTTTTAAATGGTTAAAAAGATTTTTTTTACAAATATGTTCACATGTTTTTTAATTTATACATAATTTTATATATTAATGCAGAGGATGAAAATGTTGCTCAAAAAAGACATAGGCCAAATTTTTTAATTGAAGAAGAAGGTTTTACACTAACCATGACTTCTCCTTCTAAAATTCTCGATTATTTACCTTGGCAAAAAAACATCCAACAATGCACCTTACAAAAGTCCGAACATCTTTATTCAAAATTCAGGAAAGATCTTGTGTCTTTGAAATTCCCTACAGAGATTTGAGAAAGATTACAAACAGTTAAACACTCTTTGAACTTGTAGATGTTTACAAAAAGCTTGGGCTAACTACTAATACTTTTGTACAAGTGATGAGGAAAATAAATGAAATAGTAATGGGTCCCGATACATGGGAGGATGTCAAAATAGAGTTACAAAAGAAATGGAAAAATATATGCCTGATTTTAAAGAAGGGCCGAAAATAAAGATGCTAAAGGTGTAATATTTGAAGCACCCTAATATAGCCTTCCATATATATGATAGGCACCATGTAGCCTATGGAATGCTACCATGGAATTATGAGGTTCCTGTTTATTTTAAAAAATTATTTTATGCATAATTCTTTTTGGGAATGAAGCCCAATTATAATGACCTTCCTTCTAAATTTTTTGGTCTTGGGAAAGGTGGATTATGTGACCATAGGGGTGCTAAGCATGATGCCGAGTTTCCCCACCCTGAGCCACCATTTGTAAGCTGACCTCCTTGTATGGAAACTTTGTGGTCAGAGATGGATGCAACTTCTCAAATTAGTCGAGAAACAAGGAATGCCATCATAGACAATGTTTAGACTCGAATTGGTGGAATTATTATTGGTATGAATTTACAAGGAGCACCACATAATACACATGCTAATTTTATTTATAATACATATTATGAGATATAAAACATTAGTATTTGAGACTTAGAACATATGCAAAGCATTGTCGAAATGATTGGCAAGACGGAATTCTTGATGAGGAAGAGAGTGTGGGATTGATATGTGTTAATTGTTAGGGTGAATATTTTAATATAATTTGTAATTTATATATACATGTTTATTTTTATTTTTTTATCTAACAAAAATGTATCATACTTTTTCCATTTGTAGTTAACATACTTTTTGAACAAATTTATTATAATATCACAGTCCAAGGTTCAGGTTCTGGCAATCAAGATGATATTTTCGGAAATTTTAGTTTTTTTTAAGAGTTCATGATGTTGATGTACGATTATTATTGTATTATTATATCAGTATCATGATGAAATATTTTTAAAAGAAATAATTATGTGTACACATGTATATAATTAAATGTTAAAAAATTCTAATTTCGTCCTATTTTTTCATAATGGAGAAACCCTCTTCTTCCCTGTTAGGATATGTGCCAAATAATCCACACTCACTTATGTTTAAAATTATAAATTGAAGTGAAAGTTTCATTAGAAAGTGAGATCTAGATCTTGAGTTATTTTACAGTTTTAAATTTTTGAATTTTAGGTTTGTGGAGAATTTTCGTTCTCCAAGGACTTTAGAGATGGAGTGTACGATGGAGATAGGAACATCCAAACGATTTGAAGAAGAAGTTGTCTAACATTTTTTTAAATATTATGGCCTTAGTTTATGCATTTTAATTATATATATATATATATATATATATATATATATATATATATATATATATATAGATATAGATATAGATATAGATATAGATATAGATATAGATATAGATATAGATATATATTGTAAAGTTTATCCTAGAGGATTCATTGATGAAGGGCCAACACGGGACAATGGAGGGGGAACTACATGAGGTATTGCGTGATTTTTTTTTTTTCATTTAGTTTTTTTTTTTAATTAAGTTCTACATTATCATTCAATTTTAAAACATTAAATTTTAAAATTAATACATACATATAAATTTCTTATATATGTGTATATATATGTATATGCAATTAGGGCCAACACGGGACAATGGAAGGGGAACTACATGAGGTATTGCATGATTTTTATTTTTTTTTTCATTTTGTTTTTCTATGAAGTTCTACATTCTCATTCAATTTTTAAAAATTAAATTATAAGTTTAATACATGTACATAAATTTATTATACATGTGTGTATATATATGCGATTACATGTTTTGTAGGTTCCCCATTCTTGATATGATAGCATAAGGAAAATACATTGCAGTCAAATTCTCTATTTAATTGATGCACACGCCATTTTCTTTGATCTAGTCTTTTTATAACTTAAATATGTTATATTTAATTTTCTATATAACTTGATACTTGTAACACTTGATACATTGTTATATTTACTTTTATTGAATTATAAAAGTTTTCGACATATTTTACATTTTGGATAGTTGAGCTACATTTACTTTTATTGAATGATTTTAAATATTGGATAATTGTTACATTTGGAATGTGATAACATGATATTATATATTGTTAACTTATATGATCTTACATTATGTTTTGTTTTTAAAACTTGTTGTTTTGTCACTTATTATTTAAAATGAATCTGGATTGAAATTGCAAATTACAAAACAGATGTGGTACATGTTATTCATTTGAACATGTGTGAATGTTATATAATTAGGTGTGAATGTCTATTAAAAGTGATATTTAGGTAAATTTTTCACATTATCATGTGTCATTTAAAAAAACCATAGATGGTTTTACATATTTAATTTCATGAATATGTACAACAATGATTGAAGTACATTTTCATTTAGCTGTTACATTTTGCATACATGATGACATGTTGTTATAATGTTAACTTACATTCAATCTTAGATTAAATGTTTTCTTTTTAAATCTCAATTTTTTTTCCATTTGTTATTTAAAATGAATCTAGATTGAAATTGCAAATTACAAAACACATGCAATACATGTTAAATGCATTTGAACATGTATGAATGTTATAAAATTGGACATTGCTATTAAAAGTGATACTTAGGTACCTTTTTAACATGATCATGTGTCACTGAAAACAATCATAGATGGTTTTAGATATTTAAGTTCGGGAATATTTAACAATTATTGAATTACACTTGTGTTTATTTGTTAAATTTTGGATACATGATCACACATGTTGTTATAATTTTAACTTAGATTCAATCCTAGATTAATTTTTTTTTTTTAAAGCTCAAGTTGTTTTTTCATTTGTTATTCAAAATAAATCTAGATGGAAATTGCAAATTAGAAAACACATGTGGTACATGTCAAATTCATTTTTACATGTAAGAATGTTATACAATTGGGACATGTCTATTAAAAGTGATATTTAGGTACCTTTTTAACATGATCATGTGTCATTTAAAAAAATCATAGATGGTTTTACATATTTAAGTTCATCAATATGTACAACGATGATTGAATAACATTTCCATTTAGTTGTTACATTTTGCATACATGATCACATTTTCTTATAATGTTAACTTAGATTCAATCTTAGATTAAATGTTTTGTTTTTAAAACCCAAGTTTTTTTGCTATTTGCTATTTAAAATGAATTTAGATTGAACTTGAAAATTACAAAAAATGCATTTGAACATGTATGAATGTTATATAATTAGGACATGTCTATTAAAGTGATATTTAGGTATATTTTTCATGATAATGTCTCATTTAAAACAATCATAGATGGTTTTACATATCTAAGTTCAAGAATATCTAACAATTATTGAATTACATTTTCACTTATTGGTTACATTTCGCATACATGATCACACATGTTGTTATAATGTTAACTTAGATTCAATATTAGATTAAATGTTATTTTTTAAGGCTCAAGTTGTTTCGTAATTTTTTATTTAAAATGAATCAAGATGGAAATTTGAAATTAAAAAACACATGTGGTACATGTTAAATTCATTTGAACATGTATGAATGTTATGAAATTTGGACATGTCTATTAAAAGTGATATTTAGGTACATTATACACTTGATCGTGTGTCATTTAAACCATCATAGATGGTTTTACAGATTTAAGTTCATGAATATGTACAACAATGACTGAAGCACATTTTAATTTAGTTTTTACATTTTTTATACATGATCACATGTTGTTATAATGTTAAATTAGATTCAATCTTAGATTAAAAGTTTTCTTTTAAAGCACAAGTTGTTTTTTCATTTGTTATTTAAAATGAATCCAGATTGAAATTGAAAATTACAAAACACATGTGGTGCATGTTAAATGCATTTGAACATGTATGAATGCTATATAATTAGGACATGTATATTAAAAGTGATGTTTAGGTACATTTTTCACACGATCATGTGTCATTTAAAACAATAATACATGGTTTTACCTATTTAATTTCATGAATATGTAACAATGATTCAAGTAAATTTGGATTTAGTTGTTAAAATTTTCATACATGATCACATGTTATTATAATGTTAACTTAGATTCAATCTTATATTAAATTTTTTTGGTTTTTAAAGATCAAGTTGTTTTGTCATTTTTTATTTAAAATGAATCTAGATTGAAATTGAAAATTACAAAACACATGTGGTACATGTTAAATGCATTTGAAAATGTATGAATGTTATATAATTAGGACATGTCTATTAAAAGTGATATTTAGGTTCATTTTTCACATGATCATGTGTCATTTAAAACAATCATACAAGGTTTTACCTATTTAATTTGATGAATATGTAACAATGAGTGAAACACATTTGAATTTAGATGTTACATTTTGCATACATGATCACATGTTATTATAATGTTAACTTAGATTCAATATTAGATTAAAAATGTTTTTATTTTAAAGCTCAAGTTTTTTTGTAATTTTTTATTTAAAATGAATCTAGGTTGAAATTGCAAATTACAAAACACATGTGGTACATGTTATGAATTTGAACATGTGTGAATGTTATATAATTAGGATGTTTATTAAAGGTGATATTTACTTAAATTTTGGATGATCATGTTATTTAAAACAATCTTAGATGGATTTACATATTTCAGTTCATGAATATGTAACAAGGATTGAAGTACATTTTGAATTAGTTGTTACATTTTTCATGTGATCACATGTTGTTATAATCTTAACTTGTATGGTCTTAGATTATATTTTGTTTTTTTTAATTTTTTTTTTCTTACTTTTTATTTAAAATGAATCCAGATTGAAAATGAAAATTACAAAATACATGTGGTACATATTATGCATTTTAACAACGTCTGAATGTTATATTTAATTATGTGTACATATGTCTATTAAAGGTGATAGTTAAATTTTAATATAAAGTTGTAAATGAACATGTTGTAGATAAACATATAAGTTATAAAACATGATCATGTAAAATTTTCATGTTGTAAGTGTGGTTTTATGCTTTCAAATTTTAAATACACACACACACACACATATATATATATATAATTAATTTCATGAATATGTAGAAATGAAAGAAAAATCTTATTTAATTCATACATTTTTCATTTGAAATCATTCTTATAATGTTAATATACAATAGATATAGATACATCTCAAAACAATCATAAAATTCTAGGTGTACATAGATGTGTAAAACAATAATAAAATTTTGACATTGCATTAAAAATATGGTATACAACATTTTACATTAATGTACATGAAAAGGCTGCTATGTATGTCAGTTGATAGTAAGATTTCTTATAATAAAATTGGAAATTGCAAAACACGGTATGCATTTTTCATTTGAATGAATATTATAATTTTCTTTAGACGTCTAAAACAAGATCATAGTTTAAAATTTCCATTATCAATGTGCTAGATACATACATTTTTCAATAGTGACATAAAATTACCTAGGTCATACCATAGAATGTATGAAATCATTTAAGACCAAACTACGTACATGTATAAATTACTTGGTGCGTGCATGTGAAAACACAATTTATCAATATAATCAAATCCTCAATACACTTGTACATAACAGAAAATATACATATAACTTCAAGTATCTTAATACATTATTAATAATGTACAACTTAAGAATTCACAAAAAAAGGCTAACAATTTGTACTCCAGTTCTGTAAGTTCTCAAAGATGAATCCAAGGAAAAGAAATTGTTGGGAAGTTCAATCAAAAAAATTCTAATGGAATTCCAACCTCAATGATCTGTTAATGGTTATCTTTTGACATATTCCATTTCTTAACTTTGAATTTTTCTTTGGTTAAACATCTATCAACTTTATCTGTGTTGCACACACCAAGTGGCTATATTGACAACTTATGACATCAGGTTCATAGTTTTGAAAGTAAACAATATTCTGACTTTCATGAGTTTGTTGGAAAAAATATCCTTTCAATATAATAGACCCTCTGTCATATATAAATCAGTTATAATCATAGTCTTCCAATAGTTTCACCTTTTGTTTAGTGCAACGCATCAAATAATACTTCACATTTTCTACGTTGTTAGTAGGTGTAACTACAACAAAGACATCTCTTGCACAATAAAACAAATACATAAATTTAGATCATAATTAACATGAAACATTAACTTTAAAATTAACATGTGTACTTGAATTTATTATCTATCTCTAGATCTCTATCATTTTAAAGTAACTGAAATGTTACCTTCTCTAACAAGATCAAAAACTCGATCACCTTCAGATGATAACTATAGTCTCCTCTGATTTCATCTCTTCAAATTTTGCAACAAACGTTTTCTCCTTTGTATTTAGTTTTGTATATTTCCAATATTTTACATACATATTGTTTTGAAAAACATCATTAGATTGTGTGTCATCTATGCAAACATGAAAAAAAAAAAAAATTCCTTTTATCAAATGAAAACATTTTGGTACTCTTTTGCTCTAATTGAATGCAATTTTCGAGTCCCTTTTATTGTTTCAGCATCACTTTCAATTGATCTATCTACATATCAGACCCAAATATGCCAAAACATCTATTTGGAAAAACCAAACAAGAATATAAATATGGTATAATTTAAAATCCAATATATATATCAACAAGGATAATCATTGTGATAAATAATGTTTAAAATTAGAAAATTAATAAAAATTATATCATGTATATTAAAGTTCTCTGTCTCTCTCTATATATATGAAATTTAATTTTTATATGTTTACATGTACCTTCGTACCTCCCTTGACCAGTTAGTCTCATGGGTTAGTGCAGCGATGAACCATTGAACAACTTTTTGAGATGAGACAACTCGGTCTACAGAGTGGTACATCTGATATATTCAAAGTGCTCATTTTATACATTCCCCTACACCATAATGTTCTCCTTCTCCATGACCAGTCTCAAATAAATTCCAACAATGCTTAATGCAGGTTTTCATATGAAGACGACGCAACCAAAATAATGATTGTGAAGATTTGAATTGACCTGCGCATCCATCTGACAATATCCAATGTTAGTTTAATTTTATTCCACGACCTTTCAATGAGTCATAAATGTTGTAAAAAAAAATGTTGTAAAAAATGTGTATCATGTGTACGATCATCTGATGCAGGGGCATTAAGGTAGAGCCAGCAATGTGACAAAGTTGGTCACATATTGTGGCCTGGAAAGAGGGCTAGCATTCCTAAGCATTTGAAAAAAATTTCCTTATTTGTTTTCAAAGTATTTTATTTAATTTTAATTTGGGCTAACTTAGCCAATTCATATTGCATAATAAAATAATGGTTAATTTAGGATTAGTTGAGAATTTAGTTGAATAAGTTGAATAAAATATTATGGAAACTGAATGACAGCTTCCCAACCATATGGGGATTTTGGAGAAGGATAAAATCAAACCAAATCCACAATTATGGGGTTTTGACATCTGTAGAGATAAAGGAGATATAAATAAAAGGAAGGGAATGTAAAATCCAGTCATTAGAGGGATTGGCTCTGTGTTTTCCATTTTCCAAATTATCTAAGTGTTTTGTGTTGTGAGTTGAGACAACTCGGTCTCTAGAGTGGTCCATATGATATATTCAAAGTGCTCATTTTGTACATTCCCCTACACCATCATGTTCTCCTTCTCCATGACCAGTCTCAAATAAATTCCAAAAATGCTTAATGCAAGTTTTCATATGAAGATGACGCAACCATAATAATGATTGTGAAGATTTCAATTGACCTGCGCATCCATCTAACAATACCCAATGTTAATTTAATTTTATTCCATGACCTTTCAATGAGTCATAAATCTTGTACAAAAAATGTTGTGAAAAATGTGTATCATGTGTACGATCATCTGATGGAGGGGCATTAAGGTAGAGCCAACAATGTGACAAAGTTGGTCACATGTTGTGGCTTGGAAAGAGGGTTAGCAGTCCTAAGAATTTGAAGACTTTTTCTTTATTTTTTTTTTAAATATTTTATTTAATTTTAATTTGGGATAACTTAGCAAATGAAATTTTCATAATAAAAGAATGGTTAATTTAGGATTAGTTGAGAATCTAGTTGAATAATTTGAATAAACTATTTTGGAAACTGAATGATAGTTTCCCAACCATATGGGGATTTTGGAAAAGGATAAAATCA
Organism: Pinus albicaulis; assembly: GCA_034641835.2. Taxonomy (NCBI): domain Eukaryota; kingdom Viridiplantae; phylum Streptophyta; class Pinopsida; order Pinales; family Pinaceae; genus Pinus; species Pinus albicaulis. The sequence continues at coordinate 1,098,586,670 of CM076581.1, forward strand.
AACCAAATCCACCATTGTGGGGTTATTCCATTTGTAGAGAGAAAGGAGATATAAAGAAAAGGAAGTGAATGAAAAATCCATTCATTAGAGGGCTTGGCTCTCTGTTTTCCATTTTCCAAATTATCTAAGTGTTTTGTGTTGTGATTGAGATCTATGTATTTTAAACAACATTTCTTTTCCAAATAATGTCTAAGTGTTTTGGTGCTTAATCGGGCTCCCTTTTTAAATTAATTCTTTCAATATTTATTGAAGCTAAATCCTTGTATTAGAGATGCAGAATGAGAATAACAATTAGATTGCAAGGGAAACAAGGCCTTGTTCTTACATTTTCCTTTATTAAACTGCGTATTGTGTTAACCACAGAACAAACCCCAATTGAACTTGGAGGTTTGACAAGGAATATCGATGCGAAGCTGATCAATGGTGATAAATGCATGTCATAGCCAAACCTTATCACACATCGCAAATAATAGGAAACAACAATAAGATTTCGTAGGTTAAAGAATTTATTTTGCGATGTGAATTGGTACAGAGGAGAAATAGCGTAGGACGTCATATCTGTCTGAGATCGAATGATGTAGGTTGATGGAGGTGATCGCAAATCACAATTCGTGAGGTTAAATGTTAAGATCCATCACAAGGGAGGTTAAAAAGTTTGCGATGCGAAGTCCGGTAAGCCACGTGTCTACGCGGCGAAACATCACATCACAAAGAACTTAAGGTTTACCGCTTAACGTTTCATGGTTAAGTTGTAGGGAATGCGAAGTGCGATTATCCATTGATTGGTCGAAGATTACGGTGGGACCCTCTAGGTATAATTCCATGGGTTTTCATTTTGTTTATTTTTTGCGTTGGATTGGGTATTTTGTTAAGTCCGCGTATATTATAAATAGTCCACTTTTAATTGTGTAAGTATGTATGTATGTTGATCTCTGCTAGGAATAAAGTGGATCTTTATTAATTCTTAATAAATCCCTTTCCGCAATGTTATTTATATATATTGTAGCGGGTTTGCATCAATTGGTATCAGAGCATTTTTCTTCCTAAGTGAAGATGGAAGTAGGAAGAAGAGGTCGGGGAAGAGCTGAAGTAGGGAGAAGAGGCCGAGGAAGATCTACAAGAATAGTAGATGAAGGGTTGGGTGAAGAGATTAGAGTAATGTAGAGGCAGGAAGGCATAGGGACCCAGAAAATCGAGATGACAATGAAGATGAGGAGCCTGATGCAGAACCGAATGAGCAAGAGAAGGAGCCACCAGAACTTCAATTACTGAGATCTGTTTTTATGGCTAGAAACAAGCCAAAACCAAATCTCTCCAATTATGATGGCATTTTATCCACAAAAGCACTGCTCAACTAAATAAGTGATCTAGATGAACACTTTGAATATGATGAAATTAGTGAGGACACAAAGATTCGGTTTGCTGCCACTAAGTTGAGAGGGCACACTCCAATGTGGTGGGACAGTGATGCAAAAAGGAGAAGACTGAACAAACCTTTGATTAAGTGCATGGAAAAGATGATTGAAAATATCAAGAGCAAGTTCCTGCCCAAAGATTAAAAAATTTCACTTTACACGAAAGTGCAGAACCTGAGACATAGGAAAATCACTGTAAAGGAATACACATAAGAGATATAAATTGAATTTGAGGGCTGGGTATGTTGAAGATACGCCTGAGAAGATAGCCAGATTTGTAAATGGTCTTAGGATGGAAATCTTTGATGAGATCTTTATTTTTTCCCCAAAAGCTACAGAGGAGGCATACCAATGTTCTTTGAAGGTGGAGGAAAATATTCCAAGACGTAGAATGCAAGAAGAGGATGTGGTTTCGGAATAGAAAGAGGATAGTCCTATTGTAGAGGTATAATTTCTGATAGTAATGAAGAAGGCATCAGTTCGAAGACTTCGGGACAGACTGAGAATGAACTTAACACCAGAGGTGGAAGGCCATACCAGCGAGGAAGAGGTAATGGCAGAGGTAGGGTAAATAACTACCATTGTTACAGGTGTCTCAAATGGGGACACAGGTGTTTTGAATGTCCTGAAAATGAACCAGCTGGACAGAGGGGAGTATATGTTTCTCAACCTGATGAAGCAGAGGCAACACCACAAGAGGTGGAGAATCTGCCTGAAACTAGAGAGGTCTTGGTGTTGAACAAGGTTTTACTAAAAGCAGCCAAGGAGGTGGCGGACTTGAGATAGAGGAAATCATTGTTCCGGACTGTGTGTAAGTCACATGGAAAATGTTGTAAATTGATCATAGATCATGGAAGCACTGATAACCTGGTAGCCACTAACATGGTGGAGAAATTGGATTTGAAGAATTAAAAACATCTGACTCCATATAATGTGTCTTGGTTGCATAAAGGACACCAACTGTTGGTTGAGGAGCAATGCAAGGTGGAGTTTCACCTTGGCAGGTACAAACACAAGGTAACTTGTGATATTATGCCCATGGACATGTGCCATATTTTGCTAGGCAGACCATGAAAATATCAAAGAAAGGTCTTCCATGATGAGGAGAAGATTTTTTATAGATTTGTGAAGGATGGGATAAAGCATATGCTAGTGCCCATGAAAGAAAAAGAGACTGCAGAAACTAGTGGTACAAAGACATTGCTAATAGGTGGGAAGGAGATTCTGCGACAAATTGAAGAGACTAAAGTGAATTATGTAGCTATGTAAAGGCCTGGAGTAGTATTAATGCATACAAAAATTATTGATTTGCATGTGGAAATACAGGACATGTTACAAGAGTTTAGTGATATTGTGGTAGATGATCTACCAGATAAATTACCACCGAAGCGGAGCATTAGTCACCATATTGATTTTATTCCAGGAGCTAGTTTTCCAAATAAGGCTGATTACCAGATGTGTCTAAAAGAAAATGAGGATATCAGGAAGAAAGTGTAGGAGTTGTTGGATAAAGGACTCTTTCAGGAGAGTTTGAGCGCGTGTGTTGTTCCGACCATTTTATCTCCTAAAAAAGGAGGTGAATGGAAAATGTGAATTGATTCTCAAGCGGCAAACAAGATCACTATTAGGTACAGGTTTCCTTTACGTCATATGGATGATACGATCAATTTTCTGAGTGGAGCAACATAATTTTCAAATATATATTTGAAAAGCGGCCATCACCATATTAGGATTAGAAAAGGTGACGAATGGAAGACAACTTTCAAGACCAGTAAAGGTTTGTATGAGTGGTTGGTCATGCCTTTTGGATTAAGAAATGCACCCAACACATTCATGTGTTTAATGAACTATATGTTGAAGGAATTCATTGGTAAGTTTGTGATTGTATATCTGGATTATATACTTATTTTCAGTAAGACGAAGGAAGAGCATTTGCGGTATGTCAGGTATATGCTAGAAAAATTGCAGCGGTATAAGTTTTTTATGAATTTGAAAAAATGTTATTTTTGCAAGAAAGAATTGATTTATCTAGGCTTCGTAATTTTTGAGAATGAATTGAGGATGGATCCAGAGAAGGCTGCAGCCATAGTTTACTGGACTTCTCCCAAGATTTTGTTTGAAGTTAGAAGTTTTCATGGATTGGCGAGTTTCTACCTGAAATTTATTAAAAATTTCAGCGATATTTTTGCACCTATGTTTGATACCATTAAGAATGAAAATAAGCCTTTTTATTTGACAGAATCTGGAGATAGGAGCTTTCATTTTTTGAAGAAGAATATTACAGAAAAACCAATCTTAAAGTTTCCATATTTCAACAATGTTTTCCAAGTTCATTGTGATGTTAGTGGGATAGCCATTGGTGAAATACTTAGCCAAGAAGACAAGCCAGTAGCATACTTCAGAAAGAAGTTAAATGAGAGTAGGAATAAGTATACATCTTATGATAAATAATTTTATGCAGTCTTCCAAGTGTTGAAGAATTGGAGAGAGTATTTTTTGGCTAATTATTTTGTTCTGCTTTCAGATAATTATGCGTTACAATATATTATGCAGAAACATAAGTTGAATCATAAACATGCGAAGTGGGTGGAGTACTTGTAGAATTTTACTTCTGTTTTGAAACAAATCAGTTGTCATACCAACAAAGTGGCAGATTCATTGAGTAGGAGGAGTCCAACCTTTCAAGAAAGTGCAGTGCAAGTGTTGGGGTATGAGCATCTCAAATACTTGTATGAAGTGGATGCGTATTTTAAGGAGGCTTATGAAGGTCGATAATATTCCATGGTTGGATTATAACATACCAGAGGGTTGTTGTTCAAAGGAGGACAACTATGTATTCTAGAATGTTCTATGCTAGAGAACTTAATCCAAGAAAAGCACAGTGGAAGTTTGGCCAAACATTTTGGTATAGATAAGACCTTGGATCAACTGAGTCACTTTTACTATTGGCCAAGAATGTAAAGTGATGTATAGAGGTTCGTAATTAGATGTAAAGTGTGTCAACATGCAAAGGGTCGAAGTTAGAATGCAGGGTTGTATACACCCTTACCAATTCTGAATAGGCCATGGGACTTAGTTAGCTTGGGCTTTGTCTTGGGTCTACCAAAGACAAAGAGGGGATTCATTCCATCATGGTGGTGGTGGATCATTTCACCAAAATGGTACATTTCATTCCATGCAGAAAGACAAGTGATGCCAAACATGTAGCACATTTGTTATTTATAGAGATAGTAAGATTACATGGCTTGCCAAAGTCCATCATCTCGGATAGGGATGTAAATTTTATAGGTCATTTCTAGTGAAAATTGTGGAATAAGTTAGACAACAATCTAAATTTCAGTTCTTCTTACCATCCATAGTGAGATGGGAAAACTAAACTTGTGAACAGGATTCTAGGAAATCTGCTGAGAAGTCTGGCTGTTGAAAATTCCAGACAATGGGATCATGTGCTTGCACAAGCGGAGTTTCATTACAATTAATTTCTCAACAGAAACACGGGCAAAAGTCCTTTCAAAATCCTATATGGAATGCACCCACGTGGAGTATTTGAGTTGTAGGATTTAGGTCAATTAGAAAGTAGGAGTGCTGATGGTGAATATTTCACAAAATCAGTCATCGATCTACATAAACAGGTCAAGTTGAAGCTACAAGACAACATCCAAAAGTATAAACAACAAGCAGATTTGAAAATGAGGGAGGTACAATTCGAGGTAGGAGACTTGGTACTGGAACAATTGCGCAAGGAGAGGTTTTCTAAAGGCAAATCCAGCAAATTAAAGATGAAAAAGATCGAGCCTTTTATAATTCTTCGGAAATTTTCTGCAAATACTTATGAGTTATAGTAACCTCCGGGTGTAGGAATCTCACCCATTTTCAATGTAGCATATCTATACCCATATACTATTGTTGATGAAGGAGAAATTTCAGAGAGATGAACACGAGACACCCAAGATGAAGCGAAAGCATGGATTGAACAAATGTCTCCAGCACAACCTTTGGAGATTGAAAATATTTTGGACACACAGGTGGCCAAGAAGACACGAAAGAAAGAATATCTGAATTATATGGTTAAGTGGAAGGATCATCCTCTGGAGGACCGTTCTTGGTTGGATGATACCTAGCTTCAAAGTGCATGGTGTTCTATTAATGAACTCATGGATAGGAGCCATGAATTTAATTTACCTCAAGAGCCTGACGTAGGAGCATTAAAGTAGAGCTACCAATGTGGCAAAGTTGGTCATGTGTTGTGGCTTGGAAAGAGGACAAGCAGTCGTAAGCATTCGAATGCTTTGTCTTTATTTGTTTTTAAAGTATTTTTCTTAAGTTTAAATTTGGCTAACTCATCCAATGTAATTTGCATAACAAAAGGATGCTTAATTTAGGATTAGTTGAGAATTTATTTGAATAAGTTGAATAAATTGTTTTGGAAACTAAATGACAGTTTCTTAACCATATGGGGATTTTGGAGAAGGATAAAATCAAACTAAATCCACCATCGTTGGGTTCTTCAATCCGTAGAGAGAAAAGATAGGTAAAGAAGTGGAAGTGAACGTCAAAACCAGCCTTTAGAGGACTTAGCTCTATGTTTTCCATTTTCCAGATTATCTAAATGTTTTGTGTTGTGATCGGGATCTCTACCTTTTAAACAAAATTTATTTTCCAAATAATGTCTAACTGCTTTGGTGCTTAATCAAGCTCCCTATTTTAAATTAATTTTTTGAATCTTTATTAAAGTCGAATGCTTATATTAGAGACGCATAGCGAGATTAACAATGGGATTATAGGCGCAACAAGGCCTTAATATTACTTTTTCATTTTTTAAACTACATATTGTGTTAACCGCAGAGCAAACCCTATCGAACTTGGAGGTTTGACAAGGACCGTCGATGTGAATCTAATCAATGGTGATAAATGCATGTCACAGCCAAATGTTATTGCACATCGCAAAGAATAGGAAACAACAATAAGATTTCGTAGGTTAAATAATTTTGTTTGCGATGCGAATTGGTACAGAGGAGAAATAGACCAGGGTGATGGATCTGTCTAAGATCGAATGGTGGAGGTTGATAGTGGCGATTCAAAATCATAGTTTGTGAGGTTTAACGTTAAGATCCATCACAAGGGAAGTTAAAAAGTTTGCGATGCAAAGTGCGAGAAGCCACGTGTCAATGCAGCGCAACATCTCATCACTCAAAACTTGGGGTTTAGCGCTTAACGTTTCAATGTTAAGTTGCAAAGAATGCAAAGTGCGAATGTCTGTTGATTGGTCGGAGATTACGGTGGGACCCTCCGGGAAGAATTCTGTAGGTTTGCATTTCATTTGTTTTGTGCGTTGGTTTGGATATTTTTTTAAGTTTGGGTATATTATAAACACTCCTCTATTGATCGCGTAAGTATGTATGTATATTGATCTCTTTTATGAATAAAGGGGATCTTTATTAAGTGTTAAGAACTCCCTTTCTGCAGCGTTATTGTGATATATTGCAGCAGTTTTGCATCATCATCATTCATATAAAAGTAATATTCTTTAATAACATTTCTATTTTCACTCGTGCTTTATATAAGATCAACATTTTGTTCAGCGTGTCTATACAAAATATGGACAAGAATAGAAACTTAGTCATAATTATAGTATTCGCTCTATATTTCATTTTGTGCAACAAATGTGTAATTCTCTGCAAAATCATCTATTGACAAAATGGTCCCAGGTGGAAAAAATGCACGAGATTCTTTGAATTACAAGTCCTACCATCGAGCTTTATCAGAATTCTTGGTGTATTTATAAATTTATACCTCAAACTTTCTCAAAAAATCTATAACAAAAACTTCTTCTTGTTGTAAATAAATCCTTTTAGCACTTGTAGTACTACTTGAAGCAATCGATGTATGAATATATTCATATCTCTTCGATTTCACTTTTATGTTGGACAATGGTTGAAAATTTATATCAATAGGATATTTGCTGTGAAATAAAGTCAAATTTCCACAATGATTGTAGCTTTTACCACCAACACACTTCTTCTGGTAAAATAATTCATGTCTTTCTCTTTCACATAGAATTTTGGATATAAAATCATGTATAGTGGAAGGAGGAGGTGAATTTTTCAAAAAATATTTACCAAAATTAAGGAATGTGTCATAATATAACTGAAATTACACATGATAAAGACAAAAATAAGTGTCTCGTAGAGTGATAGTTTTAAAATACCATTGTTTTTATTGCACAAAAACACTAATTGAGACATTCATTTCATGATTCTCTTCTATGAACTTGTTGACCAACTCCGTCTGAGTGGTGTTGAAGACATGTTTCGTATGTTATTTGTATTGATTTCGTGTTATTCTTCGTCGCATCACATCCCTTTATTTTCGTGAAACACGTGAATTTTTCATCCAATATTCATATATCATATTTTTAAAATTTTCTCCTACAAATAACTATCCAACAAGCAAGTTCATCATTTACATCTATTTGCAATCACAATTTCCAATGTTTGTGCAGTTTTTTTTCGTGAGGACCCTAATTATTGTGGCATAGATTTTACCAAACGATTCTCTTTAGTACTTGATGAAACCACTGCTGTTTCTATTTCTCTACGTGAATCTAAATCACTTTTATTTCTAGATCTTCCAATTGATATTAGAGCACTATTTATATTTTGTATCACAATTTCCTTAATTTTTTTATCTTTTGTTGATTTTCAAATAACCAATAGATTCATAGATTCTTTTAATTTCTTTTATTTTAAGAGATTTCTCAAAATTTTGGCTTGAATTGCCACATTTTCATCTTTTAAGAACATATCAATAATGTGCTTAACACGATATCCTATAACATGATCAGATTTTTTATCTCCATATATAGTAGTGTCAACATTTTCTAACCTCTCATCATCGATATTGATTTCATCTCTACATATGAGAATTAAATTTACAAAATGATTTTAAATATTCAATAAATAATTTAATTAAAAAATAGTGCTTGAATGACTTTGAAAAATTAATAAATATGTATAATTTCAATAATACACACTCAAAATATATATACATACTTGGTGATTCAATTTCTTCAATTGAATTTCTTTCAACATTTTCAACATCTTCAACCATTGGTTCAATATCTTTTTCACTTACTCTTTGAACATTTTCTATCTCATAATCAATGTTATGACGAATCTCTCTCTATGTTTACATTGAAAAATATTTTTCAAATTAGTTCATCAAATAAAAATGAAGTTTCACAATACACTAGTTAAATTTTAAATATCATTTATAATATTTACATTTACACACATGATTCAACTTCTAGTGGAGGTTCATTTTCCCATTCAATATTTGAGCTTTCTTCTCTCCCTTTGTCCCTTGTATTCTCTACGAACCTTGGGGTTTCTTGTTCGATCATATTTTCTCTTACAATTTATTTGATTTCCCATGATAATTTAGTATGAACCTCAAAAAAATTCCTTCAAAATCCTAAAAAAAAAATCTCACTATCAAAATTTAGACAAAAACTCACTTCAAAAAATAATCTGAAAAGATTTAAGTTCAAAAAAACTCACTTTAAATTTTTTTCACAAAAGACATACTTCAAACCAAAACACTTACTTTAAAAAAAAATTCTTTAAAAATTCCACCAAAAAAATGTCTTTTAAAAACGAAGCTCAAAATATTTCCTTCAAAGTCCTGCAAAAAAATCTCAGTTTAAAAATTTAGACAAAACACTTTAAGAAATCATTATAAAAGATTTACTTTAACCCAAAACACTTACACTGAAAATTTGTCACTTTAAAAAATACCCCCAAAAAATGTCCTTTGAAAATTAAGCACAAAAAACCTTTGAAAATTCAACCCAAAAAATTTCCTTTGCAAATTCAGTCCAGAAGATCTCCTTTCAAAATTCAACCCAAAAAATTTCCTTTGCAAATTCAACCCAAAATTTTCCTTTCAAAATTCAGCCCAAAAAGTTTCCTTTGCAAACTTAACCCAAAAAATTTCCTTTGCAATTCAGTCCAAATGAAGAAATGTGCAAAAATAATGTTTCCATTTTTGACTATTTATAGAGTTGCGAAATTTATTTTTCTGGAGGGGCTTTATCAAGTTTTATCCAGTCAATGGAATTTGCAATCAAATTTTTTTCAAAACTTTTAATAAAAGTTTGGACAACCTTTGTTTGTCATTAAAACTAATGAGACCGAGTGGCAAGAAAAGTTCGGCTGAACTACTACAAAAGTTCAGTCGAACTAAAACATCTGCAACTACGCAACAACTCGGCTCTGAACACATTTCTTCAACTTTTTAATGGTTAATATCCATCAAAATTTTATGATTTAACTTTTGGAACCAAGACTAGCATTTGTAGAATTGAATCTACCTTTAGGAGATATAACTTTTATGGAATTCCATAGATATTTACTAATTGTAATTGTTTTTGTAATAAAATGGGTGCAAAAATTTTCTAAAGGTCATTATGATTTAGTGAAATCAAAATTCTGTATCTCCCAAAATACACTGTAAAATTCGAAAAGTTTATGGTGCATTACATTGGTCCGTCATCTGTAATGGGTAGTTTTTAGATTTTTAGTTTATAATGAATATGTTGAGAAACTTGACATGGATGAAACATATTCAAGATATGCAGTTTTTTTATATTGGATCAGTACAAAAAATTCTACTAATTATAATATGCATCAGCTGGTTTCGTAAATATAAAAATAACAAAGCAGAGTCTGTCTAGATTGTCGCAACGCATTTTTTCTCTCCAAGAGAATAAGTTTTGAAACAATACACCAATGCTTCTCAACATGTAATTTTAAGGATCCTTTAATTGTTAAAGAACACACACTTAAAGAATTGTTAAGTTCACATATCAAATGTGAATAAAAAAAATTCAAAAAACAAGTAATAGAAAGCCAATGAATTTTCTCACAAGTTTTATTTTTATTGTAAAATTAAATTATAAACAGAAAATTGTTTTGGCTTGTAGAAAGTTCAAGAATAAATCTCATATTCTATAATCATGTACCTCAAATTTAATTTAGAATGTGTTTTTATCGGCATAATAGGGATAAAAAATATAATTTATATTAATCTAGATTAAGAGGAGCAAAATCGGTTCTCAAATGTTCTTCATTGAAAATAGGTTTCTCCACTCAACTAGATCCAAAAGAAAATGGAGTGGAGGTTGTGACTCACCAATGAGGAATTGGAACAATGGAAATAGATATGGGAGAGACTCATAATTTTATTTTATAGTGATTCTAAATTAATCCAATGGCAAAAATAGTGGGTAGGATATTATTGTATCCAGTTGAAACAGCGATCTTCACTATACCATTGGAATTAAGACATTTAACCAAAATGAAGAAAAAAAATTCTAGTATACTTAGTGTGATTCAATTGGATAGAATGAGGTATATTAAAAATTTGATATTTCTAGGAGACTTAAGGATATAATCAAATCATTGAAAGAGAAAAAATAAAGCATCCACACATAAGCATTGAAAAGCACTTTCTAGAAACTATGCTAGGATTCAACAATAGATATTGAATTTTTAAGAGGTGTAGTTCTTTCACATTCTTAGGAAACACATTCAAAGTGTTAATATCTTCGCAAAATAAGCATCATCTAACTTCTTTTGGAAACCATAAATTCTAAGTTTCTTAGCCAACCTCAATTATTTAATCCACTTACAGAATTGGGTCATTATATACGAAAACTACCCTCACATTCTAATCATTGGTTTCTATTGTCTTCAACAAAACATCTATCTATCCAAACCATGACATTCCCCCATGATATGGCATGATCTAGAATTTCCTCTATCTGGATACCACTTCTACATTTATCCTCTTGCCGATAAATATAATTAATTTTGGTGGAGTTAAATTGTGTGGGTGTGGTAGGTAAGGTTCTATAGATTGTTTTTGGTTATCCTTACCATGCATCCTTATGAATTTATGTGTGTTTTTACGTTGGAATATTAGACTTTTCTCTTGGTTGATGTGTAGATTGAATAGTCCAAATCCTATTATCTACATCCACCTCTACCATTCAAGTAAATTTGAGGCCTTTCCTATTTAAATTTAAGTTTATTTGTTCTCTCTTTGAATTTTACTTTATTCCAACTCTCTTTGTTCTAGCATCTCATCTTTTCAAGGGTTTTTTGGACTCCTCATCAACATTATGGCCTAACCAAATCGTAATTTTCTCAAATATTTCCTTTTTATTGTTGTTCTCTTAGTTCAACATTTTCCATTCCCCCATAATGTATCATAGATATATTCCTTTACCCAACTCTAACATATGTGACGGAAATAAACATAGGAAACACAAGGCTTTTTGGAGTGATTTCAAAGCCTTCAAGGAACAAATATAGAGAATTAATTGGATTCAAGATAAAAAAATAATGCATTGAAAGAAAAAATTAAAGAATTGACCTCTTATTTTACACACAAAAAGAATTTTTCCAAAGGCTCCCCAGTTCTCATTGAAGAAAGCATGGTTAATCAAGGGTTGCCGAACCATGAGAAGAAATATCTAGTTCAAGAGACCCTCAAAGGAGAACAATAATGGGTTAAATTGGACTAAAAATAGTAATTCTTATTTCCCTTATATGTTTTTTAAGTTATATTTTCTTCAAGAGTTTTATGTTGGGACCTATACTAGTTTTTGCGAGAGACAAATTCTTTAGTCTTGTTTTTGTATAAAGAGGAGGAATGCTAAATTGATAAGTTGTATCAAAATGTTATGCAATTTTCTACTTGTTTGTTGCTTTTACATGTGAAATTTATTAATAAAAATCATAGCCATTTTCTTTAAAAAAACAATAAAAGGTGCACATCTATTTGTGAAATAGATAGCAGCCTTCTTTAGCCTCATATGGTCCCTCTAGTTGGGTTCTTTATGATAGTTATTGTAACATTAGGTTCCACATCAGTGATCCATTGTCCCTTACCTTACTGAAAATCAGAGTTTGAGACAAAATGAAAATTTAGACTTTCAAGTTAATCATGAACAACAATTTTGAATAGCATTCATTATCACAATGTGGTGTTTATATATCCCAAACTGTTTTACAATGTCTTTTTTTAAACCTCTCATTGTTATATGTGACTTAGTTAGTTGTCTAAAGGTTGTATATCGTTATTGTGTCCTTTGTATTGCTAGTTAGGGATACCTTTACTATTTGTTTCTTAATATTGATTTGTTAACCCAAAATCTCTCCTTCTTCACTAACAAATTTTTTTCTCAATCCTACTAACATAAGTGTAAGAAAATCCTATCAAACAGATGTTCAAAAGAAATATTATTCTTAGATGTACATGTTTATGTCACTAAGGTATTCTGGAACCAAGTTTCCCCTAGAGTCACTAATACTCAACTTTAAAGGTAAATTATGGAATTTTCTTAATCTTACCAACATAAGTTTAAGTAAATTTTAATGAAGAGGTATTCTAAAGATACATGTATGCTTAGATGTACATTTTTAGGTCAATGAGATAATTTAGAATTGAATTCCACTTATATTCCATAACAATCAACTTCAAGGGTAAGGTATGGAACGTATTGGTGTACTATAACACAACCTTATCTTTATCCTCACACAAGGAAGTGTATCTCATGCATAAATCACTATAGACCCAAGTAGAGAAAAATTACTCATGAATCAACAAAAGCCAACTAAGTAGATAGTGTCCCAATTTTTTTTAATTTTCAGCATAGTAAGTGTCCCACATAATATGGAGAGGGGATTTAAATAGCATGGAGGAGATATTTTGATTGTTTGATCGATTTTAAAAACAGTAATAACCATGTACTAGATGAGACCATCTCTCTAAATCCTATGCTTATTCGGATAAAGTAATGCTTTGAATTGTTTTGTACCACCAAAGGGACTACTTTCCAAAGGTTTCCCATCGTAATTTGGATTTTTTGGAGTATCCACTAGAATTTATCTATCATATCATTTCTCCTTACACAAAAGTTTCCTCTAGTAACATCAAGATAGGATCTTCTCCTCCACCATTTTCATTCAATCCACCATGGAAAGCTATAATACTTAATCTACTGAGTACTCTTCACCAATCTTAGTTAATATGAAGGGTAAATATTTGTAAATTGAGCTCATACCCATGGAAAAGTAGCAAAGAGTATATTGCTTTGATACCTCTAACATCCATGATAGAAAGCTATAATACTTAATCTAATGAGTATTCTTCATCAATCTTAGTTAAAATGAAGGATAAATATTTTTAAATTGAGCTCATACCCATGGAAAACTAGAAAATAGTATATTACTTTGATACCTCTAACATGGATTATGTTGAAAGAAAAAAAAATAATAATAACAAGAGAAAAAACACATAGATATTGGAAACAATAAGATAATATATTAAATCCCGAACTCACTCTATTAATAAATGAAATACTGGAAACATTACAATATGCACAGTGGTAATTTATATTTAAAAAGAAATGTTCTTACTACATTCCTTAACAAAATGCTTCATAAAACAAATGAAAATTATATGTTAATGCTTAAAATCCTTAAAAGAAAAACCTTGATCTAAAACCTCAACCCTAAAAAAAATTTCGTGAGGACCGTACTTCACGTGTCTATATTTTCAAATATACAACTTGCACATACAATTACTAAGCGTATTCCAAATTTTATAAATTTGAGGATTTTAACCAATCATAAATTGCCACACCATGTAAATTGCTCGAAAGTGTGCTAAAACTGTTTTAAAAATGCACAAAAGTTTAAAGTTAAGCTTCTGCACATCATTGTACCATTGCGAAGTCAAGCCGATGAAAAATATGGGTGGCTACCTATCCATGTAAATAAAATGCATGCAAAGTTAAGGTAGTACGGAAGAAGACGTTGGTGTATTTTTCTCCATGTATAATTCTCTAGCTCTGGCCCATGAATTCAAAAATAGAGAAAGTTAAGATAATCATTATGTAGATAACGTTAGCCGATTTGGCCTCACCGGAAATCGTGTAATTTACTCTCTGTTATAGAGAATTGTTGTGTGGCAGTTGGCATTTTGTGATTATGTTTGTTAGTTGTGTTGAAAGGTGCAATCTATAGTCCAGTATGACTTTGAGGTCAGGTATGTCATGTTCCCAAAAAATAATAAATTTTACGTTTTTTTAATGTCAGCCAAAGCAGTAACCTAATCTTGAATTTTATATAATTTGAATATTTAAATTATATATAACTTTTTTAACTTATTAGTGGGCTTCGATTAACTATTAAAATACAACCATGTATGTGACACCCTCATTAAGAGACAATTAGTTACAATTGGTTAAAATACTGTTAGTTTAATTATTATCTTTGGTTTTTACTTTTATTTTCTTTTATTATTCAGGACAAGGAAAGTTTAATGTCAATTATTCATGACATAAATTATTATTTTGTTATTAAGTTAAAAAAATAAATAAAAAGGAAAAAGAGGTAACCTTTCTTAGACTGTTGGTGAAGTTTCTAGGAATAGGAAGTGGTTGGGAAACAGTTGGGAAAACAGTTACCTACCCTCTGGGATAAAAGGAATTCTAGAAGAAGGGTAGGGGTTCTGTGCAATTGCTAGCTGAGGGTGAAGTATTTCTAGATCTAGTTAGTGGAACAGTTGAAATGACTTCTGCAACCCTTATGAGCAAGCGTTTCTGTCTGTAGACTGGATTAGTTATCCTAAGGTCACAGAAGAAGGAAGCTAACCACTGATTTCCGCGGCAATATCCAAGTTCTGGAGCTCGGGGGCAAGAAGAGGACGTCATTGCTTCTCTTGATGGTTGGGAGGACCATAGTTTAAAAAGGAGTTTATTTCAGTTCAAATAAGTATGCAGTTTGACTGTCTATTACTTGGACTGTTAAAAATGTTTAAGGATGTTGTACTATTAGTGAAACGAACCAAGATGATTCCGTTAGCATGTTTAGTAGATGAAAAAGGTTCTGTGTATGTTCGTGAAGGAAAAGATAGGCGGTTATTAACTGTCTGGACGGAAAAGTTTTCCATGGAATGAGAGATTATTCTCGTAAAGACTGAAATTTTATTCATTTACTATGAAATGCAAAACGGGTTAATTTAGATCCAATTTTTAAAGAAAATAGAACTGCAATGTTGTTTTCTAGAAAAATGTTCTTGAATGTTATTATACCTACTTTGTATCAATGGAGCTAGAGATTTCGTATATTTGTCTACCTGACAAAGAACCCTGGGAAATTTGATTTGTCAAGATTGCTTGTAAAGCTAGAAAGTTTGTATTGTATGTCAACGCTGGTAGTGTTAAACCAAACCCTAACTGTGTAATCATGAGAATATAAAGCATCGGCGTTTGCATGCAACCAATCATATGAATGTAACTCGTTATTTTAAAAATAAGAATCGCAAAAACAGTTGTAACCGAGGGAAGGGTTTAGAAAGAACTTGCAGAGCTAGAGTGGTTTAGAGAAAACACATCCTGCCCCTGTCCGTGAGTTGAAAACGCTATACTCAGCCCTTAATTTGGCGGGCTAGCGCCATTAACCTAGAAGAATTCCTAGCCAGCACTTTCCTCATTAAAATAGTGAGAAAAGTGGTGTTTTTAACATTTAACAATATTTTGATTATAATTTTGCAGACAAAACTACAATCATAAGAAGAAAACACGGACAAATTCACGTTAAGAGCTACAGTGCTTGTAAAGGCTGTGGAGTAACGAAAGAGTCACATGTATATATATTTATTTTGGTACAGGAGAATCAAGAACCAACTTCGTGCCATAAAAACGTTATACATTATCATTTTTTTCCTTCGCAGAATAGAAAACGGAAGATTTTAGAGTTACGTGCAACCAGAGATTATGGAAGAATTTAACTACATAGTATGCATCAGATTAAAGAATAAGAAAACGGAAATAAAGTGCCTCATAAATTCCTTACGAGCAGTGACGCTCAAAATCTGCAAATACACCAGTCTGATTTAATACATAATTAGGGTTTGAAAAGAAAAGTAAAACCCGTCTGGAGATAGTACTTCTTTAAAACAAGTTTGGAATAATGGAACAACTCAGTCATAGTGTATATCGACCGGAATGAAATAAAAATTGTTTATACAAGCTGACAAAGCGTTCAATCCCTCAAAACAAGCTGTAGATGATGCTTAAAAAAATTGTGCATAGGTTTATCCTAAGCTCGGCGAGCTAGATAAATTGTTGACGATAACACCGGACAAAAATTACACTGTAACCACCTTTTTTAAGATCTACTCTAACCCATGGGGCCACGACCTCTAAATTTCTACTGACCTGATACCTGCAAATGTAATTGGGAAGTAAATTAGAAACGCCAGCTGGTAATGCAGACCTGAGGAAGGGACTCTAGGGTTAAACCAACCTACACAATTCACAGTTAACAGGGAGTTAGTGTTTTGAAGGGATTGTATTCCCGACTGAACCCGAAAAGTGAGCGTTTAACCCGAGGGCGGTCTAGTTAATTTACCTGGGGATTCTGCCATGGCCGTTTGAAAAACCTGCAGGTAAGTGCATGGGTGAGAACAATATGGTAAGGCAGCAAAAAGATCAGCCAGGAATGGTCATCAGTGGAATTTAACTAAGCATTTGGAAATTTAAAAACCACAAATTAGAACTCGACTCCTTACCTGGTAGTATTCGGCGATGTGGCGTAGATACTTGGTCC
Organism: Pinus albicaulis; assembly: GCA_034641835.2. Lineage (NCBI taxonomy): Eukaryota > Viridiplantae > Streptophyta > Pinopsida > Pinales > Pinaceae > Pinus > Pinus albicaulis. The sequence continues at coordinate 1,098,603,768 of CM076581.1, forward strand.
ACAAGTGGAGTCTGGAGAGGCTATGCCCTGGCAAACTGGGGTTTCGCCGACTGATGGTCATCTGTTCTCCCAGAGACTTCCTCAGTGGAGAAGGGAACAAATTTGAAAGGATATTAGAAGATCGTTTTTGGACCTAGTCCACAGATTAATTTCTCAGAGAGAAAACGAGAACTCAGGTCGAGCTGGCATACCTCGACTAGGCATCTTTTGCAGAACGAAAAACTCTGTCTGCATCAGCGAAAAAATGAAGATAGCACAAAGAGCCTGTGTTTTTCTTCCCGCGAATGTTTACCCTCGCAATTATCGAAAAACCTTGATTACACCTGTCAGTGGAGTTAACTCACCTGTACATCCAGCGCGGAGAAGTCGAGATGCTAGCATTGGATAACGAGGAGCGCTACAGGTGGCAAGGCCTGCAGCCTCGTAGGACTGGATAATTAAGATTTTATGGATTGTCGAGATCCAAGATGTGAAACGAGTGAAGTTCGGTGACGGGCGAAATTAAAATTCATACCACAACGCATACCATAACATTTATTTCTTGTAAGATCTAGCATCACGGTAGTCTATTTACACACATTATATGCCAAGGAATAATTTCAACTTTCAAAAGAAAAAATTCAAAACATATGCTTATGTAATGTTAAAGTACTGAAGTAATAATCCCCGTCAGATCTGTGGAACGATAAACAGTTTTATTTGGTACGAGATAGATACGAAGTTATATCAAAGGAAAGATTATGGTTAAGTGGTAGTTAACGTTGTTTTGTTATCAAAACGCTTTTAGAGTTTTTAACTAGTTTAATTTTACTGTTCTAGTAAAGTAAAAGAAATTTTTTTTTTTATATACATGTAAGTGTATGAGTGATTGTGACAAGTGGTATCGGAGCGTCAAGTTGCTACACTGGGATCTTAAGGGTCTACTAACAGTGTGCTTGTGATTAGTGCACAAAAGGGAGCAAGAGAGATGGCAAACCAATCGCAGCCTGAGGGGACTCAAACCCCCACAGTTTTGAACCCAGAAATGTGGGTACAATTGACGGTAGAGTAGCACCAAAAGACTATTCGATTACTTGAAGAGAAACAGCAGCAAACTACATTCCTGTTAAGTACGGTACAACAACTTCAAGAGGAAATGATACGAGTTCGAAGGGACAATGAGAGGTTGTTACAGGATCAAGAGAAGATCCTTAAAAGTTTGTCAGATAAGCAGAATCAGGGGATGAAACACCCTAGTGATGAAAAAGAATTAAGTACAGAGCCAGAGGACCAGCAGACTCAGAATAATGCCGATGACAGAACTGAAAAGAGCCTCTCCCAGAGGAGTAAAAATAGGAATTATAATGAGGCAGATTCGGGCAATTTGTTTGGCCAGCAAGATTCAAAAAGGAAAAAAATGGAACTGTAGGGAGAATTTCGTAAGATTAAACCACCGACATTTGATGGTGAGGCTGAAGAGGTGGCTGAAGCCTGGTTAATAAATATAAAAAAATATTTCCAGGTCTATGAATACAACAACAATTTGAAGGCCAGACTGGCCATATATCAATTACGGGAAAAAGCCACCCTATGGTGGGAAGAAGTGAAGAATGTGTGCATCATTGATGAATGCGACATAACCTGGGAACTGTTCCAGCAGTATTTTAAAGATAAATACCTGACAGAAAGATTTTATGACGACAAAGCAAAGGAATTTCATGATCTTCGGCTGGGACAAATGACGATAGATGATTTTGTGACAAATTTCACTTCGCTGCTGCGATATGTACCTTATCTTCGAGAAGAAAAGGCCAAGGTACAAAGGTTTTTAAGCAGTCTACCTGCTCATATGAGAGAAATAATAGAATTCGTTAACCCCCAGACTATGGATGAGGCTATTCGAAAAGCACGGTTGTGTTATCAGCAAAATAAAATTAAGAGTGTCGTGGAAAAAGGCTGGCAGCCGAAGAAAGGGCAGAAAAGTAACTCTACCTTTAAGAGCAGTAAAAACAGTAGTTTCAGGAATGCAGCACGAAATACAATCAGCAAACAGTTTGGGAAAAACCACCAAAGAATCAAGTGGCCAGCTGAGGAGAAACCCACAGAAGTGTCAAGTAAACCTGAGCTAGGACAAAATTCTAAACCTCCCTTACAGTGTTGGGGCTGTGGGGAAGCTCATTATTATAAGAACTATCCCAGACGGAACAAAAGTGAAACTGTAGCAAATCTGCAGGAGGCATCTACAGTAGGAGACGTGGAACGTAGCGTACATCGTATTAATGCAGCGCTAGAAGATCGGCAGGCTGATTTTCAGCTTACGATGATTGAACTTGATGGTACATTACTAACTAAACCTGTTTCAATTCTGGTTGATCCTGGAGCAAGGTTGAGTTACATCAATCCTAAGTTAGTAGAGTTATGTAAATTAAAAGAACAGAAATTTAGGAATTCATGGCTGGTACAGTTAGCCACTTGGGCAAAACGTAAGATAACAGCGAAAATTCCTAACTGTGTGCTGGAGGTGGCAAAACAACAAATAGAGGTAGATCTAAATGTCTTACCGTTGGGATCGTATGATGTGTTATTGGGTATGGATTGGCTAGAAAAAACATTGGACAATAGTAGACTATAAGGAAAAGACCATTTCATTCAGAAAGCAAGATGGAACGCAGGAATTGGTTCAAGGAGTTAAAAAGCCTGTACAATTACGACCAATAACAACATCTCAGATGGGTAAGTGTATTGGAAAGGGGTGCCAGTTGTATGCTATTCAAGTAGGATATATAGATTCTAAGGAAAAGGCCCGAATACTGGAAGATATTCCTGTAGTACAGGAATTTTTGGACGTGTTTCCAGAGGAAATTCCTGGGCTTCCACCCAAAAGAGATATTGATTTCACTATTGAGTTGCTGCCGGGTGCCTCACCAGTATCAAGAGCCCTGTATAGGATGAGTGTACCAGAGTTAACATAATTAAAAATACGGTTACAAGAGTTGCTAGACAAAGGCTATATCCGCTCAAGTGTGTCGCCATGGGGTGCACCAGTTCTTTTCGTTAAAAAGAAAGATGGGACTTTGCGCATGTGTATGGATTACAGGCAGCTTAATAAGCTGACTGTTAAAAACAAGTACCCCTTACCAAGAATTGATGATTTGTTTGACCAGGTAAGAGGGGCTAAGGTATTTTCCAAGATTGATTTAAGATCCGGATATCATCAAGCTCAGATTAAAGATGAGGATATCTGTAAAACAGCCTTCCGCACCCGATATGGTCATTATGAATTTGTTGTGCTGCCCTTTGGATTAAAAAATGCACCAGCAACTTTTATGAGGCTAATGAATGGCGTGTTTCATCGTTTTCTAGATAATTTTGTGCTCATATTTATTGATGATATTTTGGTGTACTCTAAAAATGAAGTAGAGCATAAGGAGCATTTGCGCCTAGTGTTGGAAATGCTAAGGAAGCATCAGCTCTATGCTAAATTCAGCAAGTGTGATTTCTTTAAAACAGAAATCCAGTACTTGGGGCACGTCATAACAGCTGAAGGGATACTTGTTGATCCCGAAAAGATAAAAGCCATCATGGAGTGAGAGGTTCCTCGGAATGTGGCGGATATTAGATCATTCATGGGCCTAGCCGGGTATTACAGAAGATTCATAGAAGGGTTCTCCAAAATTTCCTTTCCCATTACATCTCTGCAGAAGAAGGGCAAGTTGTTTAGATGGACAAAAGAATGCCAAGACAGCTTTGAAAAACTAAAACAACTTCTAACTACAGCTCCATTACTGAAGGTAGCTGACCTGGAAAAAGACTACGAAGTCTGCACGGATGCTAGTAAAGAAGGAGTTGGGGCAGTATTAACTCAAGAGGGAAAAGTGATAGCTTACGAGTTAAGAAAACTTAAGGATTATGAGCAGAAATATTCTGCTTATGATTTGGAGCTTACGGCAGTAGTCCACGCCCTCCGAGTATGGAGGCATGATCTTCTGGGTAAAAGATTTGTGCTGAAAACAGATCATAGCAGCTTGACTACCTATTTCAAGCAAGCAGATTTAAACTCTAGACAAGCGAGATGGAATGAATTTATGAGCGAATTCGACATGGACATTCAGCTTGTCAAAGGAAAAGAAAATAGAGTTGCTGATGTTTTAAGTCGGAAAGTGCACAATCTGTTTGCTCTATATTTTAATCAGTTGGAAAGCCAATTGTTGAAGCAATTGAAGGAAGAAGCTCAGAGAGACCCAGAATACAAGTTTCTGTGGCAGCAGATGAAGAATGAAAAATAGCATGGCAAGGCAACAGAGTTTGGAGAGAGTGAAGATCAGGCTTTGACCTTTCGCGGAAATATCTTTGTACCCAACCGCACTAATCTTAAAGAATTAATCCTAAATGAATTTCACCGCAGCAATTACGCTGGTCATCCGGGATATCAGAAGATGCTTACAGCAGTAAGGAAAGTTTATTATTGGCCAGGAATGCGTAAGGACATTGCTGAATATATAAGCAAGTGCTTAGAGTGTCAGCAGGTTAAAGCTGAGCATCAACATCCTGCTGGGTTATTGCATCCTATACCCATTCCTGAATGGAAGTGGGAAGTTATCTCTTTGGATTTCATCACAGGGTTACCGTGAACAAGGAAGCAGAATGATTCTATTATGGTAGTGGTGGACAGACTAAGTAAATCCGCTTATTTTATACCTGTGCAATCTACCTATAAAACGGTACAAATTGCGGATATATTTATGAAGGAGATTTTTAGGTTGCATGGCATACCCAAAACTGTGATTTCAGATCAAGATGTTAAGTTTATGTCTGCTTTTTGGAAAACTTTATTTTCTGGACTACGAACCTAGATACACTTTAGTACTGCTTACCATCCTCAAATAGATGGGCGGACATAGTGTGTAAATCAGGTTCTAGAAGACATGCTGCGAATGTATGTAATGCAACAACCCACCAAGTGGGAAGATTACTTGCACCTGGTAGAATTTGCATACAATAATGGGTTTCAGGAGTCTCTGAAAATGAGCCCCTTTGAGGCATTATATGGTAGGCAATGTCGCATGCCTATAAACTGGAGCAGCCTTGAAACAAAACTGTTGTTGGGACCTGAAATGTTGGCTGAAATGGAGGTAGAGGTAAAACGAATAAGGCAAAATTTGAAAGCCGCGCAAGATAGGAAAAAAGTTTATGCAGACCGGAAGAGATCCTACCAAGAATTCGGCGTAGGAGACCACGTATATGTACGAATTAAGCCTAAAAGAAGCACTATGAGGTGGACCTCTTGTACTAAGATGGCTCCTCGGTACTGTGGCCCTTTCCAAATATTGGAAAGAATCGGACCAGTAGCCTATAGATTGGCATTGCCCAGTCACATTCGGGTACATAATGTGTTTCATGTATCCTTACTGAAGCGATACATACATGATGAGAAACATGTAATTCATTGGCAGAATATTCAGGTAGGAAGAAGGATAAAATAATCCTAGTTTGTAGATTGAATATCTCTAAATGTACTGATTTGAAATTTTTCTGTGCCTTTCAAGTAGAACTGGACGGAGAATTCCTGGTAGAGCCTCTACGCATACTTGATCGGAGGGAAATTGAACTCCGCAAAAGAGTAGTCGTTCAGGTGAGAGTGCAGTGGAAGCACTTTGGACCAGACGAAGCTACCTGGGAGGAAGAAAAATTTATGCAGGAAGCATACCCCGAACTCTTTCCAGAGAGGGACTAAAAACACCGAGGACGGTGTTGCTTCCAGGGGGGGAAGCTGTGACACCCTCATTAAGAGACAATTAGTTACAATTGGTTAAAAAACTGTTAGTTTAATTATTCTCTTTGGTTTTTACTTTTATTTTATTTTATTATTCAGGACAAGGAAAGTTTGTCAATTATTCATGACATAAAGTATTATTTTTTTATTAAGTTAAAAAAATAAATAAAAAGGAAAAAGAGGTAACCTTTATTAGACTGTTGGTGAAGTTTCTAGGAATAGGAAGTGGTTGGGAAATAGTTGGGAAAACAGTTACCTACCCTCTGGGATAAAAGGAATTCCAGAAGAAGGGTAGGGGTTCTGTGTAATTGCTAGCTGAGGGTGAATTATTTCTAGAGCTGGTTAGTGGACCAGTTGAAATGACTTCTGCAACCCTTATGAGCAAGCGTTTCTGTTTGTAGACTGGATTAGTTATCCTGAGGTCACAGAAGAAGGAAGCTAACCACTGATTTCCGCGGCACTGTCCAAGTTCTGGAGCTCGGGGGCAAGAAGAGGACGTCATTGCCTCTCTTGATGGTTGGGAGGACCACAGCTTAAAAAGGAGTTTATTTCAGTTCAGATAAGTATGCAGTTTGACTGTTTATTACTTGGACTGTTAAAAATGTTTAAGGATGTTGTACTGTTAGTGAAACGAACCAAGATGATTCCGTTAGCATGTTTAGTAGATGAAAAAGGTTCTGTGTATGTTCGTGAAGGAAAATATAGGCGGTTATTAATTGTCTGGACGGAAAATTTTTCCATGGAATGAGAGATTATTCTCGTAAAGACTGAAATTTTATTCATTTACTATGAAATGCAAAGCGGGTTAATTTAGATCCAATTTTCAAAGAAAATAGAACTGCAATGCTGTTTTCTAGAAAAATGTTCTTGAATGTTATTCTACCTACTTTGTATCAATGGAGCTAGAGATTTCGTATATTTGTCTACCTGACAAAGAACCCTGAGAAATTTGATTTTTCAAGATTGCTTGTAAAACTAGAAAGTTTGTATTGCATGTCAACGATGGCAGTGTTAAACCAAACCCTAATTGTGTAATCATGAGAATATAAAGCATAGGCGTTTGCATGCAACCAATCATATGAATGTAACTCGTTATTTTAAAAATAAGAATCGCAAACACATTTGTAACACAGGGAAGGGTTTAGAAAGAACTTGCAGAGCTGGAGTGGTTTAGAGAAAACACATCCTGCCCCTGTCCATGAGTTGAAAACGCTATACTCAGCCCTTAATTTGGCGGGCTGGTGCCATTAACCTAGAAGAATTCCTAGCCAGCACTTTCCTCATTAAAATAGCCAGAACAGTGGTGTTTTTAACATTTAACAATCTTTTGATAATAATTTTGCAGACAAAACTACAATCATAAGAAGAAAACACAGACAAATTCACGTTAAGAGCTACAGTGCTTGTAAAGGCTGTGGAGTAACGAAAGAGTCACATGTATATATATTTATTTTGGTACAGTAGAATCAAGAACCTACTTCGTGCCATAAAAGCTTTATACATTATCATTTTTTTCCTTCGCAGAATAGAAAACGGAAGATTTTAGAGTTACGCGCAACCAGAGATTATGGAAGAATTTAACTACACAGTATGCATCAGATTAAAGAACAAGAGAACGGAAATAAAGTGCCTCATAAATTCCTTACGAGCAGTGAAGCTCAAAATCTGCAAATACACCAGTCTGATTTAATACATAATTAGGGTTTGAAAAGAAAAGTAAAACCCGTTTGGAGACAATACTTCTTTAAAACAAGTTTGGAATAATGGAACAACTCAGTCATAGTGTATATCGACCGGAATGAAATAAAAATTGTTTATACAAGCTGACAAAGCGTTCAATCCCTCAAAACAAGCTGTAGATGATGCTTAAGAAAATTGTGCATAGGTTTATCCTAAGCTCGGCGAGCTAGATAAATTGTTGACGATAACACCGGACAAAAATTACACTGTAACCAACTTTTTTAAGATCTACTCTAACCCATGGGGCCACGGCCTCTAAATTTCTACTGACCTAGTACCTGCAAATGTAATTGGGAAGTAAATTAGAAACACCAGCTGGTAATGCAGACCTGAGGAAGGGACTCTAGGGTTAAACCAACCTGCACAATTCACAGTTAACAGGGCGTTAGTGTTTTGAAGGGATTGTATTCCTGACTGAACCAGAAAAGTGAGCGTTTAACCCGAGGGCGGTCTAGTTAATTTACCTGGGGGTTCTGCCATGGCGGTTTGAAAAACCTGTAGGTAAGTGCACGGGTCAGAACAATATGGTAAGGCAGCAAAAAGATGAGCCAGGAATGGTCATCAGCAGAATTTAACTAAGCATTTGGAAATTTAAAAAGAACAAATTAAAACTCGACTCCTTAACTGGTAGTATTCGGCGATGTGGTGTAGATACTTGGTCCACAAGCGGAGTCTAGAGAGGCTATGCCCTGGCAAACTGGGGTTTCGCCGACTGATGGTCATATTTTCTCCCGGAGACTTCCTCAGTGGAGAAGGGAACAAATCCGACAAGCTATTAGAAGATCATTTTTGGACCTAGACCACAGATTAATTTCTCAGAGAGAAAACGAGTACTCAGGTCGAGCTGGCATACCTCGACTAGGCATCGTTTGCAGAACGAAAAAATCTATCTGCATCAGCGAAAAAATGAAGATAGCACAAAGAGCCTATGTTTTTCTTCCCGCGAATGTTTACCCTCGCAATTATCGAAAAACCTTGATTACACCTGTCAGTGGAGTTAACTCACCTGTAAATCTAGCGCAGAGAAGTCGAGATGCTAGCCTTGAATAACGAGGAGCGCTACAGGTGGCAAGGCCTGCAGCCTCGTAGGACTGGATAATTAAGAGTTTATGGATTGTCCAGATCCAAGATGTGAAACGAGTGAAGTCGGGTGACGGGCGAAATTAAAATTCATACGATAACGCATACCATAACATTTATTTCTTATAAGAGATGGCATCACGGCAGTCTATTTACACACATTATATGCCAAGGAATAATTTCAACTTTCAAAGGAAAAAATTCAAAACGTATGCTTATGTAATGTTAAAGTACTGAAGTAATAATCCCCGTCAGATCTGTGGAATGATAAATAGTTTTATTTGGTACGAGATAGATACGAAGCTATATCAAAGGAAAGATTATGGTTAAGTGGTAGTTAACTGTGACAGCCTCATTTAGAGCTAATTAGTATGAGTTTAGTTAAAAGACAATTTATTTATTTTAAATATATGTTTACTTTTATTTTTGTAAAAGAAACTCAACAAGAAATACATTTTGTTACTGATTTGGAAAAAGGAAATGAATCTCTTAAACTGCTGGTAAAGTGTCTAAGAATAGAAGTTGGTTACTTGGGAACAGTTAGAGGACAGTTACCTAACCTCCAGGGATAAAAAGAAATCCCAGGGGAGGGTTAGGGGTCTGTGTTTTTTCCTCTGGAAAGAGTAAGGTGAAGAATTCTCTAGAGCTGTGGAATAGGACAGTTGAGAATAGCTTCTGCAACCTTGGATCGAGATTGTCTGTCTATGGCTGGATTGGCCGTCCAGAGGCCACAACAGGTTACTGCTGTTCCCGTGGTGCCAACTGAAGTTCTGGAGCTAGGGGGCAAGCGGAGGACGTGATTGCCTCCCTTGAATGGTTGGGAGGACCACAATGTATAGAGCAATAGTTTCCCACAGATAAGTAATCTAGAAAGATTTAATTTGAATGCTAGTAGATAAATAAGACAATTAGACTGTTATGCTTTACTACATGTTACAGGAAATAGTCAGTGACAGTAGAGTCTGCTTATGAGTGCAATATGAGATAGGAAATAATGTGTAACAGAATAGACTGTGAGATTTAATTCATTATGCTACATTAATTAGTTTGTGCCAAGCTTCATATTACAATGTTATTATAGATTCCTATTCTAGGGATACTGAGACAGAATAGGTTACCGTAAAATGAAGTTATGCTGCAGTAGCTACTGTGTAATAAAAGTAGGAAATATATATATATATATATGTCAGACATCGAAAACTTGCAAGTGGAATAAACTTCTGTATTAAAAGACTTCTGAATGATTTATGTACAGGAAACCAGAAACCTAGATAACCATTCTGGAGTAGATAACTGTAAATATCTGTAAAAGCATATTGTGGATTCCAGGCCAAAATTTGAGGAATGGTAGTATTAAACTTATAAGAAGACCTGCACCGAACTTGTGGAACAGGGTTTAGGATAAACCCTACCCGTCCCTGTTCGTTTTTCTGGAGAAGCTATACGTGGCCAGTATGGCGGCCGGTGCCAAGAAAAGTAGAAAGAATGATTTAACAATAGGTCGAATAACGAGAAGAATGAGTTTATTACCAGAACGCAGGAAACCGGAACATGCAATATGAAACAAGGTTCGAACAGCTGACCCAAGCCGAACAATAAAACGAATATCTATTTACCGGTGTTACGAATACTAAATACAACCATAACAGAAAAACAAACATACGACCTGTATAGTCTTGTAAAGTATCCAGTTGACAGTGGTGAAATAAAACAATGAAATGTAACTATGCCAGAACGATAAACCCCAGAGTGAAGGGGCGATAGTAGTAAGAAAATACCACAATAATGATAATATCATATATGTTAACACAAAGAACGTTTCCAGAAAGTCAAATCCGAAGGCATGTCGCCCTTGAAGCGGAAATGTTTAAACAAAGGTTACAGAAAGCAATAACTTGTTCGTAGGAAAGGAAAATTACACCATGCATCATTCCTGTAATAAAAACCTTCACTCTGCATTTTCAAAGTACGCATGGGGTTATTCTAAACTATGCCCAGACAAAACTTAGATTTAAAACCCTGAAACCCCAGTAAATCTTTAGCCGGAATGCACACCACAACCTCATGCAAATGTTGTGCTGCGGAATACCTGTACATTGTGCGATTAGACAGGTCAGTCGCCAAACATTTGGGTAGGGACTGTTATATTCAAAGAAGTGTAACCAGTGCTCCTCACCTGCAAGAAACCAAGCAAAAGATTATTAAACGAGAACTTGTGAATCAGACAAATTACTTGCAAAGGGTTGTTCAACGGAACGCACCAGTTATAAAAGATTAAACCCACGTCACCTTCCATCTATAGGTAAGGAAAAACCAGGGTTTAGAGTGTTATCATTTGAACTCTTCGTTCTACTCTTCAAGCGAAAGCTTTAGAAAAATCTTAAACTAAAGCTAGAAAATCTTAAACTCAGATTCAGTGCAATCATACCTGCGAGAGGAAAGATTAGTCTTTCCCCCAGAGCCGAGAGGTAAGTGGTAGCGTTGGCTCGCGTGGGGATGTTCCAGGACAACCCTGTAAAACGAGAAACTTTCCGGAAGACTCTATTAAACATTTAGAGGAGCGATAGGAAAAACTTATAACATTGCAAATGGAAGAGAAAACAAGGGATAACTGCAGAGTTACTCACCACCTGGACAAAAATCGGCCATGCAAACTGTAGTGCACCAAGAAACCAGCAGAGCGCCAAGAGAAAATGGCAGTCTGGAGAGACGAGATCGGTAGACAGGTTACCCTCCGCGTTTTCCCTCGAAAATCTGCGAATATCAAGGTGGGATACGCGGCAGTGATATCCGCCCGATACATTGTACTGACCAAGGACTGGAGGGCGACAACTGTGCACAGATCAGTGGGTTGTTGTGCCCAAAAGGCGGAGCATTGAATTCCCAATGGATTATGGAGATAGATGTAGCAGATGCGCATGCATGTAAAGTCCTTTCGAGAAGATTAAACCAAGATATTGGTTGATCAAAAATCCAAACCGACGTTGCAAGGACATTAGGAGTAATGTTCATATATATAATGAAACAATATCTCTCGAGCTTAACACAAGAACCACCTTAATCTATGTGCACATTAAACAGATCGCATAGTTACGTTGTATACAGCCGTAGGAAGTATTATTGTTAAGTTTAATGCGATGTTATTTGTTTACAAGATAACCATGTTAAAGAGAAGTACGATCTCTTATGTAAAGTTGGCATATCTCATATGAAAAGGTTATGTATAGTAAAGCGCCACATTATGCAGAAGTTAAATATAATAATGCTATGATGATTTGACTACACATATAATTATGTTAACTATATGATAATGTTATCGTTAAATTGTTAAAATGACTATTGAATTTGTTATATGTGCTATTACTAAGAAAAGAAAATGTATATATATTATGACAATGGTAAAAAAAAATTAATCTGTAGTATTAGTCATGTATAACTGTGACAAGTGGTATCAGAGCCCAGTTACTACACTGGTAACCTAAGGGTCTACTAACAAAGCTGTGTATGTATTAGTGCACTGGGCAGAAACAGAAGATATGACAGAAGAAACAACAACTCAATTACCACCTGAAGGACTTCAAGGTCTAGCATTTATGAATCCAGAGATGTGGGTCCAAATAACGGTGGAACAGCACCAGAAAACAAGTCAACTGCTGGAATCACAGCAACAACAAACTGCCTTTCTTCTAAATACAGTACAGCAGTTACAAGAGGAAATGTTAAGGGTCCGAAAAGATAATGAAAAGTTGTTGCAGGATCAGGAAAAGATTCTGAAGAGTATATCGGACAAACAAAATCAGGAAATGAGACAACCCAGTGCAGAAAGGGAAGTATCAACAGAAGCAGAGGACCAGCAAACCAGAAACGACACCAATGGAAAAATGGACAAGAGCTCCTCACACAGAAGCAAAAACCATAACAATAATGAAGCTGAATCGGAAAATTTGTCTGATCAGAAGGATCATAAGAGGCAGAAAACTGAACTGCAGGGGGAGTTTCGTAAGATTAAGCCACCAATGTTTGATGGTGAGGCAGAAGAAGCAGCTGAAGCATGGTTGATTAAAATTAATAAATATTTTCAGGTATATGAGTACAACAGCAATCTGAAGGCCAGATTGGCTATATACCAATTATGAGAGAAGGCCACCCTGTGGTGGGAAGAGGTGAGAAATGTCTGCAGCATTAATGAACAGGACATCACGTGGGAGTTATTCCAACAGTATTTAAAGGATAAATATTTAACGGAAATATTTTATGACGACAAAGCCAAGGAATTCCATGATCTTCGGCTGGGCCAAATGACCATGGATGAATACGTCACGAAATTTACTTCCCTGCTTCGCTATGTACCTTACCTCAGAGAGGAAAAAGCCAAGGTACAGAGATTTCTGAGTAGTTTACCTGCTCCCATGAGGGAGAGAATAGAGTTCGTTAATCCCCAAACGATGGATGAAGCTGTCAGGAAAGCACGCATGTGTTACCAACAATATAAGATGAAAGCTGATAGTGGAAAAGGATGGCAGCCTAAGAAAAATCAAAAGAATGCCTCTACTTTCAGAAGCAGCAAAAGCAGCCACTTTAAAGGGGTAGCACGGAATGCTGGCAGCAAACAGTTTAATAGGAATCATCAAAGGATCAAGTGGCCAGCTGAGGAAAAACTCACGGAAGCATCAAGCAAACCTGAGCAAGGGTAGAATTCTAAACCTCCCCTACAGTGTTGGGGCTGTGGGGAAGCGCACTACTATAAGAACTGTCCACAACAGAAAAAGAATGAAACGGTGTCCAACTTACAGGAGGCATCTACAGTGGGGGACGTAGCGCGAAATATACCACGTATAAACGCAGCCTTGGAGGATCGACAGGCTGACTTCCAACCCACAATGATTGAACTGGAAGGTACTATGCTATCTAAACCTATCTCGATTTTAGTAGATCCAGGAGCTAGTTTAAGTTATGTGAGTCCTAAACTAGTGGAGATGTGTAAGCTAAAAGAACAGAAATTTAAGAACTCCTGGTTAGTTCAGTTAGCCACCGGAGCAAAACGCAAAGTGACAGCAAAGATTGTTGATTGCATACTGGAAGTAGCAGAACAGCAGTTACAGGTAGACCTAAATGTTCTGCCATTGGGATTGTATGATGTGTTATTAGGAATGGATTGGCTAGAAAAGCATTGGACCTTAGTGGACTGCAAGGAAAAGACAATTTATTATAGAGCGTTAGATGGTACACGTAAGGAAATTAAAGGAATTAAGAAGCCTGTACAATTACGCCCCATAACAACGTCTCAGATGAGCAAGTGTATTCGAAAAGGATGTCAGCTGTACACAATTCAAGTAGGTTATGCTGACTCTAAGGGAGAGATGGCAGAAATAAAAGACATTCCTGTGGTACAGGAATTTCTGGATGTATTTCCAGAAAACATTCCAGGGTTGCCACCTAAAAGAGATATTGATTTCACTATTGAATTACAACCTGGGGCCTCTCCGGTGTCAAGGGCACCTTACAGAATGAGCATACCAGAGTTAACAGAGTTAAAAATGCAGTTGCAGGAGTTGTTAGATAAAGGCTATATCCGCCCAAGCGTGTCACCATGGGGCGCACCAGTCCTCTTTGTTAAGAAGAAGGACAGAAGTTTGCGGATGTGTATGGACTATCGACAACTCAACAAGCTAACAGTTAAGAATAGATACCCTCTACCCAGAATTGACGACTTATTTGATCAGGTGAGAGGTGCTAAAGTGTTTTCTAAAATAGATTTGAGGTCTGGATACCATCAGATTCGAATCAAGGATGAAGATGTTTGCAAAACGGCATTTCGCACCAGATATGGGCATTACGAATTTGTGGTATTACCCTTCGGATTGACAAATGCCCCAGCAACCTTTATGAGGTTGATGAACGGCATTTTTCATCAGTTCTTAGATCACTTTGTACTGGTCTTCATAGATGACATATTAATCTACTCAAAGAATGAGGAGGAACATAAGGAACATCTGAGGGTAGTATTGGAAATACTGAGGAAGCATCAGCTGTATGCTAAATTCAGCAAGTGTGATTTCTTCAACTCAGAAATTCAGTATTTGGGTCATGTTGTGACAGCTGAAGGGATAGCGGTGGACCCTGAAAAGATTAAGACCATCATGGAATGGAAGGTACCGCAGAATGTGGCAGATATCAGATCCTTCATGGGTCTGGCCGGATATTATAGGCGGTTTATTGAAGGGTTTTCTAAGATAGCCTACCCTATTACATCCTTACAAAAGAAAGGCAAGCCTTTCAGATGGACGAAAGAATGCCAGAACAACTTTGAGAAATTGAAACATCTTTTAACCACGGCACCAGTTTTGAAGGTGGCTGATCCCAGCAAGGACTATGTGGTGTGTACTGATGCCAGCAAGGAGGGAGTTGGCGCAGTATTAACACAGGAAGGCAAGGTAATAGCTTATGAGTCCAGAAAGCTGAGAGAACATGAACAAAAGTACTCTTCCTATGATCTTGAACTCACAGCGGTAGTGCATGCTCTCCGAGTGTGGAGACATTATCTACTGGGAAAAAGGTTCGTGCTCAAAACAGACCATAGCAGTTTAACTAACTATTTCAAACAAGCATATTTAAACTCTAGGCAAGCAAGGTGGAATTCCTTTTTGAGCGAATTTGACATTGACATACAACATGTTAAGGGAAAAGAAAGTAGAGTTTCAGACGCCTTGAGTAGGAAATTGCATGGGATTTATGCAATGTACTGCAGCCAACCGGTGAGCCAGCTGTCAGAACAAATTAGGGAGGAAGAGGGAAAGGACCCAGAATACCAGTTTTTATGGCAGCATATGAGAGATGATAAGGAGCAAGGCAAGCCTTCTGAGTATGACAGCAACGAAGAACAAATGTTAACATTTCGCGGGAGAATCTATGTCCCTAACCGTGCAAGCCTCCAAGAGTTAATCCTGGACGGGCATCATCGTAGCAACTATGCTGGCCATCCCAGTTACCAAAATATTCTTACGGCAATTAGAAAGACATATTATTGGCCAGGTATGCGCAAAAGCATTGCGGAATATTTAAGCAAGTGTTTAGAATGCCATCAAGTTAAAGTGGAGCATCGGCACCCAGCAGGACTGTTGCAGCCCATACCCATACCGGAATGGGAATGGGAGGTGATCTCTTTAGACTTCATTACAGGCTTACCTCGAACAAGGAAGCAGAATGATTCAATCATGGTAGTGGTGGACAGATTGAGTAAGTCTGCCCATTTCATACCTGTGCAATCCACTTACAAAACCGTGCAGATTGCAGACATATTTATGAGGGAGATCTTTAGGTTGCATGGTATACCTAAGACTGTGATTTCAGATCGGGATGTTAAATTTACCTCTGCATTTTGGAAAACCCTGTTTTCAGGTTTGGGTACCCAGATACACTTCAGTACTACCTATCACCCTCAAACTGATGGGCAGACAGAGCGGGTAAACCAAGTCTTGGAGGATATGCTGCGCATGTATGTAATGTGGCAACCAACTAAGTGGGAATATTATCTGCACTAAGTGGAGTTTGTATATAATAATGGATATCGGGAGTCACTAAGAATGAGCCCCTTTGAAGCGTTATATGGACGACAATGTCGTACACCAATTAGTTGGAGCAGTCCGGAGACGAAACTAATGTTGGGACCAGAAATGTTGGCTGAGCTAGAAGCTGAAGTAAAAAGAATAAGGAAAAATTTGAAGGCCGCACAGGACCGACAAAAAGTCTTTGCAGATAAGAAGAGGTCTTATCGCGAATTCGGAGTAGGTGATCATGTGTATGTCAGGATTAAGCCTAAAAGAAGTACCTTAAGGTGGACTTCTTGTGCCAAGTTAGCTCCTCGTTACTGTGGACCCTTCCAAATTCTGGAAAGGGTGGGACCAGTAGCTTATCGACTGGCTTTGCCTAGTCACATTAAAGTGCACAATGTGTTCCATGTATCTTTGTTAAAGCGATATATGCACGATGAAAAACATGTAATACAATGGCAAAACATTCAGGTAGAACCGGACGGAGAATTTCTGGTAGAGCCGCTACGCATACTTGATCGTAGGGAAATCGAACTCTGAAAAAGAATAATTACCCAGGTAAAAGTGCAGTGGAAGCACTTCGGACCTGACGAGGCTACCTGGGAAGATGAAAAGTTTGTACGGGAAGCATAACCAGAGCTTTTTGTAAGCTTGGACTGAAACACCGAGGACGGTGTTACTTTCAGGGGAGGAAGATGTGACAGCCTCATTTAGAGCTAATTAGTATGAGTTTAGTTAAAAGACAATTTATTTATTTTAAATATATGTTTACTTTTATTTTTGTAAAAGAAACTCAACAAGAAATACATTTTGTTACTGATTTGGAAAAAGGAAATGAATCTCTTAAACTGCTGGTAAAGTGTCTAAGAATAGAAGTTGGTTACTTGGGAACAGTTAGAGGACAGTTACCTAACCTCCAGGGATAAAAAGAAATCCCAGGGGAGGGTTAGGGGTCTGTGTTTTTTCCTCTGGAAAGAGTAAGGTGAAGAATTCTCTAGAGCTGTGGAATAGGACAGTTGAGAATAGCTTCTGCAACCTTGGATCCAGATTATCTGTCTGTGGCTGGATTGGCCGTCCAGAGGCCACAACAGGTTACTGTTGTTCCCGTGGTGCCAACTGAAGTTCTGGAGCTAGGGGGCAAGCGGAGGACGTGATTGCCTCCCTTGAATGGTTGGGAGGACCACAGTTTATAGAGCAACAGTTTCCCACAGATAAGTAATCTAGAAAGATTTAATTTGAATGCTAGTAGATAAATAAGACAATTAGACTGTTATGCTTTACTACATGTTACAGGAAATAGTCAGTGACAATAGAATCTGCTTATGAGTGCAATATGAGATAGGAACTAATGTGTAACAGAATAGATTGTGAGATTTAATTCATTATGCTACATTAATTAGTTTGTGCCAAGCTTCATATTACAATGTTATTATAGATTCCTATTCTAGGGATATTTTGAGGCCAATAGAGTTACAACTAATGGGGGTATGCTGGTAGCTGCGTATGTAATAAAAGTAGGAAATATATAGATATATATATTAGGACATCGAAGAAATTCAAGTGGAGCAAACTTTTGTATTAAAAGACTTAAGACGACATGTGCGAAACCGAAACCTAGATAACCATTAAGGTAGATAAACGTAAATATTTGTAAAGGCATATTATGATTCAGGCCAAAATTTAAAGGAATGGTAGTATTAAACTTATAAGAAAACCCGCACCGAACTTGTGGAACAGGGTTTGGGATAAACCCTACCCGTCCCTGTTCGTTTTCCTAGAAAAGCTATACGCATCTAGTATGGCGGCCGGTGCCAAGAAATGTGGAAAGAATGATCTAACAATAGGTCGGAGAACGAGAAGAGTGAGTTAAGTTGCTTATAACCAAAACACAGGAAAAACTGGAACATGAATCATTAAACAAGATTCGGATAGCCGAGTCAAGACAAACAGTAAAACGAATATGCACTTACAGGTGCTACGAATACCAAATACAACCTTAGCAGGAAAATAAACATACGACCTATATAATCTTGTAAGTATCCAGTTGACAGTAGTGAAATAAAACAATGAAATGTAGCTGTGCCAGAACGATAAACCCCAGAATGGAGGGTGATGTGGTAAGAAAACACCACAATAATGATATTACTCACAATGTTAACACAAAAAACGTTTCCGAAGAAGTCAAATCGAGCATGTAATATGAAGCGGAAATGTTTAAACAAAAGGGATTCTGACTTAATTTCAATAACTTGTTCGTAGGCAAGGAAAATTACACCATGCATCATTCCTGTAATAAAAACCTTCACTCTGCGTTTTCAAAGTACGCCTGGGGTTATTCTAAACTATGCCCAGACAAAACTTAGATTTAAAACCCTGAAACCCCAGTAAATCTTTAGCCGAAATGCACGCCACAACCTCATGCAAATGTTGTGCTGCGGAATACCTGTACATTGTGCGATTAGACATGTCAGTCGCCAAAGATTTGGGTAGGGAATGTTCTATTCAAAGTAGTGTAACCAGTGCTCCTCACCTGCAAGAAACCAAGCAAAATATTATTAAACGAGAACTTGTGAATCAGACAAATTACTTGCAAAGGGTTGTTCAACGGAACACACCAGTTATAAAAGATTAAACCCACGTCACCTTCCATCTACAGGTAAGGAAAAACCAGGGTTTAGAGTGTTATCATTCGAACTCTTTGTTCTACTCTTCAAGCGAAAGCTTTAGAAAAATCTTAAACTAAAGCTAGAAAATCTTAAACTCAGATTCAGTGCAATCATACCTGCGAGAGGAAAGATTAGTCTTTCCCCCAGAGCCGAGAGGTAAGTGGTAGCGTTGGCTCGCGTGGGGATGTTCCAAGACAACCCTTTAAAACGAGAAACTTTCCGGAAGACTCTGTTAAACATTTAGAGGAGCGATAGGAAAAACTTATAGCATTGCAAATGGAAGAGAAAACAAGGGATAACTGCAGAGTTACTCACCACCTGGACGAAAATCGGCCATGCAAACTGTAGCGCGCCAAGAAACCAGCGGAGCGCCAAGAGCAAATGACAGTCTGGAGAGACGAGATCGATAGACAGATTACCCTCGGCGTTTTCCCTCGAAAATCTGCGAATATCAAGGTGGGATACGCGGCAGTGATATCCGCCCGATACATTGTACTGATCAAGGACTGGAGGGCGACAACTGTGCACAGATCAGTGGGTTGTTGTGCCCAAAAGGCGGAGCATTGAATTCCCAATGGATTATGGAGATAGATGTAGCAGATGCGCATGCATGTAAAGTCCTTTCCAGAAGATTAAACCAAGATATTGGTTGATCAAAAATTCAAACCGACGTTGCAAGGACATTACGAGTAATGTTGATATTTATAATGAAACAATATCTCTCAAGCTTAACACAAGAACCACCTTAATCTATGTGCACATTAAACAGATCGCATAGTTACGTTGTATACAACCGTAGGAAGTATTATTGTTAAGTTTAATGCGATGTTATTTGTTTACAAGATAACCATGTTAAAGAGAAGTACGATCTCTTATGTAAAGTTGACATATCTCATATGAAAAGGTTACGTATAGTAAAGCGCCACATTATGCAGAAGTTAAATGTAATAATGCTATGATGATTTGACTACACATATAATTATGTTAACTATATGATAATGCTATCGTTAGATTGTTAAAATGACTATTGAAAATGTATATATATTCTGACAATGGTAAAAAAAAAATTAATTTGTAGTATTGGTCATGTATAACTGTGACATTAACGTTGTTTTGTTATCAAAACGCTTTTAGAGTTTTTAACTAGTTTAATTTTACTGTTCTAGTAAAGTAAAATAAATTTTTTTTTTATATACATGTAAGTGTATGAGTGATTTTGACAATGTGTTATATATATAATCTCAATTGATACTAAATTATATGCCTGAATTTAAATGGATCATAAATTTATTTTTAACAAAAAAGTTTACGAGATTGATTTCCAAATTAAGTAAAATTTTAAATATCTTTACTCTTTACTAAAATCAACACCATTTCCTAAATAGGAGAAGATTTAATTCAACACAAACAATCAAAATCCAAAATCTTTTAATATTTCTTTTAATTAAATATTTGTAAAATGAATCTTTAAAAAGAAAACCCATATTCTATGGATAAATTAAAATATTTAAAGACATAAATATTTCCCCATTAAAAAAGTTGCAATATTTTAAAATTTAAATAAATATAAATATAGATAAACATGAGGTATGGTAAATAAATAAAACCTATTTTTATACATACTCCAGAACTATGGTAAATAAATAAAAATATAAATAAACCACAGGTATGGTAAATAAATAAAACATCTTTTCATATTTACTCCATAATCCTCTTTATATTTAAGAATATTTATGTTCATCAGTGTATATAACTAAGAAGAAATAGAGAGAGAAGGATAGTGATAAGGGAGAGATAGAGAGAGAGTGTGTATGTTTAGGGGTGAGATAAAGAGACAAAGTAAGATGTATGGAAAGAAAGGGGGAGAGAAGAAGAGAGAATGAGAGAGGGGGGATATAGTAATGTAGTTGGAGAGAGAGAGGGGCAGAAAGAGAGAGAGAAAGAAAGGGAGATGGGGGAAGAGAGAGGATTAGAGAGAGAGAGAGAGAGGGAGAGGGAGAGGGAGAGAGAGAGATGGGGTAAGAGAGAGGAGGAGAATGATGGGAAGAGAGAGTATTGGAGGGAGGAGAGAGAGAGAAAGAGAGAGATCAGGAAAGAGAGAGAGAGTTAAGAGAGAGAGATTTGATCCCTCTCGCTTGATAAATCTGGAATTAAAATGGATTTAGGTTAATAATAAAAATATGCCACCACTTCAAAGAAAAATTTGCCTTGTTTCCTTCAACGTTACAAAATAAGAGTTGTCTTGTTAATCTGAACAAAGGAGTTCAGCTCATGTTCATACGTAGCCCAAACTTAATGAAAATGAAAAAGGCTTTTATCACATCAATGTGTCAATCTATCTTTACTATCTTCAAGTCTTTTCTATACCAGACTTCAATAATATACGTAGCCCAAACTTATTGAAAATGAAAGAAGCTTTATCACATCAATGTGCCAATCTATCTTTACTATCTGCAAGTCTTTTTTAAACCAGACTTTAATAATATTGTGATGGACAAAAACGAGTTGAAATAATTAACTTTCTGGGCCAGTGATTTGATTCGTTGGCGAGTGAATAGGTAATGTCTTGGTAAGGTGTTTGTGTAGCTACCCAAGTCACAAGGTCAATTTTTATTACTTATACTTCGTTTCTGGAAATGGGGAACTGCACTTAGAGATAGAGTGGCACATCACTAACCTATTCCTCTTAAATATCAAAATAACAATAATAATAATAAACTTCGTCTTTATAGAACATTTTCGAAATCTACGGTGAAATTCAACACTATCTACCACCATTCACATATAATAAGACAGATGACAGGAACCGCACAGAACGTTAGTTGTGCAGTGGTAGCTGGGTTTGCTTGACCCAATTGTCTCGACTCTCCATATCTATCATTCGCTGTCTAAGGTTGAATTTCTTGAGTAAGTGATATGGCTATCATCCACAGTCTCACATGCATCATTGTATCAGTCGTTGCTAACGCAGTCCTGAACAGATTGCGACTCTAAATTTGGCTTTTTCCTCCTGAAAACGAACGCTTCGGTGATGATTATTAATACGGAAGCTTCGTGTGCCCTCAAATCCTTATCTTTCTTTTCCCCACCAACCATTCGAGGAAACGTGAGAACTATTTTATTCTTGTCGGTGGCTACTTCAACATTGCACAGGATCTTTATCTCAAACGCCAATCAAATATCATACTTTAAAAAAGAATCCCCATTTTCAAATTTACTAAACAGAAATTGGAAAAGTAGGGCGACCACAGAATTCCAAACATATTAACATTCATGATTTATCAACGCTGGCATTACATGAAATTTTTCAAATTAGCTTCATACATGCATAATTATAATTATTCAAAAATCTGAACTGTGCACATAAGATTGATGTAAGAAATTATAGATTGTGATCCCACAATAATATCAGAGTATATGCCTCAATTAAGAAATGATAGGATGGAACCCCACAGCAATCTCAAACAAATATACAATTCCTTTCCCTGCCATGATGGCCATTTTTATTAATGTTGTGTTTAATTATTTTTTCCAATTGATAAATTAAATATAAATTAGTTTAAGTAAAAGCAGATACTTGAAAAATTTTAATATGTTAATTTGATATTGTTTTTTAATAGAGATAAAATTATAGTAAAAATTATTATAATTTAGTTATCAAATTATTAATGGAAACACGATTTCTATCTAAAAATTTTAAATAATCTATTAAGTAAACTAAGTTAGTGATCTAACAATACAGGTTTATCTCACTTTTATTATAAAAAAAAATAACTTCAAATTACTCAATAAACTTTAGCTCTTACTCAATACCTTTAAATCTTGGAAATGCTCTAATTCTTTTAACAAAACTAAAATGATTTTAAAATTATACTCTACTATCATACCAATTTGATATCTTAGTTAACAATGGTTTTGCAATTAAATTATTGCGAGAGAGGTTTATTGAAGGGAGATAATTAGGTATGAAGGTAATGTGCAAGTATCTCTGTGGTTAAAATAACGTTATGTTGACAGATTATTTTGAAATAATAAAAATAAATTATCTTCTAAATATAAAATTATTTTCAAAATTTGTGAATAATATATTTAAACTTTATATTTTTAAAAATGTTTTAATATTAAATTTAAATAAACTATTTAAAAATCTATGTTAATTAATTTATACTAATATCAACTTTGTCAATATATTAATAAATCTACAATTAAAAAAATAAAAAATAAAAAATTAAACATCAAAACATTACACACTATATTTTACATTTTACACATAAAATTTTTGAAAGTTAAATCTCGAATTATAAACTCATGTTAGGTCGGGAATTAGATAAATATACACTGCTTATCATGCATTGAAAAAAGACATAATAGCGTTGATCTTCAGTGTACTCGTCATTGTGGTTTCGTATCAGGCTTTTCCTTCCATTGTGTTTCCGTTTCCGTTTCTATATCAGTAATGCTTTTCTCTGCCCAAGCGTTGTCAAACACTTCAAAAATACAGGTGGCCCTGACATGCTAATCACTTTGAGGTCTCTGTCATGGAGAACATGGGGAAGACTATACTTAGTGGCCACAACAGCTAATCGCTTTCCAGTCTAAATCATAAATTACAAATAGAATATTCACGCTTTCACGTGGACGTTACAATCATTTTGAGCAGCTAGAATCTAATTTAATTGTTGATATATATGTTCAACGTCTTTACCAAGGAGAAGCGGCGAAGGAAGTGCAGTGCCTGTCTACTCCCAGCAGAGGAGATCGTCAGTTCTGGAATTACGAGCGAAACAAAATATCAACATGGATATATCTCCTTGCTGCTCAAAGAAAGGGCTCAACCGTGCGGCCTGGACCAGAAAGTCGGATATGCTTCTATCCGAATACATTCGGATTCATGGCGATAATGGTAGATGGACAAATCTCCCCAAAAAATTAGGTGAATTTTAGAAAACCTTATTAGATCAGAACAAACATATTTATTATTTATATATATTTTGGAGATTCGGTAGAATTGATGAGATTTACTAGAATGTAAAACTTGAATAGGTGCGGTGAAGAGTATACAAGTTCAAATTGAAAGCAGTACCAAAACCATCTCATACACCAATTTTGATATCGCAGTGAAACATAACATCATTTTTACATTTTTGAATTTATTTAATTCCAAAAATCATAAAAATACTTTGCAATTTTAAGAATCATGCATCTGATCACTCCGATCTCGACAAACAATTGCCACGACATCTTAATCTTGGACATCGTTTGTTAACCTACAATTAAACCTGATAAGCCCTACTCTTAGTCCTGATAAACCCTACTCAGAACTTATAAAAAAGGAGAAAGAGTGAGAAACCGTGGGATTAATGTGTCCTTTTACTTCATTACACGTACAAAAAAAATGGGGGGCAGGGGTTCCACTTTGTATATGCTAAGCAATTAAATGCTTTGCAACATTTTGTTTTGCAACTGAAATTTAGAAAATGTATTTACTTTCAACAAGAATAGAATATATTGTCTTTCTTTCAAAGCGAACTTATTTTATTTCATTGAACAGTTCTTGTTAATTATACAATTTTGTTTTCAGGATTGTAAATTATACGATTTGGTTTTTAGGATGAATGATTAATTGATCTTGATGAGTGGATTATTCATTCAATAATAGAGATAAGAATAGCAGTATTTACACAAAGTCGACCTAAGAACGAAAGGAACGAGTATTTATATAAATACATAGTATTGGGATGGAGTCTGGGTAGAAGGTAAGAAAATACTAAAGAAAATGGAAAATAATAGTGGAATAGAAAAGTTTATCATTTTCCAGTTTCATTTTTGTTTTCAAAGGCTCAACAAGTTTAGAAAACAAGAAAGGAAAGAATAATTATGCTAATTTGTAATAGAATGCTAATTTAAAAAAAAAAAAAGATTATTTTTGGGATTTTATATATTTTCTAAATATGTTTAGAAATTTTGATAGATAATTTTTTAAATTAGAAACAAATTTTAAATTTTAGTTTAAATAATAATAATAAGGATGATTTCTAATTCAAAATATATTCAGAAAATAGTGAGAAAAAATATTGTTCTTACTTGGGCAAAAGTCTTTACTGTAAATTTTTTTTTAAATATTTTTTTTTGTTTTCGACTTTTAGATATTTTAGGAGCAGTCTATAGTGCGATTTTTTGAAGGTTTTTACGGAAGTTTTTTCTGGACTAATTTCATTAAATTCTGGCAGGGATTTATTGAAAATAGAAGTTTGATGGGTAATCATGCACAATCAAAGTGCCCTTGAGATTTTTTTAGGGTGCTGAATGGATATATACAGTAAAACAAACTAATTTAAATAACAGAAATCAAGATTTTACCTCAATTTTTCTGACCGGATTCCAACACCTGAAACTCCAAAAAATCGCAATAAAGACAACTCCTATATTTTATTGAATTAGAATCCAAATTCAAACTGAGTAACTCTGCCATAAGGTACATTTTTTTAAATTAGAATCCGAATTCGAACTGAATAACTATTCCTGAATTCTAACTTCAGTGTGAAATGACTAATTAATGTAAGATTTCGTTGGACAGGTCTTCAACGAACCGGAAAGAGTTGCAGATTACGCTGGCTAAACTATCTTCGCCCCGACATTAAACGCGGAAGCATTTCACCAGATGAGGACGAGCTTATAATTCGCCTGCATCGCCTTCTTGGTAATCGGTGCGTGGAAAATCACTAAACATTTATTCACTGACAAAAATCCACTGATTCCCCATGTTGCAGGTTCGTCTTGATATAGTAAAGCGTGTGATGTAAATGATATATGCATGCCCACAGGTGGTCACTAATAGCAGGACGACTACCAGGGCGAACAGGCAACGAAATCAAGAACTATTGGAACACTCATCTCAGCAAGAAGCTGTTGTCTACGGATAACTCTCAGACCAATTCACGTGTGCAATATCTCAAGACAAGATCAAAAGCTCCCCATTCCCTACAAAATCATGTGTTTAAAACAACCCCTGTCAGAATAACAAGGGCGGTGAAACACTCTGACGGTGGTTATGGTTCACATGAAGCCTACAAATTGTGTAATGTTAAAGAAACTCCGAATTCTAATTCCATGTCATGGTGCGACCTACCTGTGAGCGATTCCATTACGGACAATCATTCAGAGCTCATTTCCTTTGGGATGGCAGATGTTAATATTGTCAAAGCACAAGGCAGAAACTCTACTACTACCATGTCGAGTTTAGTGGATGAGGAATCCCCAAATTCCGATAATTTAGTAGGAGATACAGGTTCTCTACATGAGAATTTACAGGATTTCAACGGGCTATCTTCTCCCCGCTGGAATCTTGTCTTCTCTGCTTCAGACTATTCAACAGATTTTGGAGTAGATGAGTTGGACAGCGGAGCGGTCATGGAGATGAATGAGTTTGAAGATAACATGTTTTCTGGCAAATGTTACATGCAGAGCGCCGACAGGTTCACTGTCGCTTATCATGACGGAATGGAAGGATTCTACAACAACACAGAACATGTGAATTGGATTCCTGAACTGGATTATTTAAATGATCTGGATTCATGAAGTCGGTTATTTAAAAAAAAAAAAGTATAGAAGAATAGAAGTAATATGAATGTAAGTCTCATTATCAAGTCCGATCTGGCGCACCTATGTTGTCTCTAGTCTCTAAACTTGCTGCTATTAAAACCCCCAAGGAATAATAAGAACATTATACAGTTAAAGTTAGTCGGACAGATCCCATAGGAAACGTGATCGATCATAGTTCTTAATAAATGTAATCATTAAAATATCAAGGTCCCCTATGTGAATTCAGTTTCCATGCATTGTATCTTGTATCTTGCAGTATATACATTGTTCTACACTTTATAGATGCAATGCATATTTGATTCAGTTTGCATACATGGTATCTCTTGTAGTTGTACAGTGTATAGATGGCTAGCCTACCAATGGGATTTGCAGTGTACCTTCAAAAGTAAAATTTGAATGAATAAGCTTGGTGACCAATCACTAGTGTAAATATGTTACCATTATTAGTAACGGATACAAAATGTACGATTGGTGAAAGAATATAAATGCGAAAATGGACGTCAATGAACTCAAATAATTTAACAGATATAGCATGTTGAGTGCGATGTATTACCAAAAATCCACTGAATCGAAAACAATGGTGATGTGACTGAAATAATATATGCTGGCTCGAGATTTGGGAATGTGGATTATTGGTATATATATATATATATATATATATATATATATATATATATATATATATATATATATATATATATATATGAGATTCTATATATATAAGAGTTTTTTTTTTTTTGTAAGTTCGGTGTGTCCATGCCATTTCTATTTATATTTTAAGACAGGTTACAAAATATAAAGTCATTCTTGGCCTCAACCTGCCCAGGAGGGAAACCAGGTTTATTGGCCTTCTAAAAACATGGTTTGCATCCCAAAATTGGAATTGTCTCTTACGTCTATGACTAGCTTGTACTACCTGAGTTTCTACTTTAATATTTACAAACATAACAGTACTTTAAATTCAAAATTTACAAAAGACCATGAGAACAGACATCATTTAAACCTCAGATGATGAGACAGGGGCAGGGTCTTTGACATTAGTCCCTGGCATTTCAACTTGGTTCAACTGCTGAAGGATCTGCTGAAGAGTTTTCTCCATACGCCCCACTTTTTCATCTAATCTGCTGACCCTATCTGCAGTTTGGTATTGAGTGATCTTTAGGTGCTGCTAGTTGTCCTGAATCTCCAAGAGAAGAGTCTGGGTGCGTAGGTCCGGTTGCATTGCTTCTGTCTTTACTTGGACTGGGTGGTTATTCTGGATTGCTTTTGCTAGCAGGCATTTTACAATCCAATAGGTATGGACTGTCTGGTTAAACAAAGTAAGCCTGCCTCTTGTATGCCCTGGATCAGTTATAAAATCCAGTATTTCTGCTTCAGTCTCAGTTTCCTCTGGTTCCTGGTGGATTTCCTGTTCCCAACCTCGAATTTCATTCCTGGATGCCGAGGGGTTGCTCATGACATATTTGACTGCCAATTCTTCCAGGTGTTCGAGATACGTTTTCCGCCCCCTTTTCTTTGGTACTTGATCTGGTAGATCAGGTTGCTTCCCCTTGTTCGCTGCCCTATAGTGGCGCTTTCCCATTGCTGGAGATGAGGTTTTGACTAATACTGGCATGCAGGAAAAAACAAAATGAGAAAAGGTTTTAAAACACAGCTTGCACCCCACGGTGCCTTCAACCCTTCGTCGAGATGGAAGCTCGACCAACTTCTTGCATTTGATATCAGTGGTATGACTGTGAGGGTTATCATGCGGGAAAAAGGAGAAGTGGATTATGTTTACATCACTCAGATAAGAAGGAAACCTGTTATAACTGAGGTGGTCGCCAATTAAGGAGTTGCAGAGAAGACTATAACTAGGGAGCTTAAGCCAACTTTTCCTATCAAGATTTTGACAGCCTATTCGAACCTGGCTACCACAGGGATTACACTAAAAACTGGGGATTTTGCTCCCATGCCTTCGCACAAGGTTAGTTTCAGGAACTTGGGAGTTGCCGTGGTCGCAGAGGGAAGGGGTGACCAGATCCCATTCTGCTTTCCAGCGCTTAGCAAACGACAGAAGGAACAGAAACAAACTGAAAGTTAAACTATCCCCATCCCTATAGAGAGCATCAACCGCAAGAAAAAATTGAACTTGAAAATAACAAGGATCACAGAAACAGGGAGGGACCTGACTCAGTTCAGGTTCGAGATAATTGCCGAACAATAAAAACGACAGAATTCCTAACCTATCTTCTTCACTGCAAACCATATCTGCCGCATTTACAATCAAGATCTTTAAGGTTATTATCAGAACATACCCGAACAAATTCTCGCGAATTCCAGGTTGCAGGGCTGTATTTTGCCTTCGACGCCTCCAAACTTTCGCATGCCAGGGATAATGCATGCTAGAATGAAGAGGCGGGTTAGATAAACTTACCAAATTTCCTCTTGCCTTTCCGGTTGTCTGACAGCCACCCTGGCCATCATGCACCATCAAACCTTTGCCGGTGGTCGCACCATCCACCTCGCTATTCTGACAGGTCATTTAAATGATCTTAAGTGATGTTTACAGAAGCTCTTGCCACGTTTCGACCTTCCGTTATCATGATGGCAGGTGTTCACCACGATCGGGGGGATGGATGTCATGTTCCACTATCAACTGGAGTGATTGAAGCTCTACTGTCCATATGAGGTCGTTTGGGCGTCCCTCCATATCTCTCCCCACATTGTCACATCCCCAATTTGCTAAATAGTCTGCTGCTGAATTTCCTTTCCTTCTTATGTGGTGAGGGATCAGGTATTGTATGCGTTTCACCAATTGACTCAATTCCTCTATAATAGCGGCTGTTCTCCAACTTTGCGAGATTTTTTCCCATTGCGTTCCCTGCTGAAGTTTTTGGAGGATCCCTGTGACCATAGCTGAGTCCCCTTCAACAATAATCCGTTGAAGGAGATTCTTGATTATACATATAAGAGTTGTAAATTGAGGAGATTCTTGATTAGGATTGCCTAAGAATAGGAATATTTTTATATTTTAAGTAGATATTTTTATTTTTTATTTTTTTATAAGATTTAAATAAAGAAAGATATAAAATTAAATTTTATATAAATTAATTATTTTATGTTTTTTTTATTTAGTTTAAATGTTGAGTTTGAATTTTTTTATGAAATTGTGAGTAAAATTGCCATTTTTTAAAAAAAATCTTAAAACATTTCAAACTTACAAATTATACTATTCAAATTTATAATTTTAACAAAATTTTATTAAACTATAAACAAAATTAACACAAAAATATATCAAACTTTATAAGGTAAAAGAAATAAAAAATTCTTTATTATACTTCATAATTATTTTATTTTAGAATTGAAAATAATTTTTTACATGACAAAAATAATATAAATTTCAAAGTTTAACTGTTAAAAATACTTTTCGATATAATTTTAAAAACATTTATCACAAGTTTGTTAAATATTAATTGTCTTTTTCTCACATTGTTAATACTTATGATAAAAACAATATATAATGAATATATATTATTAAAAAGTTTAGGATAAATATTAATTAATTTTTATTTTTCAGTTATTTATTAAATAAAATAAAATAATATAAGTTATGGGGTAGTTTAATTAATGATGATTGTGAAAATAAAATTTTATGTGTTAGTGATATTGAGGTTTAAATATTTTGTTTCATTTATACTTACACTATAAAACATACATAAACACCTAAAAATTATAACTATAGTTTAATCTTATATCATGATTAACATGAGACCAACCTAATTCAGAAAATAAATAAATAAATATAATATTAAATATACAAAATGAAAACGCAAGATAATTATTATAAATGAATAAATAGATGATAACGATTCATAAATAAATAAGTCAATGATTTCTTTTAGTATATTTAATTATATTCTTTATGAATCGTGATATTTAGAAGACAGAAAGGAGATAGGTTCGGGGGCATAACGTCGAAGAAGCACGTCGTCTATCAAAATGTGCTGTCGTTATTGCAATGGCGTGGGGATTTGCATGTTGGGACTCCTACGGCTCTACAACAATCCTTCATTTGCCTCTGAGTTGACATATTTCTGGTTCCTGGTTAAACACGAATAATGACTATTTTGAAATAGCTTTTCGAAATCTAATGTAGGTGAACTAAATGACTCAGTCAAATTTCCAAAATATGAAATTGATAGCCATGTACATGATTTTGCTATCTTCCGAATGGCTTCCAAATTCAAAAATAAAATTAGGGTATTGAAAAATTCCTTTCCACGTTAGTTTATTGTATGTAACACTATAACTATACATATTCAATATCTTAAACCTGAATACCTTCTCCGGTATCTATGGTGAACCAGAGCTCAATACTATGCCAGAAACGAGACATTGCTTAAACGACGAAGATGTCACGAGTATTCAAACAAAGGTAACTTAGTCGATTCCAATGCAAATGTCCAGTTTATGAAGGCGTTCTCTACCTATTAAAAGTTATCGTAAAAAGAAATTGGAATATTATAATTTTATATATATGATATTGGATTTTTGTTTTTTTTTAACTCGATTGAAGACATTTTTGGATAGTAGAAAACGTGGAAAATTCTACACTCAAACTTACAATTCAAAAAATCTAATAAATTTTGAGAAAATTAAACCCGAAAATAAACTAGAAAATCCTCCAAAATATTAACATATAAACTATTGCGGTTTGATGATACGTATCCCTTCCTTACATAGAATTACATGACATGAAAAAAAATCCTATTTCAGTGTGTTGTGAAGAGATGAAAACAATAAATAGAGAAAAGACACAGATCAAAGAGGCAGCTACAACAATAAACAGAGAGAAACGCGGATCAAAGAGAAATCTACAGCTGCAACATTAAACAAAAACGAATTTGCCGAGTGAATCATATGCCTCAGGCTAAGCCTCTGTATTTATAACAAAATTTCAAGTCGGTTACACTGAGTAAAATATAATTTTGTGAGGTGGTGCTTGTCCTTTTATTTCTTGTAGGTGGTAGTGACTCTTTGACACAGCGGAGGCGGTGAGGCGGTGCATGCTGCACTGTTGGTGAAATAATTATGCTCACATTATCCCTCTTAATTATTTCACAAAAAAAAAAAAAAACTTTGCTATTATATCAAAATGTCATTACATCATACATACTCCTATGTTTTCCATGTGATTTTCAAAGAATTATTTTCCCAAGAGTTGTCTTCTGATCTGCAAAACTTCATACATATTTCATTATTGCTTACTAATTCTCGAATGAAATGATACTTAGTATCAATATGTTTACTCTTCTTATGGAAAACATGATTTCTTGATAATGCCATAGCTGATTTGTTATCACAAAAATCTGAGTTGGTTATTTATGTTCATGCACCAACTCAGTCAAAATTCTTCTCATCCAAACTGTTTGACATGTTGTTGTCCTCACTGCAACATACTCTACTTCAGCTGATGAGGGTGTCACAATGGATTGTTCCACTGATGTCCATGAAATTTTACAAGATGTGCTCTTCTTGTCGTCAATATTACCTGCAAAGTCACTATATGTATATCTACTTTGTTTAAAATTTGAATCAAATCTATACATGATAAAACAGTTTCTTGTTCCAACAACATATCTTAAAATCCTTTTTCCAACTAGCCAATGAGTACTCTTCAAAGACTCCATAAATCTATAAATCAAACTTACAAAAAACATTGTATCAGGCCTTCTTACAGTCAAGTACATAAGACTTCCAACCAATTTCTTATACAAGGTTGGATCAATATTTAAACCTTGATCATCCTCACTGAGTTTTGTACCAATTGAAATTGGGGTTACAACTGGCTTACAATTTTCCATCGTGAACCTTTTCAATATATCCTTTGCATACTTAGATTGACAAATGAAAACACCAACTTCAGATTGAGTTACTTCAATACCGAGAAAATATTTGATTATGCCTAAATTAGTCATATCAAATTATGTTTTCATGCTTGTCTTAAAATCATCAACATATAGACACACAATCAAAATTTTACCTTCTTCATTTACTTTGTATACTAAGTTGGCTCTTCATTTACTCTTGATGAATCCATTATTATTAAGATAGTCATCAATTATACTATACCACACTCGAGGTGCTTGTTTCAATCCATATATTGCTTTATTTAATTTGTAAACTTTATCTTTTTTACCATAAATTTCATATGTAGGAGGTTGTTTCACATAAACCTCTTCTTCCAAAAAACCATTTAAAAACGCAGACGAAACATCCATTTGATATATTTTCCATTTTTTTGTGGAGAAATAATTTGATATATTTTCCATTTTTTTGTGGAGAAATAGCTAATACCATTATTACTGTGTAAGTCTAGCTACATATGCAAAAGTTTCATTATAATCAATACCAGGTTGTTGACTAAACCCATGAGCTACAAGTCTTGCTTTATGCTTTTCAACTTCACCTTCAACATTCACTTTATTTTTGTAAATCTATTTAACACCTACAATATTCTTATCTTCAGGAAAATCTACAAGTTCCCAAGTATTATATCTTTCCATAGCATCAATTTCTTCATCCATAGGTTTTATCCAAACTTTTTCTTTCATGGCTTCATCAAAATTCACTGGATCACATGCAAGTAATGCAAAATTCGAAACTTGATCTATTTCATCATTCTGCTCATGAAATTCTCTTAAACTTCTAGTTTTCTGACCTTTAATTCTATCTTTTAATGTAGCCATTGTAGGATTAGACTCATTACTCACCTCTGACCTTGTTCTTTGTTGTCCACCATAACCTGATGGTTCGCCATGTTCCTAATTTCTCGGTGTTCTACATTGTAATGGACTGAATCTTGGTGATTGACTTGTTGAAGTGCTTGCAGCAGATGTATATGGAATTGGTTGGCCACCTTGTACCTCTTTCTCATTTTCATTATCATCTCCATGAGATAGTACAACTCGCTCTGCAATATATTTATCTATGCTTCCATCCCAAGCTTCTTCTTCCTTGAATTCAACATCTCTACTCATAATGTATTTCTTGGTGATGGGATTATAGAGTCTATATGCTTTAAATTCTTCACTATATCCAACAAAGGTTCATTTCTCACTTCTATCATCTAACTTCTTTCTCAATTCTTTAAGAACATGTGCATAAGAAACACAACAAAAAATTCTTAAATGAGATATATGAAAACTCTTACCATTCCATGCTTCTTCAGTATCTTGGTCCTTCACGCTCTTCATCGGACTTCTATTAATGATATAAACAACAAAAGCTACTACTTCTCCTCAATATTCATTTGGTAGATGCTTTTTCTTCATAATACTTCGAGCCATATCCATAATAGTTCGATTTCTCTTTTCAAATATCCATTTTGCTGAGGAGTATAATGTGCAATAAGCTGCCTCTTGATTCTAGGCAATTGACAAAACTCGATGAAATTTGTTAGCATATATTCAGCACCTCTATCTGATCTCAAAGTTTTAATATTATTTCAACTTTATTTTTCAACCATAGCTTTAAATATTTTAAATACAGAAAATGATTTAGATTTCTGTTTCGGAAGATAAATCCATGTTTTTCGACTGTAGTTATTAATAAAATTTAAAAAGTAAACATTACCAGTGAAAGAAGTTATTTGCATCGGTCCACACAAATCTATGTGAACAATCTCCCATGGAGCTTTCGCCTTATACAAAACTCCAGAAACAAGTTTTTTTCTATGATGATTTCCAGGTATACAACTTTCACATGAGCTCGTTGGATGTTGAATACTGGGTAAACCTTTCACCATTTGTTTCTTCTATAACAAATCTAGACCAAAAAAAATATAAATTACCATATCTTAAATTCCATAACCATGATTCATCGAAATTCTTTGTTTTATAAGCATTCAAGGAGGTAGACAACTCATTTCTCATTATAAGGGGAAACATCTTATTCTTTGTCATTTCAACTCTTGCTATCAACTAATTTCTTGGATATTTGTCAATGATAGTACACACATTATTCTTGAAGAACAATTTATATTTTTTCTCTATGAGTTTTTCAACGCTCAAAAAATTGCATTTTAAGCTAGGCACATAATACACCATCAATTGTTCTTCTCTCACCATTTCTAGTATAAACACAAATTTCTCCTTTACCTTTAATGCATACCTTATTATCGTTACTCAGCTTCACTTCAGACTGAATAGTGATGTCTAGATTGGAAAACAAATCTTTGTTTCTTGTCATGTGATTGCTACATTCACTATCTAAAAACCAATTATTATTTAAAAAATATGGAGTTACATTACAACTCAAAAAAAATGACTTATTATTATCTTCAAATTCTTCTGAGATGTGTGCAGATTGCTTACCAACATTTTCCTACCTCTTCAAACACTTAGTAGCAAACTAACCATATCTCTTGCAATGATAACATTGAACTTTAGACATATCATACCTTTGATTTCCTCAACGTGACGTTATATTGTTACTCCCCCTTAATTTAAGAGGATTTTTTTGAGATTTATCTTCATGCTCATAATAGTCTCGCAGACGTCTTTGATCAATTATTCTTCTGCCTCTTCCTCTATTACTCAACCTTCCTCTGCCTCTTCCTCTATTAAATTGCATCTGAGTTTTGAAGGAATTCTCCAATGTGCTATCATCATATCTTAACATCCTCAGCTCATGTGCAATAAACAAACCAATCAAATCTTTAATTTTCATTTGACTTGTGTCCTTGAACTCTTCTATGGATACAAAAACTGCTTCAAATTTCTTTGGAAAACTTCGAAAGAAATTTCCCGATTTCTCTCTTGCTTGAGAGGTCTTCTCCATAATGGCTCAATTGATTAACAATACGCATGACTTGAGTCATAAAACCATCCACAGTTTCACTATCTTTCATTTTTCAAATTCACGAAATCTCTCCTCAAATTTTGCAACTTGACATTCTTTACTTTCGCTACACCTTGATAGTAGGATTCAAGGGTCTCCCACACCTTTTTCAAATATTCTGCATTTGACACTTTTGAATGCATCACGTCATCTAAGCCTTGTTGAATAAGGCCAAGAGTTTTATTTCCTTTCTGTATGTTGTCTTTCAACAACATTCATTCAGCATTTGGAAGAGCCATCTCTACTACCACATTAGCAGGCACTGGATATCCATTAGTAAAAAATCCCCAAAGATCATGAGAATGTAAAATTGTTCTCATTCAAATACATCAGGAATCATAACTTCTTTCATTAAAAATAGGAACTGATGACTGAGTAATATTTTTATTTGTAATCATCTCTCAAAAATAATTGCAATATTTAGATACAAATATAAAAACACTTTCAATATATTACTTTCAATTCCTCTCAAAGGAAAAATAGAAAAAAATGGCTTCTAAATATCCTTCCAATAAAATTTTTCAATACTTTCAAAAACTTTGTGTAGCACTTTTTAAATAAAATACTTTAAAACACCCTTTTTTTCTTCGAAACTTTTACACTTCCTTAATAAACTACAAAAAAATTATACCCTCTTCATAAAATATGATAGTAGAAAAAGTATTTGCCTCAAGCACCATATAGGCAAAATAAAATCTTCCCAGAAATACAAACAGACTATTGAAAGGCATGCATAGGCTTTTCACTTCTACACAGTAAATTTTTTTGCGATTATAATGATAATTCCCACAATCAACTTACTACCCTTGCTGATGGAGAGTATACTAAAGGAAGAGTTCACTGGTAAAAATACCTGGTTGGTGACTGAGTACAACAACTTGTAGCCACGATACATGGAGATGAAATGCCTGGCAAAAGAATTGAAACTAGAGCACCTGCGGTGTTGTCCACTTCTAAACCTTTATATGGCTCCTTCCTCACTATCCACTTCTCAAACTTGATATGACTCCTTCCTCACGCGAGGCAGCTTCCTCACTCTTTACTTCTCAAACTTGATATGACTCCTTCCTCACACAAGGCAATTGTATGTGCGCGTCACACAGGGCCACACTACACAAAATTCACTGCTCGATTGCTCACTCTCACTAATAGTAGATAAAAATAATAAAAAGAGGAAAAATGAAACTACAACAATAAACAGATAGAAACACATGATCAAACAGGCAGTTATAACTACAACATTACACAAAAATGAATTTGCTGAGTGAATCATATGCCACGGGCTAAGCCTCTGTATTTATAACAAAATTTCTAGTTGGTTAAAATGATTAAAATATAATTTTGTGAGGCAGTGTTTGCCCTTTCATTTCTACAGGTGGTAGTGAATCTTCGATGGTTGATATGACAAGATGGTGAGGCTCTGCAGGTGGCACAGGAAGTGCAGAAGGAATTGGCAGTGAAATAATTATGCTGACAAGAATTACAGGACATGAAAAAAATTCCTATTTCTATGTGTTGTGAAAAGTAAGGGCATATACTCATATGGTTTGATGAATATGGCTCGAGATCAATGTACCAATGATCGAGATTTTCATAAAAAAAATTGAAGTCGTTTTGGTAGTACCAGAGAGATCACTGATGTAAAACAAATAGTGATCTACCCTCCCATCAAATAATGATCTTCTCCTCTCCAATCTGTGATATTCCTAATTATTGACAACTAATTGGAATATTCTATTTTGTTTAGTTTTCCATTTATATTTTGTAAATAAATAAAAATTGATTTAAGAGGTTCTAACACACTTAAGTGAAATAAGACATCCACCTAGTACACAACGTTGTGACTTAAGTGGGAGTCAAGGGGGGCCCAACACCACGTGGAGGAGGAGACCTATGTACACTCTAGAAGCTTCTGCAAGCTTCTGCATAGATAAGGATGAGGATGTGGATAAGGATGAGGATGTGGAGGAGAGAGAGATGCTACATTGGGTTTTGGAGGGAAACCAACGTTATAAAAGATGGAGGAGCCTCCTCATTTCGTTCATGCTTGAGCTATTGATTGTTGAGTGAGACATTTGTCTTCTTTAGCACGCTGGTTGTTTAGCCTGTCTGCAGCACTATTTAGCGCAACCAAGTGTCTCCATGCAGAGATCCCACCCTTAGCCCCAGGGGACTTCGAGTGCCTACTCGGGAAAGGCTATTTTTTCAGCATCATCCTCCAGGACAGCGTTATTGTTGTAGCAACATAATACCGTATTGTAGGGTGTTGCCATGGAGATTCCACAACACCACTTCCTTCTCTTGTTTTTTAGAGGGAGAGTCTTTATTTCCTTTGGAGGATCAAATTGGAAGACGTTGGAGCTAATTTGCAGATATTAGCACTTGGCCAAAGTATTCTATTCCACTCACTATGTAATCCCTCTTAGTTATTGCATTATTTTCATGGTGTAGCTGCTATGAGGGTTTGCAGATTGCTTTGTGGGTGGGATCTCAACTGTAAGGATCAGCCTTCCACTTAGGAGATCCATTGGAGGAGGTCTACTTCAGTTTTTTCATCATCTGTAACCTTCTCTATTTAGTTCCAAGTTTGAGATACAGTAGCTGCCCAAAAACTCTGGCAGTTTTGCCATTTTGTGTATTTCAGCCAATCCCTTGGGGGATTGAGGTAGTTTTTCTTATAAGGGTTAGAGCTTCGCTCCCCTATTGTATTTGGGCCATATATTGTCATATCCATGTGATGAAATAATTTTGGAGCAGTATGGTATCATATATTGCGTCCTCATAGCCTAGTTTTATGCACAAATAACAGTTTTCTTTCATTGCCATGCACATGTATTATTGAGGCTTGCATTGCTTTCTTGAGAGGTTTTTTCCTAAATACTTGTACTCTCTCTTGCTGCTATACATTATTCTGAGCTATATATTCATATTCTTGTCTCACAGCTCCTGGAGAAAATGCTGAAGGGTTTCTGGATAATTCTCTTGTCTTGCGACACCTCATTCTTGAGGGGCTTTCCATGCAAAAATATTGTTTATCCTTGCTGAATTCCTATGCCATGTTTCTAAACTCATTCTCTAGTTTTTCATAGTGTTTTACATCTTATACTTCATAAAAAATTCTGCCCTTGCTTCAGTAAATTCTGCATACTCAAAGTAATGGGAAATCAGGGTTTTTCTTGACTAGTCGGGAAGGAGGAACTGTTTAACATAGAAAACACCTTTTTTTGAGCTTAAATTAGACATGGAAGTCCCTCTTGACCTAATATAACATATTCCAGAACCTTGACCCGTAATTTTACACATATTTTCTTATACACTCCTTTTAGGGTCAAAATCCTCACTTTTCCCCACCTTTTTGCCCTTAAAAGCTGAGTAAATAGTGTTGATGTTCTTTCTTTGGGTTGCTGAGAATTATCAGAAATATTCTAATGTATCTGAAGCCAACATACCTGAGTAATGCATGTTTCAGGCAGGAGTTGCTGAGAAATTCATTTTCTGGATGAGTTATCGTAGTTGTCGTATGATATTGTATGTCTAATTTTATACCACTTGGTGTGTTTATCTTTCTCTCCTAGACAGAGTCTAGAAAGGGCTAGATAGCCTCTAGATATTGTCCTCTTTTAGAGGCGACATATCTGGTAAATGCCCTCCCAGTCAATCCCTGGTTGGAGTTTTGTGGAGCTAGCTATCTATTTATCACAATGCCTACATCCTTACCTCCAGTACCGAGTGAGAAAGGAAGGCTGCATGATCATATACCCTTTAGAGATTATTTCTGAGAATGGCAGTCCAAGGGGGAAGACTTCAATGCAGCTTTTCCCTTCAGATATTACTGTCAGCTCAGGCAGGATGAAGGATGAAGGAACAATGGGTTTTCTATCATGCAGAGTTTAGAGTTGCATCGTACCACTAGAAGGTCACCTTTTCCCATTTATGAGGAATCCACTAGTCCCTGTGAGTCTAAACCCAAGAAGAAGATGATTTTATTGTCATATATTTTCAGATCTAGAAGAAATACATCCACCTTTGAGGAGGTCAAGAAGATTGAAGAAAAAGAAGAGGAAGTACCATGCGCTTCCTACTCTCATCAAGAAGAGATCACATCACCTCTTGAGGAGGCTTGTAATAACGCTATCCCACTCATGGAGGAGCAGCCACATGCATCAAAAGTTGGGTCAGCCAACAATTTTGATGAAGGGACCCTTGCAGCCCTATAAGAAGTTCCAAATGCACATCAAGGCATGAAAAGATTTCCACATTCCATTGTTGCAACAAATTATTCTGATCAATGTGGAGATCTAATTTTGCATGACCAAGAGTCAAATCTCATTGCTACTATAGAGTAGCTTGGTTGCACTACGTTGTGCAGCATGGAAACACTCCAGAAGGAATCAAACCATCATTCTCATGAGCCATTGTTGGATTGTACATCACATTGGAGGTTGGGGTTTGAAGCCTTGAATATTGATGGTAGACATCTTGGAGTAAGGAACCTTTTCTCCCTTCAATATGACACTTTCTCAATGAGCTCTTCTTAGCTCAAAGAGGAACTTCTACTTCCAGATCCAAGACCTTATTGGTTTTGGAAGACTATGGATGGAAGGGAGGTCTCAAGGAGAGATCTCCTTGGAGATGCACTTCGACGCACCATGGAATTCAATGATTTCCTTCCCTTCTCACAAGAGCAGATAGAAGATAGAGGACATCTTGGGATGGATAACATCTCTCATGCTTATGTTGGACATACCTTGAGCCACACACATCATGATGGGAGGTTTTTGCCTACCACCTATTTGATTCTTGACAGGGTCTCATTGATCCTTGAGAAGCTTACATTTCAGAATCCCATGAAGTGTAGAGACAAGAATTTGATTTGGGAGGATGGTAGCCCTCATGGGAGGAGTACCACGATGAGGAGAAGAAGGAGGCATCCATAGGTGATTGAGTGGATGTGGTTGATGAACAAGGAGCTAGGAAGCTACCTACATATCTATGATACCAGGCAGCAGGAGGCTTGGCTACGATGGTTACTCTTGAAAGAGTTTGGCCACCACTTGGAAAACACTCTTCCTAAGAGTAGGAGGATGGAGAAAACATGGCAGGATACTTGCATCATTGAGCAACATAGAGAATGGATGCATGATGTTGATGTGTCGTCATCACATGAGATGTATGATGGAAGTATGAGGAGGCAGCAAAATACTTTGTTGCTTTGCTTGGGAGAGCAAGGGCAGATTTTCTCTCACACTTTGTATGATGTTGTAGGAGGAGGGGATGGCAGTATCTCCTTGGTATTTGATGTTGATTGGCAAGCACTTCCATCTTGGGAAGTATTCCACATTGGTTGCAGCATTATTGGAATAATCTTTGACAAGGAGCATGTCAAAGCACATAGTTGTGTATTGACAGGAGCTTATTTGCATAAGCTCACAGCGTTGTCACCTTGGAGTAAAAACTTATGGATGAAGTGTGCCCAGCAGAGATATGGTGGATATATAACCCATAGGTCCCAGGATCACTTCATATTTATTGCACTTTATGAACAAAGAGGAGGTAATGATGATAGAGACATCTATGGCATATTCTTCTTGACTTGGGTTTCCAAGCATAAGGAGGATTATCTTCTTACAACACATGGTTCATTCTTCTTCACAGCATGCCAAAACACTATGGAGGACTCATTTATGGACCCATGTACCATATTAATTCTAGCATATGGTGATAAGCGTGTTTATAAATTCATTGATTTGCACACTCTTACCATTCTTATGCAGTGCATTACTTCACAAGAGGGCAAGCTTGTCAATGAATTGTATTGGGCCAATCTACATGATGGAGGCAGCCATCTCTTTCGTGGCCTTGGGAAAATGTTTCATCACTACATGTATGTTCATTTTCTGCACTATAGCATGTATCATATAGAGACATGCATGATTAGCCATGTAAAAAGAAACATTTTTCCATCTACTCTTATCAAGCAGCAACTTGTAAAACTGCGCTGTACTTGTTTGGGAAGCTGTTGGTACCTTCTTGCACCACATGAAACCTTAAAAATTCTCTTCATGATATTGTTGATCATGACTTCATTTGCTGATAAAATTTGTAAAGGAAGCATGATTATGAGTAGGGCACATGAGATGGATGTGGCCTTGAGTGGGAAAAATTCTCACATTTTCAGCACTACATGTTCCAATGGGAGCATGGGAGGAGGTATGGCCACAACTACTACACATGTCTTCTCTTTTGAAGTGGGCCATGAGATTGATAGTCATCCGTTGTACAACCATGGGCAAGTGTTTGATCTTGTGTTGTTTTCCTATTTAGCCATTTACTATCCTTTGGTAGATGTGATGAATCATGGACATTGCTTGCCATGTAATTTTATGAAGTTGCAGTGGATGAGACTGTGCTGTATCCTTGTGAGAAATTGTTTGCATCATGTATCATCATGTAAAACCTTAAGAAAACCTCTCATTAGGATGTTCCATGATGACCATGTCCTATTCTTCATGGATGGATTGTTTCGGGCCAGCTTGTTCTTCATTGTTGGAGGAGCCTTCTTTGGAGGATTGTTCTTCACTTTTCCATTGGAGGGCAATAATTTTGCAGCCCAGGATCATCATACACTCTATACTTTTCATATGTGGAGAGAAGGACAACATGGGGGAAGCTATGATGCTTTCCAAGTTCAGATTTTCAGCCCACCTTCATTACCGGAGCTTGAGGTGGAAGGAGATTTTCAGGAGTTTCCTTGTTGGGAGGTGGCTTGTTTTATTTGGATGATTGCTTGGAGATGGAGGATCCACATGAGGGAGATGTTCCTCATTATATTCCAGACTCCATGCCTTGAGTGGAGAGAGGTGATGCGTTGGTACACAGTCGATGGGACAGCTTACACCATGACAGATACAACACAGCGGGAGTCATGGTCTTCACCTCTTAGAGCAATAATCATAGCCAGAGGAAGTGCATAGTCCAAGCTATGGGACTTGGGCTATTATTGGCCATGCTAGCCATGGGATCCGGAAGGATTTTTGGTTGGCTGGTACCGTGAGGGATCATTTTGGGATCCCATAATTGAGAGATCCCTTCATATCAGGGTGATGCAGAGGACATGGAAGATTTAGTGGTGCATCTGAGACCCAGGCACATTTTGCAGAAAGGAGACTTGTTCAGGCAGTTGCTTGAGGGCAAGCAACATTTTGCCGGGGGGGATTGTAATATTCCTAATTAGCAACAACTAATTGTAATATTCTATTTTGTTTAGTTTTCCATTTATAGTTTGTAAATAAATAAAAATTGAGTGAAGAGGCTCTAACTCACTTAAGTGAAATAAGGCATCCACATCCACCTAGTAGCACAACGTTGTGACTTAAGTGGGAGTCAAGGGGGGCCCAACACCACTTGGAGGAGGGGGCCTATGTACACTCTAGAAGCTTCTGCGTAGATAAGGATGAGGATGTGGAGGAGAGAGAGAGGCTACATTGGGTTTTGGAGGGAAACCAATGTTACAAAAGATGGAGGAG
Organism: Pinus albicaulis; assembly: GCA_034641835.2. Taxonomy (NCBI): domain Eukaryota; kingdom Viridiplantae; phylum Streptophyta; class Pinopsida; order Pinales; family Pinaceae; genus Pinus; species Pinus albicaulis. The sequence goes on from CM076581.1 coordinate 1,098,646,567, forward strand.
CCTCCTCATTTCATTCATGCTTGAGTTATTGATTATTGAGTGAGACATTTTTCTTCCTTAGCACGCTGGCTATTTAGCTTGTCTGCAGCACTGTTTAATGCAACCGAGTGTCTGCGTGCGGAGATCTCACCCTTAGCCCTGGGGGACTTCAAGTGCCTACTTGGACAAGGTTAGTTTTTCAGCATCATATTCCAGGACAACATTATTACTACAGCAACATAATACCGTGTTGTAGGGTGTTGCTGTGGAGATTTCACAACACCACTTCCTTCTCTTGTTTTTTAGAGGGAGAGTCTTTCTTTCCTTTGGAGGATCAGATTGGAAGACATTGGAGCTGATTTGCAGATCTTGACACTTGGCAAAAGTATTCTATTCCACTCACTGCACAGTCCCTCTTAGTTACTACGTTATTTTCATGGTGTAGCTGCTATGAGGGTTTGCAGATTGATTTGTGGGTGGGATCTCAAGTGTAAGGATCAGCCTTCCACTTAGGAGATCCATTGGATGAGGTCTACTTCAGTTTGTTCACCATCGTTACCCTTCTCTATTGATTTCCAGATTTGAGTTGCAGTAGCTACCCAACAACTCCGACATTTTTGCCATTTTGTGTATTATAGCCAATCCCTTGGGGGATTGAGGTATATTTTCTTATAAGGGTTAGAGCTTCACTCCCCTATTGTATTTGGGCCATATATTGTCATATCCATGTGTTTAAATAATTTTGGAGTAGTATTTTATCATATAATACGTCCTCATAGCCTGGGCTTATGCAGAAATAACAGTGTTCTTTCATTGCCATACACATGTATTATTGAGGCTTGCATTGCTTTCTTGAGAGGTTGTTTCCTCAAGAATTGTACTCTCTATTTTTTCTAGAAATTATTCTTGGCTATATATTCATCTTCTTATCTCACAGCTCCTGGATAAAATTCTGAATGGTTTCTGGATCATTCTCTTGTCTTGCGGCACGTCATTCTTGAGGGGTTTTCCATGTCAAACTGATGTTTAACCTTTCTGAATGCCTATGCCATGTTACTAAAATAATTATCTGGTTTTTCATAGCTTTTTACATCTTATACCTTCAGAAAATATGTTTCCCTTGCTTTAGTAAATTTCTGCATACTCAACGTCATGGGAAATCAGGGTTTTTCTTGACTAGTCGGGAAGGAGGAACTGTTTAACAGATAAAAACGCCTTTTTTTGAGCTGAAATTCGACAAGGAAGTCCCTATTGACCTAATATAACATATTCTAGAACCTTGACCCATAATTATACGCATATTTTCTTATACACTCATTTTAGGGCCAAAATCCTCACTTTTCCCCACCTTTTTGCCCTTAAAAGCTGAGTAAAGAGTCATGCTGTTACTTATTTTGGTTGATAAGAATTTTAAGACATATTATAAGGTATCTTAAGCCAAAATACCTAAATAATGCGTTTTTCAGGCACGAGTTGCTGAGAAATTCATTTTCTGGATGAGTTGTCAAAGTTGCCGTATGACATTGTATTTATAGTTCTATACCACTTGGTGTGATTATATTTTGATCCTAGAGAGAGTATAGAAAGGGCCAGATAGACTCTGGATCTCGTCCTCTTTTAGAGGCGACATATCTGGTAAATTCCCTCCTAGTCAATCCCTGGTTGGAGTTTTGTCGTGCTTTAGAGATATCCCCGAAACGGGATATTACACAATCCTATTTATCAAATCTCATATTATTTAAAAAACTCTTACGTGTTTCTATTGTGTATGTTTTTTATATTTATTTAAAATGTATCATTAATATATAAATGAATAAAATTTCGTGCAGTTTCACAGATTATACGTGTATTTCTATTGTTTTTTATTTTAATATATATATATGATGATGATGATGAAAAAAATGGAGTGCAGTGGCAGAGGTCTAGAATTTCTTGGTGCTGCAACTGGTGATAGAATTTGGATCAGCTTGGGAAAAGGGTTTTGGCTTTGTCCAAGGAACAATGGCATCCATCACTCGATGGTGTAGGTGGGAGACTCTTCCTTGGTGGTCGATGGCGAGGCGGTGGTGGAAAAGGAGGCGCACCCCCTTGTTGCTCTGTTCTAAAGCTCCTCTACTGCTGACAGAAAATAGGATTCCTACTCCTGAGAAAGGTTATGAAGGGGGATATTAGAGGGGCTTTAGGGCCGAAAATACCAATAAGCATGAGGCCAACAAAAAAATTATTAATTCCTCTTGACTCGGTGTTTTTTTTATTACCGCATTTAATCGACCTATGGAGTACTATGTGCTATCTGCAGAGATGAGGGCTTATAAAGGGTTTGGCGATGGATGTGGTTGCAAGAGCAACCAAGCTATGTTGGCTCTTGTTCTTAATCTAGGGGTTGCACACTCTACATGTGAGGAAAGACGAATCTAGGGCATGATGGGTTTTGGATTTCTCTGCGAGGTGCTCAACCCCTCCCGTCGCTTGACATCCTCTGCACTAGCGCAGATGGTTATGGCCCACTTTGTCTGGGTTACCATTTTTTTTATATCAATATTTCCCTTTACCTTCTCGTTTTTCAAATCATATTCCAGGGAACTTGATGTCTAGGGTTCTCTATGAGGGAGGGTGGCTTGGTGGTTGGCCCCTCATTGCACCCATTGTTGTCTAGGTATGGGGGAAGGCCCTCACCTCTGTATTTCTTATCTACTGGCCATATTCCCCCTAGACTAGGCTCGTCCCCTGTTGGTTCTCTATACCCCGAGGGGATGGGCACATATCGCACTTACTATTTTTTTTGTGGTGGGGGCTATGCAACAATGCCTCAATACCAACTATTGATTAAATCAATAGATGGGAAGACAATCATTCTGTGGGTGTTGGACCTTGAGATAGTATCATATTTGAAACAAAAATTAAAGTCTACTACGAGCATCCCGACCCAAAAATAAAATCTATTTTTTTCAGGAAAATCACCATAATAAATATCTAAATTAAATGAATACTAAATTCAAAGAAACTCCACCTTTTTTCTAAACATAAGTCTCAGAGGTGGTGTTCCAGGAACAAAAACAGCTACTAGATCATCAACAATAGGAAAAGGAATACTCTCATTCAAGGATATCCTGTGAAGGAAAGCCCCCACACAGGGGAAACAACAAATTCCAAACATGTCACTACCAGGTTCATATATTGTAGAAAATACAGAGGACACTTCAAATCTCACAACAGAAATACCAGAGGTAACTGGGTTATTTAATGCACTGCAGTCAAAAGTTTCCATCTGCCACTTTAATGGATACTCACCAAAACCTGAAGAGTTACATGCATGGATACACAAAAACTAGACCCGAAACAATGATATTTACCTAGTGCAAAAGGCTTCTTCATGGTTCAAATTTATAATATAGAGGACTACATTTTGGACACTATGGAAGGTCACAAAAATGCCTTTTTGGATGAGACTACACAACCTGCCGCTCTCGTTTTGGCACCATCAGGTCGTAGAAAACATTGGGAATTATGTAGGAAGGTTCATAAAGTTGGAACGAGAAACAATGGACAAAGGTTTTAAAAATGATAAACTAATTGTAGCATATCTATGTAATCTAGCATGAAAATGTTTGGAGTTAAAAAAATTTTACACATTTTATTCAAAGGTAACTATCCAATTTACTATTTGAGATTCCTCATTAACCATTATAAAGAATCTTCATCATTACATATATTTAGTAAGGGAATAGTAAATTACATAACCATTCCCAACCACTGTTGTAACATATTAACATAAACATAAACTTTCTAATGTAACCTTGCATCAATTCCATGATTATTTTAACTCAACTAGTTATTTGTATTCTTATTAATATAAAAGTGAGATCATGTAAGGAATCAACATCATAAAATGGCACAATAGGAAATCATATCATTAGACTTCGATATACCATAGAAACCCCGTAGAGTGAAAACCAACAAACATTTAATTTTATTAATATTATTATTAAATACTCGTGAGGGTGTTCACCACTCATTTAATGGCTATAGAGTCCATCCATTGACCACTTTCATAAAATATTACAAATAATATCATCTCAAAAACAACATAACTTATTATAAGATATTACAATTATCATGACATCATTTACCCACAAACCCTTTAGGATTGTGTATTTAGGGCCTAGTTTTTTCCATCAACAGATTATCCTACAGCTGGCATTTCTTCAATCTGCATAGACCACTAACTTATTTGTTGTCATAACTGTAACTTAAGCCATCATTATATGTAAGATATTTTTCCTGCAACTACTATTTTGAACAACCTTTTATATCAGGATTAAATCAAGTATTAACCAAACCAATTCATAAATCTGTATTATCGGTGCTTCACCATCTATTCATTTACATTCACGAAATGCAAAAAAAATATCATGACATTTTTTCTTTAATATAATTACATATTCATTAGTTATAAGCGTATAAATATCAATGCATCTCTATAAAGAAATACCACATTAACTAATATTCTCCTAGCATAAGCACACATTGTTGCAAGAGAAATCACTACAATTGTCCAAACATTCGTTTAAAGAAAAATAACCCATAAATTATGATATTAGTGCATGTGAATTACATAAAATTTATCAAAATATCTATGTCCTAAACTATTACTTTTAGTGTGTTTTGTCGATGTAATGTCTTAAATTGTTGCCATAAATTATCGACCGGAGTTAGTAACCTTACGAAGTGCAAGTGCACTACATATGCTAGAAGACTTTTCTTACTTATTTCGTTGTGCTGATTTTAAATATTTTTTTAGGATTTTTTGTTTATCTAGAATGTCTAAACAAAATTGAGAGACTAAGAACTAATTTCTGAAATGAAATCTAAATTTAACTATCAAAGCTTCGATGAGAATTCTTCTTTAGCGTGTCTAAAAATGAACAAGTAACTTCAAGGAAAATACAAAAAAGAAGAAACCTCAATATTTTTGTATGTTTTATAGTTTTTATGTAAATGAAATTGAAATCAAGAAATCACTAGAAAGTAATCACAACCAAAGAAATATTTTAATGATTGAAAAATAAAACTATGGAAGAAAAGGAAATGTTTTATGTTGATCTAAGAAAAAAATTTAATATACGAATCACTTTTAAAGAAATTATTCTAATGACTGAAAGATGAAACTTGCAAGAAGGAAGAAAATTATTCTATGATAAACTTATATCGCATCAAAAGAAGCTAATCTAAGCAATAAATTTTAAGCTATAAAATCAACCTATGTCTGAAACTATGATAAATTATTTAAAAAAAATCTATCTAAATAACTTCTAAATCTATTTAATGAAATGATGAAACATCTATCTAAATTACTTGTAAATTGATTCAGCTATAAACAAACCATCAATCCAAATTGTTTCTAAATCTAGCAAAGCATATATCTGAACTATCTCCAAATCTTATTCAATTACAAAGAAAAGCATCTATCTAAATTATCTCTATAAAGGAGAGTACCTACCTGGATTAACTCTAAACCTATTCAACTATGAAACAAAAGAATATATTTCATAGCGAAAATTTTCAAATGGAAATAACAAACATCTAGTATCAAATCTAAGCATCTATACTAAGTAAATTCAAAAGCTATTTCCAGTGAGGAAGAAAACATAGTATATGTCTACTGTGAAAAATTGAAATACATGCTTAATCTATGAAATGAAAACAAATTATATGTATATTGTGCAAAAGAATGAAATAAATTTATAATCTATGAAATGCATATGTAAACAGAGTTATGCTACGAATTATGACAAGGAAATCAAGGTAAACAGGGAATCTAACTATGCGGAAAACAGAGAAGAAAGCATAAGGAATTGAACTACAAAATAACAGAAAAATAAACTACAAAACCTCTTCTATGCAAGGGCCCTCCACAACAGAATGGTTCTGAATTTATTTACAACTAAATATGCATCAATGATTCTAGAAACGCCTTCCCCTTTGATTGATGAAATTTTTTTTTCAATGTATGACAGTTTTATAATAAAATCGAGCTTGTTTCATGTTTACATAACCCAATATCTATAAAAGAGTTGAATTAAATGTTTGAGGTGATCATGCCTTTAAATACTAATCAAAATAGGCATAAAACTATAAATAAAAATTCGATCTTTATTTCTTTCACGGTTTGCTACGTTGAGAGCAAATCGTGAAGCGTAATCTTCTCACTTGCTTGTCTCAGTTATTTTCTTTAACTGACCCTTTGACCACAATCCTAGGCGCTAGCCTTCTCGATTCTGGACAGGTAGATATGATAAAATCAATCAATCGATAATTTTTGAACTGCCCATGTACTTCGCTCCTTCATTAATTCTTCGGAACCTGTTAAACGATGGTAGTGGCTGCATAAACAAATATTAGCTGCACAATTGCATGAATTTTGTAGCTAAATACAATTTTTAGTCAAATAATAAGAAACATTTAAAATATGAAAAAGATATAATTAAGGTACCTTACCAAGCTGAAAATTTATAGATCAATGCTGTTTGAGCTTATGGATTTTAACAAAAAGGATGAAAAAGGTAGTGAAATGGATGTCGAAATTGAGATAGTCTTGAGGCTCAACATACCCCCACTAAGAGACCATTGCATGTCCTCTTGCAAATACAAAAGTTTGAGTCTTCATCTTATCACTGCATCTACTCTGATACTTTTTCCATGACATCCAACTTCATCTTCTTTCCTTTCTTTAAGGTCACGAACACCCTTGGCTTACTGAGCAGAAGTTTATACTTCAATTTTATGACATTTTTGCTCAGAAATCTATTCTTATTTTTCAACTTCTTGTTTTTATTTAACCACAATCCAACATGTAGGAGAGTATTATCATTTATGTTTTTCTCAATTTTGATTCTGTATCTTCAAAGCTTAATTTTCTTGTTTAATATTACTATTTAGGGTCTCTAGTACAAAAATTTCTTGTTTTAGAGTATTTACTAGAGGCTCTTGTGGACTACAAGGTTGTTATTCAAAAATTAATGTCTTCCCTTCATTTATTATTTCTTAAGACTCAATGTAATTATAAATTTCTTGTTGAACTATATTAGTTTGTGGAGATCTCTGACTCCGATCTTGTGTGGGAGAAGCAATAGTAGGTGATGGTACCTCAGGATCTTCTTCTAAATAAAGAAGTTATGATACTTCTGGAGGCAAGATTTTGAATACTTGGCTAAGTCTAGAAATTATTCTTACTACTTGTGGAGGATTTTGAGTTTTTGACTTCTCTGTGTTTAGGACTTTTTCTTTTCCTTTAATGTTTCCTTATTTCTATCTATCTATTTGTTTCTTGACTTTTTTCAGACAATTTTGTAATAGGAATTTCATCTTCCGACTATCCTTGTGATGGATTTTCATTCTCAACAAAACTTTCAAATTTTATTTTTCTTCCTCTTTTCCCTTCATTATCACTAGGTTTTTCATGTACTTTCTCTAGGAAATGAGTTTGAATTGAGAAATTTCCCCAAGTATCTCTTAGGATTTTTAAATGAAATTCAATAAGCATTTTTATCAATCCATGATGATACATTGTATTATCTATGAATTGAATCCTCTTTTGAACAGTTCCTGCCATATTCTTAAGTTATTTAGTAAAAAGAATGGAAGATTTATCTCTTTATCTTCAAGAAAAATCATTAATAACCTAACATGATAGAAGAACATACATCCAAACCTTCCTTCACAAGTAGAAAAAATTCTAAATTATTAACAACATATTTCTCCATTTTCCCTTAAGGTTTGTGCTAGGAATTCCCTTTTAAAAAATTATAGTGTCTATAGCTTGGTTCTTTAGGAAGGTTTTACATTCTTCTCCACTGGTTCCTCTTTTATTAAACAATCTCTTTGTTTTCATTGCTACACCAGTTGCTTCTTCCATGAAGGATTCTATGACTGCAAATTTTATGTCACTGATTTCATCTTCTACTCTATCAAAGGCCATAGAAAAATATTTAGTGACTTCTTTATGGAATCCATCAAATTATCCATGAAGTTAAGCTTCTACACTTTCTACAATATTTCCTTCATTTTCGGATATCGTTCCATGAACTTCTTTCCCACGGGCTCTATTCACACAATTAGACCCATAGCTTGCTGAGAGTTTCACCTTCAAGAATGCCTCCTTTAACTAGGTGAATTTAGGGTTTCATTATAAGTTTGGAAATATGGTTATTTATGTGGTGGAATGGTACAAACCTACAGGTAGACGAGTGAATGAGTGAGGCTTCAGGGTTATTAAGAGCATGAGTGGGGTTTTAGAATGAGAAATTACTGTTTAGATCATTAGTCAATGAAATTGGATTTGATCATTAGGGAGATCATGATGAGGTTTTAGTGGCGAATCATGATATTAGATCTTGATTTAGCATAATCAGTCTTTCTAACGATGACATTTGAGCTGGTGGTATATGATCATCTAGTTAATATATATCAATGTTTGCAACCATATTATTTAAATAAAATTTTGTATTTGCATACCTTCGATATAGTTAACCTTAATTGTTTCTTATTTACCTTGGTTCTTCAGGTATTCTTCAGTATGATCTTTAGTATAGTTTTCAGCTACTTCTGTCAAAAGGTCATGTTGTATATGGGCTACAAAATTGTATAAGAGCTGTAGAATTTTATGAGAGATGCACAAGTTCAATAATTATGTATCTAAAATTTATTCAGTGAAAAAGAAAGAGAAATTCAAACAATTTGAGACTTTTAGGATTGGAATGAAGAAAGTCTAAGATGTCAGAAATAAATTCTAATTTTCACCTTATATTTTCTATATAAGAATGCCAACCAATGATTGGTTTATATATATATATATAATTTTATTACATTTTCAATTTTATTTTTTTTAGATATGAAAATAAAAATAAGGGTAGGTTGGAGAAGAATGAAGATTCCTCTTAACCAACGTCATATCGGCATTATCTTGAAAAATATTGAAAAACTCCTCCTTTGTCAATGGCTTATGATAAACCTTTAGTTGATCTCCATTTACAAGGAGAGGAGCATTTTATTCGTCAATAGTTCTAATCCTGACTACTCCATTATCAAATAATCTCTCAATCTCCTAATCCTGAAGCCAATGAGTTTGAAATTTACCTTGGAAATATTTGATCTTTGAGTAAAAAAAGAAGTGCCCAATCTCCTACTTGAATTTTCTACCTTTAATCTATTTTTCATGCCACTTGGATCTTTGTTGCGAAACTATTTTGGTCTTTTGAACAACACATTTTCTTATTTCATCAAGCTCATTGATTTGTTCCATTCTATGCCTTTGTACTTTTGACAAGTCAAGTCCCAATTTGACTGTTGTTTTGAAGGTTCTGATTTGGAACTTTATTCGAAACAGGACTTGCTTCCCATAAACAATTTCATAGGGAGTGTGACTTGTTGTGTTTCTCCATGTAGTATGGTAGGCCCATAAAGCTTTAGGAAGCTTTTTTTCCCAATCCCTCCTATGAAAATATACAGTTTTTGCGAGGAATTCTTCAATCAATTTATTAGTAGAATCCACTTGTCCATTTTCCTATCGATGGTATGGATTAGACTTATTATGCTTGATTTTGTACTCTTACACAATATGTTTCACCATTCCTAATGTAAAATGAGTTCCTTGACCTGTCACAATTTCCCTTGGGACACCAAAATGAGTAAAAATATCCTCAAAAAGAAATGAAACTACAAAATTTTCATTGGCAGAGGAAAGTTCTTTAGCTTCTACCCATTTAGTGACATAATCAGTGCATACAAGAATATATCTCTTTTGTCTTGATGGTGGATTCATTGGTCCAACAAAATCCAGAGATCAATTTTCAAAGGGTTTGATGAGTACCTGTGGTTGTAATGACATTTCATATGAAGGAACATGTTTCCCCATTCTTTGACAACTATAACATAAGCTCAATACTTGAATATAAAGATTAAAGGTATCTCTACTTGAATGGTTCATGAGGCACAATACTTGCTAAGGTTTTTCAAATGGGGTAGAAATCTAAGTGGGTTTGATTGTGGGGAAAAAAAACTCCACAACTAAGCATGCTTGAGGAAGAGGAGTTTTGGGATGGGTGACCTCCCGGGAAGTCCTAGTTATAGGGTGCAAGCCCTGGAAGTGATAATTGACACTATGTGATTCATTTCACTAGTTTCAATCCCACTTCATCACCCCTGTGAGCATCACCCGATGAAATGAGAGCTAAGTGGACTATTAAAAAATTATGAGAAACTAGTCAGTTATGACTACCACTCATGGAAATGGTCATATATGAATGACTTACTTAACGTAGTTGAATCCCAAAAATGATATCTAATACAATGCACTGCAGAAAATCCTCATACTTAAATACAAGGAGTAAAGGGATCTCTACTTGAATGATTCATGAGGAACAATACTTGCTAAAGTTTTGAAAATGGGGTAGCAATCTAAGTGGGATTGATTGTGGGTAAAAAAAAATCCACAGTTAAGCACGCTTGAGCCAGAGGAGTTCTTGGATGGGTGACCTCCCGGGAAGTTATCGTTACCGGGTGCGAGCCCTGGAAGTGATGATTGACACTATGTGATTCATTTAATTAGTTTCAATCCCATTTCTTCACCCCTGTGAGCATCACCCGATGCAATGAGTGCTAAGTGAAATGTTCAAAAATCATGAGAAACTAGTCAGTTATGACTACCTCTCATGGACATGGTCATATATGAATGACTTAATTAATGTAGTTGAATCCCAAAAATGATATCTAAACTATCACATCTTTTAACATATTCCTTGGCATCCTTCAAAAGGGAAGGCCAATAATATCCTAAAATAAGGATTTTGTAGGCAGTCTTGTTGTTAGAAAATTTTCCTCCACATGGCTCATCATGGCATGCCTTCAGTATAATAGGTATTTCATCCTCTCTTACACATCTTCTAATGATGATATATGGACCTGTCTTGTACAATTCCTCATTTACCCAAGAATAAGATGCACTCATTTGAATTATATTTCCCTTTTCTCTAGGAAAGAAATATGATTATAGTTTTCTATGGATAAATAATTAGCAATGTCTGAAAACCATGGAGATTTAGTAGATACTGCAAAAATACATTCATCGAGAAAACTATCTTCTACTGTTAAATCATTATTATCATTTTGAATTATAGACAAAAATTCATCAACTGTGTTTTAAAATGGTGATATTAAATTCTTGCAATAATAGTAATCATCTTGTGACTCTGTCATTACTAATAGATTTATTCATTAGATATATAACTGTAGAATTATCTATGTGAATTAAAGTTTCATAATTAGTGATGTAATGTCTAAACTTGTTAATAGCATGGGCAACAACTAGAAACTCTTTTTCAGTAACAATGTAATTTAACTCAACTGGAGTGAAATTATCAATTGTGTAGTAGATGACATAAGAGGTCTACTATTTATTTCCTAATACAGCTCCCAAATTCGTATATGAAGCATCAGTTGAGATATGAAAAGGTAATTTCCAATTTGGTCCTCTTTAGAAGGGTGCTTCAGATCTCTTTGCTTTCAAAGTTTCAAATGCCTTTTGGCACTTAGGGTTCCAGCTAAATTAACAATCATTTGTGAGAAATTTGAAGAGTGGAGATGCAAATTTTGTGAATTTTTCTATAAATCTTTTGTAGTATCCTATAAAACCAAGAAAAATAGTAACATATTTTTGACAATTTGGGATTGCTGATTTAGAAATAACTTCAAATTTAAACGAGTCCATCTTAATTCCATTTCCTAAAATATGGTGTCCTAAAACAATTCCTTTAGTAAATATCATAAAAAGGAAATTCATGACTTAACGAGACATTTTATTCCTTACAACTTATGATAAATTTTTCCAAATTTTCAATGGCTTCTTCAAAATAATTTCCATAGACTATAATATCATCCATATAAACCTTCACATAGTCATGAATTAAATCAGAAAAAATACCTAATACCACTCTTTAGAATGTTGCAGGTGAATTTCATAATCCAAAAGGAAGTAATTGGTAAGCATAAGTTCCCCATGTACAGGTAAAGGTGGTTTTTTCTTGATCTTCGGGTGCTACTTGGATTTGGTTATACCCACTAAAACTGTCCAAGAATGAAAAATATTTCTTCCCTGCTAATGTATCTAAAACTTGATATGTGAAAGATAACAGAGAGTGTCTTTTAAAGTATATTTATTCCACTCCCTATAATCAATACACACCCTCCATTTTCCATTCTTTTAATGGACAATTACTAAAGGTGAAACCCATTGAATGTCTAATACTGGATAAATAATGTGTACATTTAGCAGTTTTTGTAGTTCTTCCATTACAATTTCCCTAAGATTTGGATTCATTCTTCTTTGAGGTTGTCTAATTGGTCTAGAATTTTCCTCAATATAGATATGATGTATGCAAGTTTCAGGTTGATTCATTTCATGTCAGTGTATTCCCATGCATATGCAGAATAATGCTTTTGCAATGTTTTTATTAACTCCTCTTTTGAAAATCCTTCTAGGTTTTTGTTTATGTTTAAAGTTTTACTTGGAAATATTTCAGTTGAAGAATTAGCAAATTATTCCATAAAATATAAAGACATTTGTCTAGATGATAAATATTCAATATTACATTGTTATTGAAAATTTTGACTATTCTCATGTTTTGAATATGATTCATGATTTTCTATTGATTTTAGAATTTGATTTTCTTCACTAATGTGAGAGATAGTAAAAATAGGTTGTATGCCATTGGTATCGTCCAACCATTATTCTTTTTCTGCTTCTATCATTATTTTTTTTGTAGTATATAAAGTGAATTTCTTTGTTCAACTTCAATCAGGGACAAAAATATCACGAGATCTAGAACTGATAAAAGTGTCATTTGTAGCTAACCAAGGCCCTCCTAATATCAATGGATGTCCTCCTAAGTTATAATTGGGAGTTAAGATCATAAATTTAACTATATATTCATAATAATATAAGGATACATAAATGTATTCTAATACGCCATCTGGTTTGATTATTGATCTATCATCTGATTGTAGTAATGTTGGTGTATATTGAACATTTGGAAGCTTTAGTTATTCCATACTTTGTTTACTCATGATGTCTATGGTTCCTCCTAAGTCGATCAACACATTTGGGATCTCAATACCATTGATGTGTGTTTTCACAATGGGACTTCGTGGATCCAAATATTTTTGTATCACTGTTTTTTCCATCATGATATCTATAATTTTTCCCATTAACTATATTTTTTTGACTTCCTTTGTTTTTCTTCTAGATTTATTTATACTCAACTGTCTTATTGTTTTTAAAAGGATTAGAATTTCTTTAATGGCTTGTAACAAAGATATTTTGATACAAACATTCTTCAATTCATCCAATATATAATAGTTAAGAAACATGATTTGTTTTTCCACCCCCTTGTCAATTTGTAATATTTCAGGGAAATGAGGTTTTGGTATAGATACTAAAGGTTTCTTTATGATAGGAGATGACTTTATTGTATGATATTGTGTTTGATTTTGAAAATTTTGATTCTGATGAAGATATGTCTCTTCTCCAGAATACTTATTTTTATTTTCAAGATTTTTATCTTGATGAAGAGGAATCTGCTCATTTGAGTGATCATTTTTTTCTTGAATAACAACATAAGGATTTTTCTTTTCTAATATCCTACCAGATCTAAGTTGAACATTTTTAATATCTAGTGGAGTTGTCATATAAGTTTCAAATTTTTGTCTCTCCATGTTATAAATAGGTTGTGCATTTTTATTGTTAGGTTTTGGAAGTGGTTGATGAGGCAGTTGGTTTGGCCTTTATAGAAATGTCAATGAAAGTTGTGGATTATGATTTGGAAATTGAGGTTGTTGACTCGTTTGAAGAAAATTTTGTGGTAGATATTTCGGATAAGATTGTGGATATTGGTGATATTGAAAATATCCGAAATAGGGATTTTTCATTCGTTGTGTCCAACGTTGAGGTTGAGACCAGGGTTGTTGCTATGGCATTGATGAATTCTAGTTATTCTATGGGGGCTGAGTATACATATGAGTATTAAAACCTTGAGTTTGTGGCCCTTGCCATGGTCTTATAGAAACAAAAAAAAGAGGATCTACTAGGTGTGGGGTTATTTCCTCTTCGGAAAAATCCTTAAAGCTTGGAATAGAAGGAAAATTCTCTATTTCATGATTTTTTGTACATATGAAATAGGTCTCTATGATTTTAAAATCAAGAGGAAATTCTCTTAAGGCATGTTTCTTTATGCATTTATGACAGAAGATAGATAAGGCATCACTTTCAACTCTTTGCTTGTTTGCAATTTTAGGGTGTCTATTTGTTCACTAACACTCCCTAAAATATATGTTCTAAATTCATCAAGAAAATTTCCTATTTCGTCCCTAATTATTGTTCCAACTCCAAATTTATTCGTGCTTTAGAGAGTATAAGATCTCTTGGACTTCTCCGAATTCTTAACTTTCCTCTTGAAATATGTATCCATAATTCAAAGGTATCAGGTAATGGTAGTTGAGAGATGTCTCTGTTTCCCATCATATTAAGACTATCTATCCATTCATCTCTAATGGATTTCAACAAGAGAGATTTTAAAGTACCTTCACAAAAAAAATTCATCCTAGCCGTTTTTAGTTTGTAATTTAATCTTTCAATTAGGTCTTCTAAGTTTTCATCTTCTCTTTGCATCATCTTAAAAAATTCATCTTTCTGATTATGAGGTTTGCAATAATCCTTGTATTTTTTTAAGAATGCATTCTTCATCTCTTCCCATGTCCTAATAAAATGTGTTATTAAGCCCATGAACCATTTTAATGTTGCATCCTTAAGTGTTGCAAGAAACAATTTCAAATTTTGAGAATGGAGTAAGCAGTCATATTATCTACATAAAACTTTGAATTCAAACAGAAATGTTTCAGGATCTTCACTCCTTAATCCATAAAAATTGGGGAGGATGGAGGTTGAGATATTAGTCATTGTGGTAGTTGTTTCCTGAGCTAATATAAGAAATCCAATAGGATCTACTTCTTCTCTATTTCCTCCTCCTCTTCTTTGTTCTCTTTCTTCTCCCCTTCCTCTTCCTCTACCTCATCCTCCACCTCTTCCTTCACCCCCAATCCTAGGTCAACCTCATCCTAGTCTTAATTTTTCATCATTCAGATTGTGTACTTCTCCTTCTCCTTTTGCAGCCATTGTATATTCCTCAAAACTAATATAGGTTTCTAGATTTGGAATTATTTGTTCCTCTTCTGATTCTTCTGGTTCCTCTATCAATGGTATATTAAAGAAGACTTCTTGCTCTTCTCCACTATGGATTTCTAGTTCTTAGGCTAAGATTTGTTCTCCAGAATAGATTAAAAATATTACTACATCTTTTGAGGATCTAGGGTCTTCTTCTTCTATAACTTCTTCAGTTGATGAAGTTGGAGAGTCTCTAGGATGAATTTGTGATCTTAAGACTTCAGGAAGTCTATGTATTACTGCTAAGAATGGAATATGAGTTTGGGTGGATGGTGTGGCACAACGAGATATTGATGGAGTGATTGGTGTTGTTGGGATCAAACTTCTACCTCTAGCTACAAATCTACCGCTAGAATCTATTTCTCTATGCATGTCATTTTTTTATTTTTTTGCTATTTTTTTTTAAGATTAAGAGATAAGGCTCCTAATTATAATACCCCAAAATTGGCACCAAAATTTTTAGCCACTTTATTTTTTAAATTTCTATCATAAATTATCAATCGGAGTTAGTTATCTTATGAAGTGGAGGTGCACTATATATGTTAGAAGTTTTTTATTACTTAATTCGTTCTGTTGATTTTATATGTTGTTTTTAGGTTTTTGTGTTTATGTGGAATGTCTAAATGAAATTGAGAGACTAAGAAATTATTTGTGAAATGAAACCTAAATTTAATTATCAAGTCTTTGATGAGAATTATTTTTTAGCTTATCTAAAAACGAACAATTAACTTCAAGGAAACTAGAAACAAAAAGAAAATCCAATCTCTTAGTATGTTTTAGAGTTTTTATGTAAATGAAATTAAAAGAAATATCACAGTAGAAATTAATGACACCTAAAAAATATTTTAATCATTGAAAAATAAAACTAAGAAGGACGAAAAGGAAATGTGTAATGTTGATCTAAGAAAGAAATTTAATCTATGAATCACTCTTAGATAAATTATTCTAAATGTCACACCTCCCATTTTACAACAAATTTTTTTTTTTTTTTCTGTTTGGTTGCATCTTTTCCAGTTTAATGCTAATGAGGCATTCTGTCATTTCATTGTAGGTTTACACAATCATTATGTTGTAGATTTACACAACTTTTCTTTTCAATTTCTATTCATATCTCCACTCTATCTTACCACGTTGCAATTTATTTGATTTGTAATAATTATAATTATATTAATTATAATAACATCAGACATAACCTAATGTCTTTATTCTATCACCCCACTTCCATATTCAATCTTCGTTTTATATCATAAAAATTTGGACTCTAAATCGATTTATATAGAGGGGGGGTTCGATTGGGTTCTACATGAATCCCATGTTATTATAGTTCCACGGACATGTGGAAATCCATGCAGTCATTCGATCTTACCCTTTGTTGATAACATACAACCTTGGTGGGATTCGACTTACCAAGTATGCGAGTCTGGCATTCGTCCTGCATTCTCATTTCTGTCTTGTCAACATTTATATGAATTTGGGCGTATTTAGTGGGACCTCCACGTAATTATCAATTTAAGATTCTGTTTAATGGAATTGGGAATGGCGACGTCCATCTGTCTTCCATGCTGAGCATTCACAAGGTCTTTAATCTCGTCGTAAGGGTTATAGTTGATCTCGTTCCAGTTGTGATCACGTGGTGTTGGTTCCACGTAATATTGGATTCATTCTACCAGCTTACTTCGTTTCCAACGCAATTTCCACAGCGTGGCCAGATCGATGTTCATTTATTTCAATGCTTGTCATATAAAATTTTTGGGACGGATAGTGTACAGGTCCTATTAACTCTTCGATCCGTGGCTTTGCTCTTAAGATCTCGCCAGGTGGACGACTCAGATGTATCTGGCTATTAGGGTTTCGTTGTTTGATTCATAACACATTGATATAAATCGAGCTTGGTATTTTCTCGGCGGTTCTTTTACCTCCCTATTCGTTTGTTTGATCGCTTGACAGTGAGTTACAATGCCATGGACACTGTGCGTGAATCGTT
This sequence comes from Pinus albicaulis, assembly GCA_034641835.2. Taxonomy (NCBI): domain Eukaryota; kingdom Viridiplantae; phylum Streptophyta; class Pinopsida; order Pinales; family Pinaceae; genus Pinus; species Pinus albicaulis. The sequence continues at coordinate 1,098,663,801 of CM076581.1, forward strand.
TCAGGCTTCGCCTTATTCTTGTGCGTTAATTTACTCGGTCAGTAAGATATTTTATTATAGTTTTGTAAATTTTCGCTCTAATATTATTTCGCAGGCTTCCCATCTCTGATTAAGAATTTTGCGCAATTCTTCATACCCATGCTACGATTTTGGATTATCGCTTTCTGTCACCAGTCTAGATTGTGATATATATGATGAGTTGCTAAATTCGTTTTGCAGAGAATGTGTGTTCTTCGCTCGAGGGATTTGAATGGCTTGGTTTTCTTCCCTAGCCTTTACGATTCCTTGTGCATATTCTGAACGCATGCTATCATGGCTTCGTAGCCCAACCGTCTTCTCAACTGAAGGGGGTTACGAGGGTATAAATTAGGCGCTATATGGAGACTATGCTTCTTGGCTCCCCGGATTAGTTAAGTATTTCTTTTGACCAAGCGTAGGACGCAATGGCTATTGTTCGTTCTCTGGAGGTTTATATTTGTTATTCGACTCTTAACTGCCAACCTCTATTCATGAAAATTCTATTTCTCTATGTAGCAGGTTAAGGATGGAATAGGGGTTTCTTCCTTACCAGGTACGACGCCCTTCTCAGTCATTATTTTTACTTGGTTCATGCTATTTTTACTCTCCATGTTCGGCGTCTTATTTGTATTGGGTTTTTATCTCTCGCAAGTAAATTCGACTTGCGTCGTGTTCTGCTTCGCAACTACAGAGATACATGACTCCCTTAGACATTAACATTTGTTTACTCGTGCTACTTGCAAGTCGGTATTAACCGAACTCTGTCAAAAGAAATCCGTTCTGCTCTACTAGTTATATGGTTTATATTTCGACATTTAAACATTGTAGTGATACAATTGTAATTATTTTGACAACTATAATTAAATCCCAACTCTGAATATTTATTGATCTCTGTTCATGGGACATCATAAGGCTGTTCTCGGATTTGTACTATCTATCAATGTATACCTCTGTCATTCCTGGGTTTTCATAATACCCATTTCTTATTTCGGTTATTGTTATTATGAGTATGTTACAGCAATACTCTCTCCTTGCTCATTTTGACTTGGCTGAAACTTAATACTTAACTTTTGGCATTTTAATTTTTATATATATTACATATACACATATTCATCATTCTGTGTAGTTTATTGCCTTCAGGCTCTCAGGCCATACAATTGTTAACTATATTCATAATGTGGTGATATTTGAATGAATAATGTACTGTAATATAGAGTTTCCTATTCCAGGAGAACATAGCTTCTGTGATAGTAAAATTTAAATATCTGAAGGAAATCAATAGTCTTATTGTGCGTCATAATCTTCTCAATTTCTTTCACCAGTTTATTAAGCTGACCCTAAAGTCCAAATGCTATTTTCTGGGTAATTTAAATAACCAGAGTGATATGATTATCTATAATAGAATGGCACAGTAGTTCTATGCAGCTAATTGAGGAAGTAATTTGTTATGAATTTGCACAGAATATGTATCCAAAATATCTACAGGGATGAATGCATATGTATTTCTATCTTTATGTTTAGAAGACATTGGGATTTATAATCTACTATTTTACCCTCTTGATTTGGGTTATCATGATATACTAGGATACATATATTTCAATATGCCAGGTTGTGGTGAATATGCATGTTGGATATTTGCTCAACTTTCTTTTGTGTTTCAATTCTATGCTATAATATTAGAATGGTTCCATAAGATAACTGTCTATGATCAGTATTTTGTAAATTATTAGTTGCTTTCCTCTGCTATAGTATGTGTTGCTTACATGCAAATTTCTTGACCATTAAATTTCTGGTTACATGTGAATGGTATGCTGACCCTGAGGCCAGTTTATAAAATCTCTCCTTCCATTCTTTCATGCACAGTGTAAGTTACAATTCATTTCCTACTATTTTCCAATATAATACAGGAAATTCAAATTCTCTCTCAAGTATGTATATATTAGAATCATGCTAGGAAACAGAAGTAGATTAAAACTAATTCACAAATTTTTCCTGTGAAGAAATAAGCATCCGTAGATTTAAACCAATCACTGGTTTAGAGACTCTGTGGGATTCTACTTCACAGATTTAAATTCTACAACCATACAGAGTTTCAAGGGTAAATTCCTTATGATCAATTCTATTAAATGTACAATTTATATTCTAATATACAGTAAAATTTTATATGTAGCCAATTCATACTATATGAAGTAGAACATCAATAAATTTAGAGACTTACCACTCATGCAATTGACCAACCTCCTAACCTTAGAGTCCTTCTATCTCCCAGAACTCACCCCCGAGCTGAGATCATCTCCTTGTAACAGATCAACCTTTAATCTGTACAAGAGTAGCTTATTTAAGCTATTGTTCCCCAAAGCATGTTTCTAATTCTGCGTCCAGAATCTCAGGATGCTTTTCTTCCTATTTGCCTAGGCTTCCCATTTTAGGGATTATTTAAAGCTATTTTATGCTTTTCCTCATCTTTTCCAGCCTTTTACCTCTTCCCAACTACTTTCCTCATCATTGGGGAAATTCATATTTTTCCTCAAAAATCTAAATTTAAAAATTAATTTCTTTCAAGGATTTTTGAAAGATTGTGGGGAAATATTTGCCTCGTCCATCCTCATGGATTTAGCAAGTGATCTCATAAATCTCATTTTGGTCAATCTGCACCACATCATTTTATTCATTTCCTCAATTAAATATTTAATTACATTCACAAAATATTTATCCTTTGGGGTCCACTCCCCTTAGGATTAAAGTTAAAATGTCTAACTTTGAAATTCAAACACATGAATTGGGGGTGTTACACTAAAGAATGAAATAGAAAACTTGCGAGAATTAAGAAAATGAAATGCTCATCTAATAAAGAAAATTAGTTTATGATAAACTTATATTGCATCAAAAGAAATTAATCTAAGTGATAAATTATAAGCTATCAAATCAAAGTATGTTGGCAACTATGATAAATTATCTCAAAAACATCTATTTAAATAAATTCTAAATGTCTCTAATCAAATAACAAAACAACTATCTAAATTATTTCTAAATCTGTTAAACTATAAACAAAACATCATTCCAATTTTTTTCTAAATCTAGCAAAGCATATATCTGAACTATCTCCAAATCTCATTCAATTACAAAGCAAAGCATCTATCTAAATTATCTCTATAAAGAAGAGTACCTATTTATGTTAACTCTAAGCCTATTCAGATATGAAACAAAATCATTTATCCTAATCATAATGAAATTTTGCAAATGGAAATAACAAACAAACAATATCAAATGTAAGCATCTATACCAAGGAAATTCAGAAACTATTTCCAATGAGGAAGAAAACAGAGTATATGTCTACTGTGAAAAATTAAAATACATGTTTAATCTCTGAAATGAAAAATAATTATATGTCTACAATGAAAAATAATTAAATAAATGTCTAATCTATGAAATGAAAATGAAAATAGAGTTATGCTACCAATTATGATAAGGAAAACAACATAAACAGAGCATCTAACTATGTGGAAAACACAACAAAAATCATAAGGAGTTTAAATATGAAATAACATAAAACTAAACTACTAAACCTCTTTCTGAAAAGGCCCTACACAACAGAATGGTTCATAATTTATTTGGAACTCACTATGCATCGATGATTCTAGAAATGACTTCTCCTTTTATTGATAAAAATAGAATTTCAATATATGACAGTTTTATAGTAAAATCGAGTTTTTTTCTGCTTTACATAGCTCGATATTTATAACAGAGTCAAATTAAATGTTTGAGGTGATAATTCCTTTAAACACTACTCAAACTAGGCATAAAAATCTAAAAATAAATGTGATATTTATTTCTTTTACGATTTTCTACGTGGAGAGCAAATCGTGAAGCTTAATCTTCTCGCTCGCTTGTCTCGGTTCTTTTCTCTAACTGACCCTTTGACCACAATCCTAAGTTTTATCCTTCTCAATTATGGGTAGGTAGATAGGATAGAATAGGTGAATGGATCATTTCCCAACTGCGCATGTACTTCACTCCTTCATTCATTCTTAGAAACCTGTTAAACCATGGCAATGTCTACAGAAACGGAGATTAGCTATAGAACTGCATGAATTCTGTAGCTATATATAAGTTTGATTCAAATGACAAGAAACATTTAAAATATTAAAAATAGATCATTAAGGTACCTTTCCAGGCTGAAAATGTGCAGATCAATACTCTTTGAGCTTATGGATTTTAAAAAAAAGGAGGAAAAAGGTAGTGAAATGGATCTCAAAATTGAGACAGACTTGAGGCTCAAAATGGTATATGAAAATATATAAATAAAATTAACACAATGAATGTTGTTCCTATGCATGAAAATGCATATATTTCCTGAAATATTGTTTTAGATAATAAGACATGCAAACATATGTTTCTTTTTCGAGGAAATATAGTATAATAGGGGATGAAAAAACATGTTTTATTTTCCATAAAACTAATTCAATAAAGCATACAAATACATGCTTTTGTTTTCCAAATATTATACCAACACTAACCATATATATAGTCCAAACAAACCAACACATTACTATGTTTTTTTTGCATGTAATTCATCTCATTTCCTAAAGAATACTTTCCAATGTAAGCTAACATAACATGTTATCATTTTCCACATACAAATTTATATTATTTACAATGAAAGCTAATAAAAATCTTGGATTACAAATCTTTCTTGAATATACGTGATCGTATTCTAAAATAAATTAACATAATAGCTATGATAGTATAAAAGTAATCACATATAATTTTTTCTAAAGAAATACAACTCAATAGTTCTTCTATCCATGCGAAGAACATATCTCTATATCTCAATGACTACTGTTTGTCCATGGAAGAGCTTATTATAATGACCCTTCTTTAATGTATGGAACATATGTTCCCTTCTCTATAAATCTACCATCATTAAATATTAGTTTCATGTAAACAAATACATACTTTTTTTTCAAAAGGAATATAATATAACCTCATTTTTATATCTTTCTACATGTAAATTTTCCATGCTTCCATTCTCAAAAAATTACCATAGCTAATTTTCGTTTATGTACAAAACCTAGAAAACAATAACAAGGTTAACCTAGCCTTTTATGCACCTAAATCAGTAGGGGAATTTTGAGGTATAAAATGGGCCTCCTACGAAAAATGCAGAACAAAAATAAAATTTATAATAAACAATAGGATTCAAGATGATGATGTCAACCATGGGGGATGATTCACCATTTTTTAAGTAAAAGGGTAAATATATAGCAAACAATAAAATAATAAAACTACCTTTTCAACTCTCCCAAATTTTTTACTCAAATTTCGAGTAGGAGTACTCATTGGACGCGAAATTTAATTCCTCATCCCAGGAGCGCCCATGTTACCCACTTTCGATGGACCCTTCTACACGAAAAATGAGAAATACTTTAAAAAAATATGATTACAATCAAATTTTTCATGTATTTCTCATTTCTCGTGCAGCAGGACCCATCAAAAGTATGCAACATGGGTGCTTCTTAGATGAAGAATTAAATTTTTCATCCAACGGGTACTCCCGCTTGGAATGTGAGTAAAAGCTTTGGGAGATGAGTTGAAAATATGAGTTGAAAAAGTAATTTTTTTTCTTCTAAAATTTGATGATGTAAACAAATCTTATTTTATTATTTCCACTATTATTTTATAATTCCCTTAGGAGGCCCATTTTAGACCTAAAAGTTCCGCTAATGCAAGATATTAACACAATTCATCTAGGAAGAAAATATTTTCAAGAGATTATTCCTTTCATGAAAATTAACATGCTAGCATTCTTTAACTACACACATAAACATATTTTCTATATCACAATGACTACATTTTTTTGCATGCAACATGTGTTTTTTTCTAACACAATGACCATTACTTCAATGCACATAATATTTTTAAGAAACAAACATGCATTCCTGTTCTTGTGTGAACAAGCTTCATGTGGATATTTTAAGAAAACCATCTTTATTTTAATCAATTCATGCACAAAAATCCTATGTAATTATTTCTGCACTCAAATCCTTCCAGTATTTAAATAAACAACATGGTTAATATATGTATATAGATTAATGGAAACTCTTCCAAGAAAATTAATCTAATTAGCTTTTCTCTTTTTCAAAATCTCATAATGTATGCAAATACATTTCACTTTGAAATCTAATACAATGACGCAAGAAATTATTGGATATTATTATTGTGCCCATTTTCCTCTTAAGAGTCTATATGAATTTTGTTAATATATCGAAGGAAATTAATAATCTAATTTTCTCTAATAATTTCCTAGCAATCTTTTCTTTAATGATATTACTTATTTTATTTCTCTTTTCATGAGAAAAGTTTACATACATTCTTTTCATGAAAAATATCATGATTACTTTAATATTTTTATGTACAAGTTTTACTTGTGTTTTCTTTCCAATAAAGCAACATCCCTAACTTATCTTTTACCATACAATTTTTCTTTCCATAAATTAATATGATTTTTTTTTATCTTATACCATGAATATTTTTTCAAGAAAGTAGTATGTTTTCTTTATCTTTTACAATATAAATTTGACATGCATTCTTTATCAAAAGTAGTATGACTTACTAAATATTTTTGTGTGAAATATCCACGTGAATTCTCTTTTCAAGACATACAACATCCCCGCTGTTGTGAAACCAACTCCAAAAATAGAAGAAAAGAGATATCAATGCCTTAGAAATAAGCCACGTCGAGGGGGCAACCTCCAATACATTACATGAATGAACAATTCTTGGATGATACAAATTACAAAACCTACTTTCTATATATAGGAGCCCATGGGCCACAATGTAATCTTAGGGGGTCACAATGTAATCCTAGCCGGGCTAACAATAATAATTTAAGGGCACAATAATAAAAATATGGGGGTTATATGGGAACAATAATAACAATAAGGGGGTTACACTAACAACAATAAGGGACTATACTAGTAATATAGGGACCTAACACCCACAATATATTTTTTAATAAAACATCATGGTTTGTTTAATTTTAATAAGTAAAGCTTTCATGCATGTTTTTATAAAATAATCACATATAAACCATGCAAAAACATCCAATGAAATAATTAATTCCTCTACACAAATATCCTTACAACTTTCAAGAGTTTTGAGAATTATTTCCAATGAATTAAATAACCTATCTTTCCTTACAAAAAACACATACAATTTATTTTCAACTAAAGTCATGGTTACTTATCTTTTGTGTGCAATAACCATGAAGTCTCATGTACATACCTCATGTTCATGAATACCTTTCGTTAGAGCCATAAAATTCTTCACCAAAGTTGTAATGATCAATGCCTTGAGACTTCACATGATGGAAACTCCAGTAGATAGAGATGAAAGTCATTTTCCATTTTACAAATGATAAATAACCCATAAAACTTTCTTTGTCTCAATGATTTATTATTTTCTTTATTTGATTCAAATTATTTTACAACCAAATCATAACGGTTCTTGTTTTCAACCATTTTGTTAAACATGATAAAACTAATATTTTCCATTGTGAATGTCAATTCAAATGCATTTTATAGGGATATTACGTACTACCCCCCTTGAATTAAAAATCGACCTCGATGTTTATCATTAAATTTTATTCATTATATAATGATATAAACAACCAAAAGAGAAATATTTCTCTTTAAAATGAGGGATTTTATTTCTAGGCAATATCAATATGTAAAAAAAAATGTTTATCAATAGTCATAAGCATTTACAACTGCAAAAATATGCAAGTTCTACTTTCCATAACATATTAATTATTCAAATTAAAAATCTTTATATCAACTTACCATTACTTACCATTTACTTTTGAAATTCATTGTCACTTTTATGTAAGTTTTCTAAGAATATTTTGACAACTCATACACACTCCATGGCAAGCACCCTGTAATATATGACTAAAAAATCCAAAATAGTCATATTAGTCACAATAATTTCAATCAAATGAAATATTTTTAACTATCAATCATTTAGGTAATGTCAGGTGATAATTCAATCACAGTACTGCTACAAATACTTAGAGAGTGACAACACTCTGATCATTAAAATGATAAATCACTACACCACGTACACACTAACTTAGCTCCCACTAAATGCATAGACAAAATACTTCTAAAAGTATTAAGATAGCACCTAGCTCTCTAATCATCAAAATGATCAATAAATGCACCAAGGGCATATTGTATTATCCCTTGCTAATACATTCAAAAGATTAGTAATAAAATAAAGGAACTTATACTTCAAGTAATTTATTTCTTAGCACTAGGCTCATGTCCTGTCAAGATATACATAAAATATTTACACAATTATATAAAAAATTAATTTTAATAAACATAAATGATTAGTTAACTTGTCCCACTATGAAAACTGCAGTGGGAAAAATAATGCTTCTTCAAACCAATGGGAACTCGTTTCCACAACCAAGTTGAGTCATGTTCACATCGAGATAGTTCTCTGATAGAGACCATATGAGGTCCAATCTAGAATTCCACTATCCAACCATCTTAAGAATTCTAAAGACCACATAGGGTCGAATACAAGATTCCTTTTTGGAAGCATCATGCCTATTCCTATGGTAGTGTTCTATCCATGAGGAATTTTGGACCTCCTCGAACAGGCTCCAAATAAATAGAGTCACCTCAATATTTTTCCCCTCTTACAATATTGGCCAACTCTTTTCCTTTATTGATATCAGCTTATCTCTATGAAGAGAAAATTTTGGCAAGCAACTGCCATCAACCCCTCTAGCTAGGAAACCACCATCAACCCAAGGCCTCCTAGCCTTTCAGAAGTATCGACAACTGTATGGAATGTGAAATTTAAATTATCTTTAGCACTCTTTCCATACTAATTTACACAATAAACCACATTCACATTATCATTACACCAGAAGAAACATTTATGTACATCATCCATTCATAAAACATGGGTCTACAATATCTAGATTGACAATAAACATAACTGACATAGAAGTGGTATACATTCTAATTTTCGAAATAACACAATCATGCATATCATAACATTATATTTTCTCATTTATTGTTGCAGTTTGAATTGCAACATCTTACCTTTACAATTTTCCATGTTTCCATTAAGCTACCCCTGCTAAATCCCATCAACAATGTTAGTCATAAAAAGTCACTTTTTCAATCAATTTAGTTCCATACATAAAAGCATATGAAAATATTGATTAATGTGTAACTGTCAATAAAAGTTAGGGTCACAATCCAAACATTTCCAATTTCCCACAATGTATTGTTACCAACTGACCAACACATGAAGTAAATATCATAATCACTTGTTCACAAATTGTAATAATATTTAATCAAATCCAATTCATGCATATTGTATTTTATATTCAGTCATGCAACACTAACTAATGAATGTTACCATTAATCTTAATGCATCTATGACAAGACTCAATAAAAAATTAGTTATTACAGTCAAGTCTCAGTACTCAACTCATTATTTATTTTTAATATATAAAGTGTTTCTTTCAATGCCCTTTTAAAACACTATATCATCATCTTCAAGGACATTCCTCATATTTTACGTTCATACATTCACTCATTAAAAGTAGTGCATTGTAAATTTAGTCATGTTCGTTAAATGTATTATTAATATTTATTTTTGCAAAGGTTGATACTCAATTTTCACTTTCACTTTCATAGGTGCAACTTAGGTTGTATTGTCTTTAATATTCCTCAATATTCAAATGTCATGTGCATAGCTTTGTAGCTGACTTTATTACTCACTACTCTTCAATATGGTTATAAACATGCATCATGCATCTAAGGTCAAAATAGTCTAATTTTTAAATGGATATGTAATTGTTTTAGAATCATACATCAATTGTTACCCACTAGTATCATAACTCGACTTTTTTCTGCTTACCAATTCCCAAAAGGCGTTAGTGCTACAACCTTCAACTCTGATACCGCTTGTAACATTCTCGGTAACTTCGCATGAAATGTATGGACTTAGAAATTTTTTACATATAAACCATCTAGAAATAATTAATTCCTCTATACAAAAATTAATGAAACTTTCAAGAGTCTAGATCAATATTTCCAATTAATAAAATAACCTATTATTCCTTGCAAAAAATGCATGCAATTTATTTAAGAGAAAGTCATGGTTACCTATATTTTGTGCGCAATAACCATAAAGTCCCTTATGCATAACAGATGTTCAAGAAAACCTTTCGTTAGAGCCACAACGATCGTCACCAAAGTTGTAATACTTCCAAACTTCACATATGAAAAAATTTAGTTGATAAAAATAAAAGTCGTTTTTTCCAATTTGATAATAATATAAAATTACGAATGATATAAAACTTGTATAACTTCTTTTATCTCAACTAATTATCATTTTATTTAACTGATTCGAATTAGCTGCCAACTAAATCATAACCATTATTATTTTCAACCATTTCATTAAATAACGCAGTTTATAGGGATATGACACTAAATAAACCGAAATAAGCATTAAATCAGTTTGGGGAAATTTATCCTTTTCTTTCCGCTAGAATTTTAGTCTGATTCCATCTTTTAATTTGATTCCATGTTTTCCATGTTTTAGATGGTGGACACCCGTGAATTATAAATACATACTTATTGTCGTCGATGACTTGCCGTGGTCAAAACTGGACCCTTAAATCCAAAATGGAAATAGTAGTCCATATTAGTGCCTTCAGATTAGGATATAACTACAAACTGACACTGAATACATAGTTTCTTTAAATGAGTATATAACTACAAACTGATAAATGAAATACGGTTGGAGGGTTTCTGACTTTACTCTAGGAGTCCCAAGTTTGTACAACGAGATCCACTTGATTTTTATTTGTAAAGAAGAGCAACATAGAGATTGATCTCAATGAACGGGGGAAAGCACATAGATCCATCATGGAAAGACAGAAGTAGGGACTTCATGAAAAACATATGGTTATTCCTCCATGTAATTATGATGAGGTTAAGTTTAGTTATCAAGGCTAAGAGTATTTACTATGTTATGTTGGCTTGAATTCTCATGGTTAAATTATATATATATATATATATATATATATATATATACACGAGATAGGATGCCAAATGTATTTTGTTTCTTTATTAATATTAAAAATGAGGTTTATATGACATTCTTACAAATTTTAATAAATCATTTCAAATACTAATAAAAATGAAGTAAAATTATGTTTTGTGAAATCCAGAAATAAGAAATAAGACATTAGACATATCCCATTACAACTTTATTAATTAAATATTAAAAAACAAAAATTTATATATATATATATATATATATATATATATATATATATATATATATATATATATAAATTTTGTAGAGAATTAAAATAATTAAAAGTAAAATAAATTGATTTGGTTTATATTTTTTTCACATTTTACAGAAATAGGTGATAAATAACTGAAAGTTACAAAAAATAATAACACAAATTATAATTTTTTAAAATTTTTAAAAAATTTTTATAAGAGAATTGTAATGGGTAAATTATTGGCAAGCCATGATATTGGTTCATGATATTCTAACTAAATATATTGTTAGATTAAAAATGTCCACAGTAAACTAAGAATAAATATTAATAATTAAAAATCTTATTTGATATTTTTTAAATATATATCTATCATAAATTATATATTAAGTATTCTTATTATTTAATAATAATAATAATAATAATTTAGTGACTTTTATCATTTTTTTAATTTTATGCTTAAATTATATATGAATTTTATTATTATTTAATAATAATAATAATAATTCAGTCAATTTTTATGATTTTTTTATTTTATTTTAGCTATATGAAATGTAGTTTATTATGGAAATTTATTTAATTTATATAAATGTGCTAATAAAATAATAATGAGATTAAATTCAATTTGTTATATTAAAATTTTATATTTATTAATAACTTTACAAGTAAATTTTGAAAATTTAAAAATCATAATATCAATATTGAATTAAAATAAATTGAAATAATAATTATTTTGATAAGAAGTGATATTTCATAATATATTATTAATAAAAATAAAATTATTTAATAAATTTAAATATTAACTAAATAAAATAGTTTTTTCATTAATATTTTATAATATATAATTAATAAAAAATTAAATATTTAATAAAGTTAAATATTAATAAAAGAAATTGAATCAAAGGATTCGCACTTGACATAAAACATTGTAGGAAAGTATTACATTTATTTATATATAGGATAAGGAGTGAGTCTAAATTGAAAAAAGATATAATATCATAAATAGAAATGATGAATGGAAGTTTAATAATTATTGGATCCGTGACTATCTTCCTATGTTTCAATTTTTTTACTTATTTTTTCTCTATTCCTATATTTCATTTTTTTTTTCTCCCTCCTTCCTCTGGAATTACCTTTCTTTTAGTTAATTTTTATTTACCTTCCCCTGCCTTCTTAACTAAATTCTTTATAATTGTGAGTAGGTTTTATTAGTACTTCTTTTATTCTTATTTGAGTGTGCCTCGTAATAATTATGTTTTTCTTTGGTTTCCGTTTTATTATTATTCCGTCTATTCCTTGATGTTTTGCTTTGCTTATTATTTGATACTGTTTTCATCTTTTTATAGATTTCATTTCTTTTCATTTGTTTATATTTTATCATATTGTGATTTCTTTATATTTTTTCTTGTTGTGATTTATTATTTATTGACTTCGATATATTCGTATTTTTTTAAATTAATAATATCTTTATTCATTGTTTTTAATTTCTCTTTGGTGTATTTTATTCCTCTATTTTATATCTATTCTCGTCTTTGGTTAACTTATTTTATATATTTAATTAAATAATTTGTAATAAAAATGTAAGTAATATAAATAAATTCTGGTCGACTTATTCTATATATTTAGTCAAACGATTTGTATTTCATAAATTTATTATTTGAATTTCTACCAATATTTGGTTATTTATTTAAAATAAAAAATTGTTTTTAATGATTCATCTTTTTTTGGGTGCTTATTTTAATTCTTTTTATATATTTATTTATTTATATATTTAAAATAATAATAAGTGTATTATTATTAATTTATAAATTTGAAATATTATTTTTGGGTTTTTTTAGGTTGAAGATAATGAAGAGTTATATTAGATTAGGATTTTGTTCCTATTTCTTAGATTTGGGTTCTAATTTCCCTATTTGCATGTACTTTGTATATTGTTTGATATCTAATGAGAATGCATAGCGACTTGGGCACACAGTCCCTCTTGGTGTAGCCTCTCATAGTAGAGATAACTAGTAAAACTTTCAATAATATTTGATTATGCCATATTTTATCATGGTATCAAAGCTGCAAGGTTGAATCAAAGGAAGAGTGCTTTTGATCTTGTGAGAATCTAGGCGGCAGAGAAGCCCTTGATGACATGAGGTTAGTTGTGAAACAGGTTGTGGGAAATTGGGTAGTCGTAAATCTGTGCGATTTTTTTCCTCTAGTACGTGAGCCAATTAGCACGATTGTTTCACTCACAGACGCATCGATAAACGCGAATCCATGCACGAGAAAGGCGTCACTCTTACAAATCAATGCAGAGCCACAAAGAGAAAAGACATCGATCTTTCTTAATACTTAGAGGTTTTCTACCCAGTGGGACCAATGCGAGATCTAGAAGTTTCTAGCGCACCGATAGAGCGAGTGTAGCTCAAGATTGGAGGAGCCACTCTGCTTGGATTGAAGCTCATGTTGGAGGAACTAGCAAGCTCGTGCTTTGGATCATTGTGGAGCTCGAGTGCTCATGATGCGGATCCTCGATTGAAGTTAGAGAGCTTATGGTTGTGTAGCCAAAGAGCTTCTACCTCTGTAGCTAAAGATCTTGTGCCTGCAGATCCATTTAGATCATGAAAGAAGAGTCAGAGAACCTGTAGATCCAATGAGATGATGAAGAGGAGTCAGAGTGCCTGCAGATCTAGTGAGATTGCGCAGATGAGTGAAAGTGCATGTAGATTCAATGTTATCATGCCAGAGGATATGGAGAATTGTGGCATCAAAGGCAACAACGTTGGAAGGATTGTCGTAAGCATGATCCATGATAGAGTGAGCTCGTGGTTTAGTGCGTAGGGAAGCCTGCCAAAGAGGTCAAAGAACATGTATATTTGTTTCTTAATATTGTTTTTTTTTGTGGATCTGGAGTAGATCCGGTTGTGGATCCGATTTTTTGTGAATTTATGGAGGTTACTTCTTTTATTTGTCAAGATGAATAATTTAATGGAAGTATACTTGACTAAGAGAAACGAGCTCGATGGTTACAGCGATTAAAATTGAAAATTTAAGTTATAGACTATGCTGGAAGGGCATAGTGCATGGTGTGTCACGACTAGAGATGACGTGAAACCTACAATTGCAGCAGGTGCAACAACTCCAACAATACAAGATTGGGAGAAGAGGGTGAATAAGGTGAGATTGATGTTGAAGATGGCAGTCAAAGATAGCATCATCCCTCACATTGGATATTGCAATTTTGCGAGTGAGATCTGGACAAATCCCAGAGACCTGTATGAGATCACAAATAAGAATCTCTTACTTTTCTTGAAAAGAAATATTCTCTCCATCAATATGGAGGAGAATGAGACAGTAGGAACTTTCATATCACACATCAAGGACCTAAAAGATAATCTTGGAGACATCAGAGAGGTTGTAAGTAATACTGGTCAGGTAACTATCAATATGAATGGTATGACTGATGATTACCAAATGTTTATAATAGACTTGAATGCTAGAGAAAAAGACCCCAAATTCGAAGAATTGATAGGGATCCTCATGTAAGAGGAGGAAAGGCGGATGACATTGAAACCCCAAAATTCAGATCTAGATCTCATGGTAAAGAAGAAGCCATTTAGAGTAAAATTGAATGGAGGACAGAGAGGTGGAGGCACAGTACAAAAAAGGTCAAATCCATCTTAAGGTATGTCAGCAAATAGGAATGATCCACAATTAAAAAATTTTATTGTGGAAAATTGAGCCATTTGGCTAACCACTGTCGTAAGAAGAAATATGATGAAGGTCAACAGAGATACAAGAGACATGCAAGAAATTTTGCAGATTTTGCAGAAGATGACCATAACTAGGAGCTAAGATTTTTCATGGCCAAATCTGATGAGAAGGACAAAGTAAATACATGGTATGTGGTTTTAGGAGCATCCACGCATATTACATGAAATAGACAATGGATTGAGGACTGCAAGGAAACTAGCACTGGAGCGAAAATCTACCTTGGAGACGACAGGAGGTATCCAATGAAAGGACATGGTAACGTTCCTGTAAGTTTTCTTAATGGTAAAGTTACGATAATTCAAAACATGATGTATGTACTTGGCATTAATAAGAATTTTATTTTTGTTTCAATGATAACAAATCCGAATCTTAAGGTATAATTTTATAAATAATATTTTGTTGTTAAAAAATTGTTGGATTCTATGAAGACCATTGCAACAAGAATTCATGTGGGTGGCCTTTACAAGGTTGATGTGAAAACTATGCCACATCAAACCTTGACATTTTTAGGCATGTCTATAAAATAACTGTGGCATCAAAGATTTAGTGATATAAATTTTAAAGATTTGCAGTTAATTGAGAAGAAATATGCACAAATATTAGTTTCCTATTAATGTTAATAGAAAAGAGAGATATATACTTGAGTTATTCCATGTTGAATTATGTGGGACTATGCAGTCAAGATCTTTTGGAGGTTCATATTACTTCTTATTATTTTTCAATGAATGTACTAGATGTATGTGGGTATATTTTCAAAAAAAAGAGTGATTTTTTTTAATACTTTAAGAAATTTAGAAGCATGATAGAGAATAAGACAGGAAAATACATCAAGATTCTCCACTCGGATCAAGGGGGAGAGTACAGGAAGGCTCATCTTTACAAGTATTGTAAAGAACATGGAATTATACAATAATATATGATACCACACAATCCTGAGTAGAACGGGGTTGCAGAAAGGAGAAAAAGAACCCTCGAAGGGTGTGCTCACAGTCTGTTGAAAGATATGAATATTTCTAATGGATTTTGGGCTGAAGTTATAAATACGGTTGTTTATTTAAAAAACATAAGTCATATAATAATTTTGGAACCTAAAACACCTTTTGAAGCATTATTAGGTTTTAAGCCTTAAATTTAGCATTTGAGAGTTTTTGGTTCCAAAGCATTCGCCCATGTACCAAATGAATACAAAAATAAACTTCATACGAAGACCATAAAATGTACCTTTGTAGGGTATGGTACAGAATTTAAAGCTTACAAGTTATTTAATTCCTCTACTGATAAAGCTTTTGTGAGTAGAGATGTACTGTTTCATGAATAGGTATATGATGGAAATAGTGCAAACAAAAATGATGACTGGGACATTCCATTATTGATAGAGGAAGGGAATGGTGAAAAATAAGAAAGCTAGGAGAAACACAAATAGAAGCAGCAGCAGTAGCAGCAGGAGCAACAACAATAGGAGCAATAGAAAGAAGGGGATATTTTAGATGAAATCATCAAACCAAGTCCATCAAGAGATGATTTTATAACCTAGCATGTTAAGCCATTGAACCATCTAGTTATAAAGAAGCTAGTAAATATAATGAATGAAGGAGATTATGGAAGTGAGGGAAACATGAATCAATTACGAAAAAAACTTGGGAGCTAGTTGAATTACCTGAGGGTAAACAAACCATAGGTTGCAAATGGTTATACAAACCCAAATTTAAAGCATATTGGAGCGTAGATAAATATAAAGTTAGATTGGTTGCAAAGGGTTATTCACAAAAAGAAGGTATAGACTATGAGGAAACCTTCGCCCTTGTAGCTAAACTTAATAAAATCAAAATGATAATCTCCTTAGCTACTAAACACCATTGGAAAATGCACCAGCTAGATGTTAAGTGTGCTTTCTTGAATGGGGAGTTGAAAGGGGAAGTCTATTTAGAGAAACCTAAGGGGTTTTTCAAACAGGGAAAAGAACATTTATATTGTAGATGAAAGAAAGATTTATATGGACTAAAAAAAGCTCCAAGATCATGATATGATAAAATGTATTCATTCTTCTTAAAACACAGCTATAATAGAAGAAAATATTATCCCAATCTCTATATTGTTTTTGATGAAAAGGGGAGAAGAGTTTTGATTTCTTTATATGTATATTATCTCATCATTACAGGAAATGCATATAAACTCATTAAAGAAATAAAGGTGTAGATGTCAAAAATGTTTGAGATGAAAGATCTAGGTGACCTGGGCTACTGTTTGGATCTAGAGATCTGAAGAGATTTAGGAAAAAAAATTCTAGCACAGAGTAAGTATGTTAGGAATATTCTGAATTTTTTTAAGATGTATCAGTGTAAGGCTGTAGCAGTACGGCAACAACAGAACACCAAACTTCATTTCGATGATGGTTCAAAGGAGGAAGACACAACATTGTATAGATAGTTGGTAGGGAGTCTAATCTACTTGACCACTACTATACCAGATTTGGTTTATGCAGATAGTGCATTGAGCCAATTTATGTCTAAGCCACTTGAGAGCCATTGGATTGTAGCTAAAGGCACCTTGAGGTATCTACAAGGAACCTTAGACTATGGAATTTTGTATACTGATTCTTGTGATGCAAAATTGGCAGGTTTTTCAGATTCTGACTAGGCTGGAAACATAGATGATAGGAGATCCATTACAGGCTATGCATTTAGAATTGGTTCCGGGGTAATAACATGGAGTAGTAGAAATCATAACATAGTTTCCTTGTCTTGAACAGAAGCAGAGTACCAAGAAATGTGTGCAGTGACTTGTGAGGCAGTTTGGTCGAGGTGACTTGTCCAAGATGTAAGAGAAGAAAAAAAAGTTGCAACTATTATAAGAGGTGATAAATAGAGCTCCATAAAAATCGCAAACAATTTGGTGTTCCATAAAAACACTAAGCACATAGATACTGAGTTTCACTTCTTCAAGCATAAATTTCAGTCAAAATAGATCCATATTGTATACTATAATACTTGTGATAATGTTGCTGACATTTTTACCAAGCCCCTTGGTATAATTAAATCCGAGATTTTTAGGGACATGTTAGGAATATTTTTGAACCATTTCTCTATTAAGGGGGAGTTTTGAAGATAATGGAGAACTATATTAGAGATATTTGGTTCCCATGAACCTTAGATTAGGAGTTTGTTCCTATTTTTTAGGTTTTGGTTCTAACTTCCCTATTTTCATTTAACCTATATATTATTTTATATCTAATGAGAATGCATAGTGACCTGCGCATGCAGACCCTCCTTGTGTAGTCTCTTAGAGTAGAGCTAACCAGTACAACTTTTAATAATATTTGATTCCGCCATATTTTATCATTTTATAGTTAATTTTTTAATTTTAAATTTCATGTTATTTTAATTTTTTTATATTTTTATTGATTTTATTTTTAATTTTATTTTCTAATATTTTTATTGATTTTATTTTTCATTTTTCAAATAAAATATTATTTATTTTTTCCTATCCATTTTTCTTTAACCATTGGATATCTATTGTATTAATTTTTCTTCTGGATCACGCTATCCATCTATGTTGCATATCTATTATATTAATTTGTCTTGTGGATCAAGCTATCCATCTATGTTCTAGTGCTAAACCATTTCGTATATAATTTTTTTATTTGTTGTGTGGATGATGATGAACCACAGTAAGTAGCATGATCCATATATATCATGATGGTAAGTAGTTCTAAACATGTCAAATTTAAAAATTCTTGTGTGATTTTTTAATAAATCATGAATCAAAAAAGGTTTCATTTAATAATAATTATATAATTAGAAATAATAATATTCTTTTTATCTTGTCTAATGCTAAAAAGAAAATGAATATTTGGAAAATAAGAATTAATTCTCATGATCTTTACAGTGAAATTAAAAAAACACACTACCACTAAAGTATTTTTCACCATCTCCACACTAAGCGGTGGTTGAAGATGAAAAGGACTTTATCTTGCATTCTCTCACTCTTTATCCACCTTTTTGACTTGTTAACTCATCAACATTACTTCTTTTTTATCATAGAAATGAAAAGTTAAATTAAAATTTCTTGGTTTCTTAAGGTCTCATAAACGATATTGGTCTTAGTGGAATTTAGTCACCATCATAATCCATTTAATAATATAAATTAAAATAATGATTCATATTTGTAATCATTATATTTTAAAACTGGATAAATTTAATCTATAAATATTTGAAAAATCCATGATTATATTACCCCTATTTTAGTATGTTTCTTATATGTATATATATATAAAAAGAGAGAGAGAGAGAGAGAGAGAGAGCATCAATGTATGTATCTATGTGCATCAAAGCTTTAGTAAAAATAAGAATATTCTACATATAGAGATGTGAAATTTATATAAGTATAAATAATATATTAATAACTAGAATAAATCCATCTTAATTTCGAACCATCCAAATATCTAGAAATCAAATCTCTCGATGAAAAGCTCTTAATTCTACCAAACTTCTAGAAATCAAATCTCTAGAGATGCAAACCTCATAATTTCAAATCTACCAAATTTCTAGAAATCAAATCTCTAGAGATGAAAGCCTTTCTTCGAGAGATTTCATGTCTCTAGGCCCTTACAGATCCATACTTAACATAGATTTATGTTGGTTCTATATTCAATTGACATGTGATATATATATATATATATATATATATTTGTGTGTGTGTGTGAAAAAATGACATTTTACTAGTAATAAAAATATTTCAATTTTTATAATAAGTAACAAAATTTCATATCAACATTATAAAGAGAAATATATAGTTAAAAAATCAAAAAACGAAACAAACTTTTATTTTTTACATCACACAGATATATTTTTTCTATTCACCAATAATAAGAGTATGTTTAATGGTCACGTTGAGTAAAATATTTCAATATCAACTTTGTATATATCATACAAATTAAATGAAAATAATATATATATAATGGTTAAAGATGTATTAATGTATTTTGCTCATGGAGTTCCCACATGATAGGTATGTGTAGTCTTTAGATCCATGTAAACTACATCTGCCAAGTAAACACACCCCTAGAAACTTTTAGATGCAAACATTTCTTTGCACTCCAAATATTTCATTACTCTCAATACTTAATAGATTTAAGGTTTACATAAATTTTGATTAATAATAATAATAATAAATTTAGATTTTATACATAGTTTAAATTGACGTATAATTATAAAATAAAATTAACTAATTGTTTACTCATACTATAGAATATACAATGATAAGGTGTTCTAGTAGGAAAAAACCCAGTCATGCTAAAGTTTGGTGTGTCCTCGAGTGATTTTGACGGCCTAGGTCGGGTGCAATCTCTAGGTAATTTTGATACTTTAGAGGTTCCTAGGTCAAGAAATTTAAAGTACCTGTCATCCCAAGACTCACATTATCTAACAAAAAAAAGTAACAAATAAGTAAATGTTTAAAAAAATTGTTATTTTTGTTCTGTGCAATTTTAAATTTAAATTTTAATAAATATAATTAAGTGAGATATAATATATATATATATATATATATATATATATATTCAAATTTAAATGATATTAAATAATATGTTTTCATATGTATAAAGAAATTTGTGACCCCTCCTTGTAATTTGAAGATATTAATTACTATAGTGAAGGCATGATAATATTCCATAGACCTTGGGAAGGTGAGATAACAAATGAGAATATTTAATTTTTTTTTAACTAAATTACGTTATAATGTTGTGTGACTAAATTATGTTATAATTTTGTGTAGAATTCATAACACCTTCGAAGTAATGTCAATTGTATCTCACATACCGGGTTGGGTAGACAGTTATGGTCAGGTGGTTACCTTCCCATAACTTCTCCTTGAGAATTAGTTCTCAAAATAAGGGAACCAAAAGGGTAATAGGCACCTGACGTAACCAAGAAGAGAGGAGAAGAGTTGTAACAAGGGATTGGAATAAATATTTGTGTTGAAGGCTCATAAGGACTTATGCAAGTGATATCCAACTAGACTAAGTCTAGTTTGGACCACATAGTCACCAAAAGTTAGAAACATGTTGTTACGAATTACCCTACTTGTGAGAATATCATGGGGGGGATCTGGTCTAGAACTGATCTGAAGGTAGGGTGGAAAAAAAACATTTCTTCTAGAAAGGTGAAGTGGATTTTTGTAAAGGCTAACAAGGGAAAAATATAAGTACTGTGTGGTTTGTTGTGAATGGTAAATTAATTTTGGTTATGCTAAATATACCTGAATAAAAGTCGTGTATAGAATTTCATGTGAATTTCTTCTACAATACCAAGTATGGACCTTCCTCTTTATTTTCTGACATTAAATAATGATGATATACCAGCCATTTATGTAGTGAAATCAAAATAATTAACAAGGCCTGAATGATATATGAACTAAGAAAAAAATAACTTTATATTGAGTTAATATTTCAATAATGACATAAATGAGGAAGGGGCTTAACAATGAGGTTGTCGAGATTACATAGCAACGAATGGAGAACTCAGGTTAGTCTCTTAGCCTAGCTTGAATAACAGCCTCATTGATAGACAATCCCACTGTCTCTTTTACTTTTCAAAGAAAAAACTCAAAAAAGATTAGGAAACAACAACTTTCAGTGAGGATAAGTATACAAAAATAGGGAGATGCAGATATTTCCAATTAATAATTGTACTTATTGTCGTATTTAAAGAACCCCGAAACGTAAAAATAAAGAAATAATTTAAACACTAGTGAACTCGAAGAAATATTCTTGTATGACATTGTTAAAGAAATTTCAAGTATTGGATAGGGTAAAAATTACAAAAATAAACAAATATGTCTTTGTATATAATTATGATAGAAGAATGAACATTTAAATATTCATTATGAGCTTCCACAATGAAAATATCATCATTTTTCCTACCAACAACAATATTCCTTACTGTAAATTACATTAAAAAATATAATAGGCTATATAGCTTGTAAATTATATTACAAACAATAACAAGTTATATGATGAGTCGGTTAAACCTAAAACAACCTTAAAAATTTTGAAAGGGTTAAAAACTGGAATATTCAATTTACCGAGTACATACTATGGGGTATTCTGATATTTATGAACAAAACAACAACCCATATGACATTTAAACATGAAATGAATGTAATGGAACAGCTAGAAGGAAATTCAAACCCTGTCTCCATCATTTTAAGGAAAAATCTCTAATAGGTAAGCCTCGACATACCTGGAAAATAATATGTGATTATTAGCGTTCCTTGTTGATTTCACTTGAGAAGAGAAGAGAACAAGGGAACCCAAATGCATGTAAAAGAACAGGGGCGTTAGCGAGAATTCATATTTTTTTATAAAATAGTTTGCTACAATACAAAATCTGCATTAGTGTAAGATTTAAGCTTGTGGAATTCTGGTTCCATGGCACAGTGGTCAATATAATATAGAGATGAGAGAACAAAACCATCTCCAACTCAATAAGGGTTTTACCTAAAAGGTTGAGGATCTCCTTGCATCGAGCATTCACTATCAATAGAGGAAAAACTTTTACCATGCTGTTGAAAATGCTTTCAGTTCGAGAGATAAAACTGAAGAAAAGAGATCTCCAACCTAAGAATTGTCCACAACTTAGCTAATTCAGAATGGATCAAGTCATAATTGTAGAAAAAATGCTAAAATAGTGTTATAACAAGAGGAAAATGTTAAATAATTTACCCTCGATCATGGAAGAAACCCTTCGTAGGAACCACTCAGAAAACACTCCAACACGTTGAGTTGATTGAGTCGTGGACAGAGCGAGATAGAGAATTAGCTTCCAAGGCCCAACTACAATAGATCTCCACCATCCAATGTGTGAGCTAGCTAATGGAATGTTGATGAAATTTTCATATATAGGTAGTGGTTTCCAGCTGTAAAGCTTCTCAAAAATTTCATATCCCAGTACTGTAAACCATATTGAAGTCTAGGTTGGGTTACATTGAAAAATTATAGTTTAGCAGTGTTAATAATCAAATTCCAATTATACTATGCAAGACTTCATATATGAAATAAATATTCCATATAGTAAAATTCAATACCATGGAAAACCATTCAATCTTAACACAATGAAATACTTTTCATAAAGCGTAATTTTTTTTTTTTTTTTTTCACTTTTCAGTCTTTTCAATTAGTTAATGAAATTTATTTACTAAGAGGTATGTGACAAGTTGTATGAGATCCATGGTTAAACATTGTGTCTTATTTGGGTTGACGAAGGATTAACAAAATTTGTTGTGATTAACAAAGGGAAGGAGACACAATGAGGAGGACAAGACTTGTACTAGTGAGAAGAAAAATGAGAGCTTTTATAACACATTTTCTGGAAAATAAAATGAAAATTTGTGTGCAATTGGGGGAGGAATCACACACCACTAAATTTTTTATCCTTGAGAAGGTGAAAAAATTAAAGAATGAAATCGAAAGACTGTGGGCTAATAATGATAGGCTTACGAAAGAGCGTAAGAAGATTATGAAAAGTTTATCTGGTAGACAAAACCAATGACACCCTATGCCTAGTCTAGAATAGGGAAACATGATTGGCACACAAGGACTAAGGAATGAGAATCCAGAGTCAAAGGGTGATCAAAGAAATCGAGAATAAGTATGTGATAATTATTTTGACAAAGAGAGCATAAGAGATTGAAGGTTGAGTTGCAGGGGGGATTTAAGGAAATTAAGCCTCCAAAATTTGATGGAGAATAAGAAGAGGTTGTTGAATCCTTACTCATTAACATGAAAAAATATTTTCAAATGTATGAATATGTTCATAATTTTAAGGTCTGTTTGGAAATTTATATATTACAAGGTAAGACTACTTTGTGGTGGGAGGAAGTGAAAACAATACGTGGAATTGATGAGCATGAAGTGACTTGGGAAAAATTCCAAAAACATTTCAAAGATAATTTTTTAATTAAGATATGTTACGATGAAAAGGTGAAATAATTTCATGAAATTCAGTTGGGGAAGTTGTCTATACACGAGATTATAACAAAATTTTCATCCTTGCTATAATTTGTTGCTTATATACGTGAAGAGAAGGAAAAAATTTAGCGATTTATTAGTAGTTTTCCTATATTCATGAAAGAGTATATAGAGTTTGAAAATCCAAAATACTATGTATGATGTTATTAGGAAGGCACATATATCTTATCCAAAAATGAAACAGGAAGGGGACAGAGGAAAGAAGTGAATGAAAAAGAAAGGATTTAAGTTTTCAGAGGGTTCTAAATGATTTAAGTATACAAATATTAAAGGTCCCACAAAATCTCAGAAAAATATAAATGTAAATAATACCCGTTAAATTTATAATATACCAAGATAAATAAAAGGCAATGAGAATTAAAATAAAATTGAGTTGGAAGCAACAACCAGACCATTGGTATAGTGTTGGGGATTTGGGGTGGTACATTATGTTAAAAAAATTACTTATAGAAAAGGGTGGAGAAGGTTGCATAGATTCAAGAGGCGTCGATAGTAGGGGAAGTGGAAAAGAGCTTTCCCAGAATTAATGTCCTATTGAAGGACCACTAGACCGAGTATCAACCAACCATGGGGGAATTGGAAGCTAAAATTCTTAGTGAAACTATATGTACGCTGATTGATCCAAGGGCTAGCTTAAGTTATATAAGTATGAAAGTGGTAGAAAAATGTCATTTTAAAACTGTAAATTTAAAAATCCAAGGCTTGTACAATTTTCCATGGGAACCAAAAGAAGAGAGTTAACTAAGGTGGAAAATTGCTCCATGGAGCTACAATGTTAGTCAATCAAGGGAGATCTAAATTTCTTACCTGTAGGATCCTATGATGTCTGAGTTGGCATGAAATGGTTGGAAAGACATTGTTATCTCATAAATGGTAAAGACAAAACAATTAGTTATTTAAATGAGGAAGAAGTGGGATAGGAGGCTTAATGAGTAAAAAGACCACTAAAGTTGAAGAAAATATTTTCTTCCGAGTTGGAAAAATGTATTTAAAAAAGGTGTCAAGTTTATGTAGTGCAAGTAGGATATTCAAATTAAAGGAGAAGATTGTCACTTTAGAAAACCTATCTATTGTGAAAAAATTCCCTGATGTTTTCCCTTAACATATTCCTGTGTCACCCCATAAAGGAGGCATACATTTTACCATTGAACTGGTACTTGGATTTTCTTCGATGTTCAGGGAAACCTATCGCATGAGTTTCCCAGAATTTACGGAGCTTAAGATGAAGTTACAAAAGTTATTGGACAAAATGTACATCTGCCCAAGTGTATTGCCCTAGGGAGCTCCTATACTTTTTGTAAGAAATAATGATGGAACCCTATGTTTATGTATTGATTACCAACAGTTAAATAATTTGAAAATTAAAAATAAATACCCCATACCCGGCATTGATGAGTTGTTCAATCAGATGAAGGGGTCTATCATAGTTTCTAAAATTGATCTTTATCTAATATACCATAAGAATAAAAGAGAAATACATATACAAAACGAACTTTAGAACCTTTTATGGACATTACAAATCTGACATTTTTCCCTTTGGATTAAATAATTCCCCAACAACATTTATGTGCCTAATGAACAATATATTTCATCAGTGTTTGGGTAAATTAATTTTGACTTCTATATATGATATACTTGTGTTCTCTCAAGGAGCATAAAGAAAATTTATAGACAATATTGAAGACCCTAAGGAAGCATCAGTTATATGAAAAATATAGTAAGTGTGATTTTTTCAAGGAAAAGAATTCAATACTTACGATACATCATAACCAAGGATGGGATCGTGATGGACCCAAAAAATAAAAACCATAATGGAATGGTATGTTCCAAAGAATATAGCTGACATAAGGTATTTTATGGGGTTGGATGGATACTACGAGAGGTTCATTTAAGGATTCTTAAAATTGGCATATCCCATCACTTCCTTATAGAGAAAACAAAGAAAATCAAAGTGGACAGTCGAGTGTCAAACTAGTTTTGAACAGTTAAAACACTTACTTACGT
The DNA here is from genome assembly GCA_034641835.2 of Pinus albicaulis. Classification (NCBI taxonomy): domain Eukaryota; kingdom Viridiplantae; phylum Streptophyta; class Pinopsida; order Pinales; family Pinaceae; genus Pinus; species Pinus albicaulis. The sequence goes on from CM076581.1 coordinate 1,098,689,933, forward strand.
TTGCTCGTATTCTAAGAATTGATGATCCTGACAAAGATTTTATTGTCTGCATAGATGCTTGTAAGGAAGGAGTAGGGGTAATATTAATGCAGGGAGGTAGAGTTATAGCTTATGAATCCCAGAAGTTGAAAGAACATGAGAGAAAATATTCAACATATGATCTGGAGATAATTGTGGTAATTCACATGTTAAAAATGTGGCGACATTATTTACTCGGAAATATTTTTTTTTTAATGACAGATCGTGATAGTTTAACTAATTTTTTCAAGAAGCCCACCTTTACTTCTCGGCAGGCACATTTTGTTACCTTTCTAAGTGAATTTTACTTTTTAATAAAACACTTTAAATGAAAATAAAACTTGGTAGTAGATGCATTAAGCTAGAAATTAAATTTTATTTATGAAATGTCATTTAGTGAAGTTCAAACTTTCTTAAATGGGCATATTAAAGAAGCTTCTCAAGGGGATCCTTGATACATATTTTTAAGGCAGCAAGTCCAAATTCCAAAGAGTCATGAATTTCAATTATGATATAAGGTAAACGAACAATAAATGTTAATCTATTGAAATGGGATGTATGTACCCAACCAAAAAAGTATTAAGAAATTTATTCTAGATGAGTACCATAAAATTCCTTATGCGGCTTATCGCGGATACCAGAAATTAATCATTGTGTTAAGAAAAGAATATTTTTTGCCATGTATGAAAAATAAATTGGAAAATTATTTAACTTGTTGTTTGGAATTTCAACATGTGAAGACCGAACACGAGCATCAAGCTAGATCGCAACACCCATTTCCTATTCCAGAATGGAAGTGGGAGACTACTACAATTGATTTTATTATGGTTTTACCTAAGAACAAAAATTGTTTTGTAATGACAGTAGCGGATAAAATAAGTAAACATGCTCATTTTATTCTAGTACATTCTACCTTTGAAGAAATTCAAATTGCTAACATATTTATGATAGATGTTTTTAGACTGCACGGAATACCGAAAGTAGTACTCTTAGATAGGGACGTGAAATTTACCTCTTCATTTTGCAAACCTCTCTTTGAAGGTTTAGGTACCCAGATACATTATAGTATGAAATACCACCCTAAGACGGATGGGTAGATTGACCTAGTAAATCAAGTAATGGATGATATGTTGAGAATGTATGTAATACAGAAACCATATAAATGGGAAGACTATAAACATTTGGAAGAATTTTCTTACCATAATAGTTATGAATCGTCTCTGCAAATGAGCCCATTCGAAGTTCTATATGGTCATAGGTGTACAACACCCTTGAGTTAGGCAGGTCCCGAAGATAAATTATTGTTGGATACTGATGTGTTAAAAGAGATGGAGGAAGCAGTGAAAATTTGAGAATGAATTTGAAGGCTACTCAAGATAGATAGAAAATCTATGATGAAAAAAATTGATCTTTTCAATAATTCAAGATCGAGACCATGTATATGTACGAGTAAAACCTAAGAAAAGTACTTTGTGATGGGGAGGCTTTAAGCTAACACCTTGGTTTTGTGGTCCTTTCCAAATTCTGGCCTGGGTCGAGTCTATAGCTTGTCAATCAACCTTGCCTAGATATGTACGTGTACATAGCGTATTTCATGTTCTGTGTTAAAAAAATACATATATGATCCTAGAAATATAATCAGTTGGTAGGATATATAGGTAAATTATGTAATAATAAGATATTATGTTTATATATTTTATTATTTAAGGTTCAAGGGGAAACTAATAGGCGGATATGTGAAGATGGGTTACACTTTTGTGAGAATCGAGGGCAGAAATTTTTTTTTGGCAATAGTTCGGCCGAACCTTTTATAAAGTTCTGTCGAACTATTTGATAATTCGGCTGAAATTTTTGAGAAATTTCGGCCGAACTCGTGCTTCCGTTTAGATTGACGACACACTGACAGTGTAGGCAAATAGAATTTTTGTCGGAGATGGGAAAACCAGCAATAGAAGTTTGGCCGAACTTGGTGTTCGGCTGAATTTTTACTCTTAAAATAGTTCAGCCGAACTAGTTCCTATAAATATATCGCTCACGAATTTTATTTGTTTACCGTGTTTTTTTGTGCTGGTCTGTTTGCACGTTTTTCTGTCGTGTTGTTGCTGGTCTGTTCGCGCGTTTTTCTGTCTTTGCTGCTACTTCTATCCGCACTTTTGGTCTGCGGCGACTTAAAGCGACTTCAAGCAAGCAAATTACCAGGTACTTGTCTTGCTCCTCCTCTGTTTTTCAGAAGGGAAAAAATTGGAATGCAATGTTAATGTATTCTGTAACGCCGAACTGTTCTTAGCTTACCTCCCCAGTGTTAATGTCTTCTGTAATGCCGAACTATTGTTTTTAGCAATGGAAATCATCGATATTCGTTTACCTATGTTTGATTACGTTGATAAGATGATATTCTGAACTGTTGTTTTTAGCAATGGAAATGATAGATATTTCATAAAGAAAAATGTAGAATTTTATTTATACAAGTTTTATAAAAAAATTAAATAATATAGAAAAATGTCTTATGAAGGGTTGGCTGCTAGGATAAATAGATGTGAAACCAGAGGAAGAGCTACTGCTACTCCATAGTAGTCATTCTCCTGCCTGTAGTATCTCTTATCATTCCAGAAAAGTGGCTCTCCATCTGTTTGTATTGCTATTTTAATCTCCTTGGCCCTTGTTTTTCTATTTAGATCCATGCTTGCACGTATTCATGCCTCTTGCATTGCAGAACATTCAGGAAGTAGAGAGATTCAATTATAATTCATATAACTTCTAATTGTGCATTCTGATTATGAAATTCAGAAATAAACTCTGTTATTCTATATATATATATACATATAAACTCTGTTATGATCTCTTTATATATATATATATATATATATTCTTACAGTTGTTGATGAGACCAAGGTCCCCATGTTCGGGAGTGACAACAGGCCCTATAATGGAGAAGGAAAGACTAAGACTGGTATTACTAGAAGCTCTACTCAATGTTGCCTCCTCAAAAAAAGAATTTCTCAATTTTCCCTCGATTCTGAATTGCCCACTTCTTCTCTTAGGAATCTCATGGCCACTCAGTCGTGGAGAGGCCATATTTTTCTTGCTCATGATGGACATTCTTCCCGTCATTGTCATCTCGTTATCTGTTTGTTTAGATGTTGTACTTCTGGTTCTTCCCATCATATAATTACTACCCCCTTTAGTACTCGACATATTCTTTACCTCTTTAGTAGCTTTAGGACTTAGTACCTGCAATATATGTTGATTTGACGAGGACTTCTTGATTGCAGAATTCTTGATAGTGGAAGGGGGGCTGACAGCTTCCTTACCTCCTCCTTCCCTCTTATCATTGTCTTGAAGTAGACCTCATTCTCTAACTTGGAATAGCATGGCTTCTCCACGTAAACCTCCACCTGACCGTCTTCATCCCCATAGGGAGCAGCCCATCGGGAAGGCCATTCTTCTTCAACACATCATATATCGTTTCTTTAGCCTCTGTGAATCCCCTGACCATCACAACCATTAGTATCATAATGACAGATAGCCATTCTTGGCTTTCCATTTACTTAAATGCAAGGCAAGGCCTAGAAAGAATGAGATGAGCAGTTTGTTATCATGGCATTTAGTTACCAATAAAAAGATATCAATTTTTTTATATTATCCTTATATCATGGCATGAAGTTATTAATAAAACTTTGAAATTTAAAAATTTGATTTTTCCTTTTCTTTAATATGAAAAATATAATTATATTCTTTCGAAATTTTCCTTTTAAGGTTTAGCTCCATGTTAATACCCTTTTAAATAGAAAGACATCAATTTCAAAATTATATTGCTTCAGATCTTATATCAATTTCAAAATAATATTGCGTAAGATATGATATCAATTTGAAGATATCCATTTTCAATATCTAGCAGTTTTAAAGGAAATTTAACATTCATTTTTGAAATATATAGAAGAGGGAATAAATATTAACAATCAAGTCCAATCTTGATAGTCAAACCCTTTCAAAAAGTAGAAAATTGATTTTAAAAGTAACAAGCACATGGGACAGCCAAAGATTTAGTAGATACCATAAGGTGGGTATGTGCAATAAAAGCTACAAAACATGAAAAACACTTCCTTTTAATCTCTCCAAACTATAACCCATTAGAAATCAAATTAGAGACATAAATGGCTATAATTTTATGTGGATATCTTATTTCCCATTAAATTAAAATGAAGACAAAAGGTTTCATAAGCAGTCTCTTGAGATATAGAATCCACATCTTTGAAAAAAATGTCAAAATTTTCAACCAAATCCTTGATTAAATTGGATGTTTAATTGGGGATATGACAGAAAAGGTATTATAAACCAAGTAGTTCTCAAAAGGAGAGTAAAAAAAAAATAGTATAAATCAAAAGTTTTTACCTTGATAGTGAAGGTCACCTTCACTGATTAAGTGGTCTTTTAAGTTTTAGGGACACATTTTTTATGTAATAAATATATGGTTTAAGGAAAATAGTTGGAGATATGTAGGGAACATGATGGGAAAAAACACTAAATACCCTTTTGTTTTGGGGATGGAATGTACTATTTAATTTTGAAAAAAATTAATACAATTTATAAAGTTTGTTATTATAAGAATGTGCATTTTCAGATTTGAATATGTTTCATAATGTGATATTTTCTACTTGCCGACTTGGTTTTGATTGAAAATGAAATGTTAATATTATATACATTGTCAATTAAAAAGTAACTTGTTTTTAAGCTTTTCATTATAGAAGGGCTGCATGAATATATACCCTTCTAATTGAAATTAAGGTCAACCATTCAAATTTGATCACTACACGAGAACCGCTCCTGAGAAATGGGAAACTCGTTCCAGAGGTTCCTCTATTCCCGGGAGCTTTGGAACTATGTGGGAACTTACCATTTTTGGTAGGAGCTGCAACTAGAGCTGGGGCATGTTCTAGAATATTTGACCACTATGATGATTGACGTTCCCGTGTTTCCAACAAAACTTGCCGCCAAAACAAAACTTCCTTAAAATTTTTTAATAAGTTTTACCAAAAAATAAACTTCATTTCTATAAATTTTCCCCAAAATCTACCAAGAATAAGTTCCCTTCTCAAAGTACACACAAAAAAAAAAAAATCTCGCCAAACTCACTCAGAATAATGCATAAATTTTGTCCTCCATTCACTCCATCACTGTAATTCTTAACTTGTTTAAGAGTGCAACCTTGTATTAATTTTCAAACCGTGCCTGAAGTAGTAGTTCTCTGCGGCCAATAACCTTAGTGTTTTTCCAAATACTTCGTTTTTTATACACATTTAAACTCCAATAGTGAGGGCTTTAACTTTTCAAGGATTTCTTCTTTTCTATCCTTTATGTTTGTGAGCTCTTCTGTGGGGCTATTTCATTTTTTAGTCATGTTTTATTTGATGTCTAAACTCTGGTTTCTTGCTTCCCTTATGTGAAATTCCTATTGCCATTAGTATGTTAGTTTCGTTTCCTTTCAGTTTCGTTGCCTATTCATTTTAGTATGTTAGTGAGTATCCAGCTTTGATGTGTTAGTACTTGCTTATTCATTACAGATATTCTTGGGAGCTTATAGGTAGTATTATAGAACACTCTTATGTGTGCTTTATTCCTTAATACATGGGATTTATAGACCATGTTTACGTAATAAGGTAAGCTTAAGCTCTTATAGAGGTAGTTACATAATATCAGTGTATTCCATAGGTATAAGTACATCCATAATATCTAATGTGGTGAACATGATATCATTACACTATTACAGATAAGCTAATACGATTAACTTCTTACGGTAATACCATTACAATTTACTCTATGTAAGTGTAAACTAGTTCATTTGATTACTAGTATCATACCGAACAAGGGAAGGGCCGAAAAACATATAGAAAGCGAGTAAAACTTTGTGCCCCAATGTTTCTGTAACATGAAATAATCAACCTTAATATAACCTTAATATAACATTAATATAACCTGAACTAATCAATCTGAAAATTAATCAACCTTAATATAACCTGAACTAATCAACCTTAACATAACCTGAACTAATCAACTTGAACTTATACCTTCTGAGTTAGCCATGTTAACCTTAATATAACCTAAACTAATCAATGTGTTATTTTGTACCATGTGTTATTGTGTACCATGTAGCTAGAAATATTAAACTAGATATAAGTTTATGACAATTATGACAAATGTATTGTTTTTTCATCCTTGTGTTCTTTTTCATTATTATGTCTTTAGGTTTGGAGTAGGTGACATGAGTCCCTTTATCCCTCTATTATAAGTGGGTTATGGTTTTCTTAACAATTATGACAAGTGTATTGGCTTTTCATCCTTATGTTCTTTTTCATTATTATGTCTTTAGGTTGGGAGTAGGTGACACAAATCCCTTTATCCCTGTATTATAAGTGGGTTATGGTTTGCTTTGTCTCATTGTTATGGTATAGTGATTTGTGATCCAGAGAATTTTTTTTTAGTAATTTCAACTTTAAAATTTTAATTTTTAACTAAGAAGTTAAAATATTTATGCTCACACATATTACCTTTTCTTTTTATTCTCTCTCACACACACACACACACACACACACACACACACACACACACATATATGAAGAAATGATCCCATTTTCTTAAATTTTATTCATAGATCAAATGTCATTTAAATACAAGATTTATCATAATGTACAATGATTCATTCCATATTATTTATAATTTTTTTCATTAAAAAATGAACCCTTTAAATCATGAACCTAGTTAATGCTTCTTCTTCATGAAGAAGACTACTTGATCTTTCAATTTGAATTTGATGATGGTTCTTTGTTATCTTTCTTGACTACTTCAAATTATTGACACAATCATATGCTTCTTGTTACTCTTTTTATTCCTTCCTTATATGGTATTCTCCCCCTTAGATATTGTGTACTCTCCCACATAGATATTGCACTCAATTTTGATGTTCCTTTGTTATCTTTCTTGACTACTTCAAATTATCAAATTATTGACACAATCATATAGATATTGCACTCAATTTTGATGGTCCTTTGTTATCTTTCTTTACTTCAAATTATTGACACTTGATCATATAGATATCATATAGATATTTCACTCAATTTTGATGGTCCTTTGTTATCTTTCTTGACTAATTCAAATTATTGACACTTGATCATATAGATATTGCACTCAATTTTGATGGTCCTTTGTTATATTTCTTGACTACTTCAAACTATTTACACAATCATATGCTTTTACCTTAATATCTTGTAGAGCCCATTTCATCCAAAACACTCAAAAAGAAGTAACTACTATGTATTCCACTTCTACTCTAGATAGAGAAAGTAACGACTCTTTCTTGCTTAGCCATTAAACCAAAGACTCTTCTAAGTAGAATTATATATTGTCCACTTGTAATTTTCACAAGGCTAGTTGAATCTCTATATGTTGTCAATGTAAATTTCTCACAAGTAAATTTGTCAATGTAAATTTATGAACTTCTACAAGTTTTATAGGCAGATTCTGTAAAGGGCCAAGTAGCCTCTAGATCTCATCTTTTATGGAAGGTGACATATCTAGTAAATGCCCCTACAGTCAATCTATGGAATAGATCTAAATATAAGTTCTTCATTTTAATATCCATAAAACACAACCACTTTAAGGTAAACTGTTTACATGCACGTCATTTCTCCCACAAACTAAAGGCTTCCTCCCATTAATTTTAGATGTGAATTCTACCATAAAATTTTTAAGTCAAACTTTAAGATAAACCATGCACATGTCATTTGCAATAAATTTCAATTTAATATCTAAATTCACATATGTTTAGTGGTGTCATTGTTTCACTTCCGATATTATGTTGCTTACCTTGATGAACAGGTGGAACTCCGTTGGGAGGCCTCTCTGTTTTTTGACTCTTTGCTCATACTGTCAAAGGTCATTATATGTTATATGGGCTATACTGTATAGTTATTAGACTACATATATTCATATAGAACTTGCAAATAGTATGATGGAAACCAAACATAATAAAGTATTAGGACATCACAACTTGCTAATCAGTTATTAGACTAGATATCTTCATATAGAACTTGCAAATAACATGATGGAAATTGAACTAATTAGTTATTAGACTACATATCTTCATATAGAACTTGCAAATAGCATGATGGAAATGTGAACTTGCAAATAGTATGATGGAAATGTGGATTTCAAATAAAAGTCATGATTAATGCTTCTAGAAACCAAACATAATAATGTATTAGGACATGCTCCTTTAACTTGAAAATAGTACATGGTCGAAATGTGGATCTCATGACTCTTCATGATTAATGCTTTTAGAAAAAAAACATAATTTAATGTATTAGGACATACTCCTTTAGGCTTGGTTGAATTACCTTTGCTTTCATGATTAATGCTTCTAGAAACAAAACATAATTTAATGTATTAGGACATAATTTAATGTATTAGGACATGCTCCTTTAGGCTTGGTGGAATTACCTTTGCTTTTTATGCTTCTTGTTACTATTTTTATTCCTTCCTTATATTGGATTCTCCGCCTTATTTATTGTGTACTCTCCCACATAGATATTGCACTCAATTTTGATGGTCCTTTGTTATCTTTCTTGACTTCAAATTATTGACACTTGATTGAATATAGATATCATATAGATATTGTACTCAATTTTGATGGTCATTTGTTATCTTTCTTGAGTACTTCGAATTATTAACACAATCATATGCCTTTTGTTACTCTTTCTATTCCTTCCTTATATCTATTATTCCCCTAGATGTTGTGTACTCTCCCACATAGATAAATTGCACTCAATTTCGTAGGCTCTTCTTTTGAAGTCAAATATATTGTATTCTCCCCCTTAGATATTGTGTACTCTCCCACATAGATATTGCACTCAATTTTGATGGTCCTTTGTTATCTTTCTTGACTACTTCAAATTATTGACACTTGATTGAATATAGATATCATATAGATATTGCACTCAATTTTGATGGTCCTTTGTTATCTTTCCTGACTACTTCAAATTATTGACACAATCATATGCTTTTTGTTACTCTTTCTATTCCTTCCTTATATTTTTTCTCCCCCTAGATATTGTGTACTCTCCCACATAGATAAATTGCACTCAATTTCATAGGCTCTTCTTTTGAAGTCAAATATCTTGTATTCTACCCTTTAAATATTGTGTACTCTCCCACATAGATATTGCACTGAATTTTAATGGTCCTTTGTTATCTTTCTTGACTAATTCAATTTATTGACACAATCATATGCTTTCTGTTACTCTTTCTATTCCTTCCTTATATCAATTCTCCCCCTAGATATTGTGTACTCTCCCACATAGATAAATTGCACTCAATTTCATAGGCTCTTCTTTTGAAGTCAAATATATTGTATTCTCCCCCTTAGATATTGTGTACTCTCCCACATAGATATTGCACTCAATTTTGATGGCCCTTTGTTATCTTTCTTGACTACTTCAAATTATTGACACTTGATCATATAAATATTGCACTCAATTTTGATGGTCCTTTGTTATCTTTCTTGACTACTTCAAATTATTGACACAATCATATGCTTTTTGTTACTCTTTCTATTCCTTCCCACATAGATATTGCACTCAATTTCATAGGCTCTTATTTTGAAGTCAAATATATTGTATTCTCCCCCTTAGATATTGTGTACTCTACCACATAGATATTGCACTCAATTTCGTAGGCTCTCTTTTTTTAAGTCAAATAAGTGACAATAATTTACAAGAACTATCCCTAATTTGTTTCTCACATGTTCAAATGGTTCTCTAACAAGATAATTTACAGGAAATATTCCTAATTTGTTTCTCACATATTCAAATGCTTCTCTAACAAGAGGCTTTGAAGGATCTGCAACCTCCGGTTGAAGGATGAAGGGCAAGGACCTTCAAAGTACAACGAAAGGTTGAAGGATCCACAACCAAAGGTTGAAGATCATTAAACCAAAGGTTTAATAATTTACAACCTTGAGTGATTCCACGGGTCCTTTACACCCTTCATACGGTGAAATTGGGATAGGTCTAGTGTTTAATTCTACAAGTTCTATAGGCAGAGTCTGTAAAGGGCCAGGTAGCCTTTGGATCTCATCTTTTATGAAAGGTGACATATCTAGTAAATGCCCCTACAGTCAATCTCTGGAATGGATCTACATAGAATATTTTCATTTTAATATCCATATAACACAACCACTTTAAGGTGAACTGTGTACATGTGTCATTTCTCCCACAAACTAAAGGCTTCCTCTAATATTCATAAAACACAACCACTTTAAGGTAAACTATGTACATGTGTCATTTCTTCCACAAACTAAAGGCTTCCTCCAATTAATTTTAGATGTGAACTCTACCATAAACGTTTTAAGTCAAACTTTAAGATAAACAATGCACATGTCATTTACCTCATGATCTTGTGTCATTTCTCTCATGTATTTTCAATAGATGTCGATTTAATATATATATTTTTATTGAATTTGTTTTTTTTCAGGGATAATAAAACCATAAAATATGGTTGAAAAATGGAAATTATGCATAGAAGTTTCTTGCTATCCCAATCTAGGGAAAGCACTTATTACATATGTGCTTTCCAATATTGCGACTAGCAAAGTCGTCTAAAGGAAAATGAATATATCGGGAAGAACAAAAAACAACGAGGCATATTATATTGGAATGATAGAAGGGTTGGGAACAAACATGAAGTATGGATCAAATGGAATTGTAGTTTTCACCAATTATGAACTTGTTTGCAACCAGATGAATGGCATGTGCCAAGTTAAAAAGGAGAGGCTAAAACAGCTGCATGGAATAGCAAACAATATTGTTAGCCAATTTCAATTTTTTAGTATAAGGCATTGCACAAATGTGAATAGGATGTCTACTAATCTATTGTGTGGGGCAATGCCAATTCATGATTCATCTATCAAAGATGAATTAGAATTATACAGAGCAATGCCAATGCAAGATTCATCTCTCGAAGATGAATTGGTTTTGAGATGCTCTTCTTCAAAAATTCAAGATTCATCTCTCAAAGATGAATTACTGTTGAGACGCTCCCCTTCAAAATTCATTGATGGACATTGTAACATATCTTGGATATGTTTGTGTTGTGTACTTATAAATGCATATTTTTTAATGACCATGTGTTTTTTTCAATTATATACCAAGTGTGCTCCCACCACACCATGTAAAGTGAAACTTGGTGAGCTTCACATTTGCAACAAGTGGTGAACTTCACATTTTTATAAAATTAAAATGCGGGGAATTCAAGAAATTTTTGCTTAAATGGATTTTCACGCTTATTTTTTAATGACCATGTGCTTTTTTCAATTTTATACCAAGTGTGCTCCCACCATGTAAAGCACAATTTTGGTGAAATTATCGTTTTCGTAATTTCTTTTTTGCTTAAATTGAGTTTCACACATCAATTATTTCTTTGAAAGTTGTGTTCTACATAATTTGTTTACACTAAATTACAAATTTATTTTCTGAAACCTATTTTGTGTAAATGTCCACCAATAGATATATCTATATATATCATGGAGGATGAATGACGAAGATCAACCGAATCCCATATGGGGGTTCAAGGATTGGGGGATGTTCACGGTATTTAAATATAATCTTAAATCTCCATACATGTGTGTACATATGGAATTGATTTTTTATTAACTTTGTGAGTTAAATTAGTTGTTAATAAGTTTCATTTTTTAATTTTTAGGAGCTAAGAGAAGAAGGGTCTCTACTCCATCTATGGAGTGTGCCCATGGTTCACCTAGTCGTGGTATGGTTCATGCAATTTAATCAATGAATATGTATATGTATTTATATGTACACATGAATGTATTTTTCAATAGATTATAAATTCATATTTGTTTATGAAGCTTCTCTTTCGTCTCGAGAGGTTGGTGGTGGTTCAAATCCAATTAGAGGGCCATCAATGAGTGATAGCAGGTTGCATGAAGGGGGTGATATTTACTCCCCCGAAGGCCAATCAACGGCTGATGGTTCTCAATAGGGTAGTTTTGGGTCTGGTTCTCAGCAGGGTCATTCTGGGTCTCAACAGTTTCATGGTGGAGAAGATGCTAACCAACCACGTCAAGGTTGGCATCAATTTCAATATTTTTTTCATTAAATTTGTACAACTTTTTTTACATGTGTTTTTTCTAATATACGAAATTATATATATATTGATGCAGAGGAAAAAAATGTTCCAACTAGTGGTCAAAATAGACACAGGGTAGACCGCTACATTTAAGAAGAAGGTTGTCTACCCAGCACAACCTATCCGACCGACATTTCTGATATACCATGGGAAACAAACATGGTGCAATGCACCTTACAAAGGTGTGAAAAACTTCATGCAAAATTGTAGAGAGATCTCGTGGCTTTGACTCTACCTGCTGAGAGTCGACAAAGCCTTGAAATAGTTACACATTCATTGGGCGAAATTGTAAATGTGTATAGAACTCTTGGGCCAACGACTAATACATTTGTAGAAGTGATGAGAAAGAGAAAGGAAATAGTAATGGGTCCAGATAAATGGGAGGATGTAAAACAAAAAGTTACAAAAGATGTGGTGAATTCAATGTTTAATTTCAAGGAAGGGCCAAAAAGAAAAATGCTGAAGGTGCAATATTTCAAGCACCAAAATATAGCTCGCTATTTGTATGATAGGCACCTTGCGGCCTATGGAAGGCTCCCATGGAACGACGAGGTTCTTGTTTATTTTGCACAAATGTTTTATGCAGAATTTTTTTGGGTATGAAACCCAACTACAATGACCTTCCGTCAGATTTTTTTGGTCCGGGGAAAGGTCGATTATATGACCGTAAGGGCGCTAAGCGAGATGTGGATTTGCCTCACCCTGAGCCACCATTGGTGAGTTGACATTTTCGGGTCGAAACTCTATGGTTAGAGATGGATGCGACTTCTCAAATAAGTCGAGAAGCAAGGGATGTCATGATCGACAATGTTTATAGCAGATTGGGTGGAGTCGATGTTTGTCTAAATTGACAAAGAGCACATGAAAATGTGCGTGCCAATTTTGTGTATTGTACAGATGAAGAGATTGACAACATGAATGTTGAAGATCTTCGAATATATGCAAAAAAATTTCGCAATGGTTTTCAAGACTTAATTCTTCATGAGGAAGAGGGCATGGGAATGTTATGTGTTAATGACCTTAGGGTTTGAAATTATTTTAACGTACATATACATGTGTACAATTTGTAATAATTACATGTGTATGTACATGTATACATTTATTTATATGTACATTAATAGAACAAAAATGTATCATTATATGTTAAAACACCATTTGCATTTATCACATATGATGCATGATGAAAATGTTAATATCACGTTTGGGACCTCTCGTTCAAACAATGCAGATCGGTCTAACCATCAAGATATGTTGGCAAATGTCAGTGTTTTTTAAGTAATATTTTAAAATAAATAATTGTGCACACATGTACATGTATGTATATATAATGAGAAAATGTTTTAATAGATATCGATTTCGTCTGATGTTTTTGGGATGGCGTTACCTTCTTCTTCCTTGGGAGATGTACCTTATACTTCCTTAGGAGATGAGCCACAAGTATGGACAATTTTTCACTGTTAAAATTTATGTTTAAAAGTTATATATATATATATATATATATATATATATTCCACCTCAAAAAGTTCCATTAAAAATTGATATATATATATATATATATATATATATATATATATATATATATATATATATTGAGTTATTTTAAATTTTTTGAATTTAGGTTCCTGTAAAAGATTTCTTTAATCCACGGACTCTAGAGACGGAGATAGGAACATCCACACCATTTGAACAAGTGGTATTTAACTTTTTTTTAATATTATTGAAAATAAGTTTATATATATACACGTGCATTTTCATTTGAAATTTTTTAATATATATATATATATATATATATTTAACTGTACATGTATATTGTACATTTTAATGTTGCAGATGTTCCTATGGGGGTGGAACTTGTTCATCAAATGGAGAGGGAACATCATGAGGTATTGCATGATTTTTTTGTTATATTTTGTTTTTTACATGAAGTTATAGATATATATTCTCACTCATTTTTAAAACATTAAATTTTAATGTTCAAGTACATGTGCATTGTGTATGTATGTTTCCCATGATGCTTCAAATGATAATGCGCAGATTGAGAGCCTGATAGGAAAGACGCTCGATCCATCTCTATTTGATGGACATGATTTGTAGATTTAAATTCAAGATTTAGATAGTCTTAAATTTTCTTTTTTATATATGATCTAGATGCACTATCATATAGATATATATATATATATATATATATATATATATATATATATATATATATATATAATTTGATATAATTTGATATTTCAGGAGATCTACAATTTTTGGACATATTTTATTATAGTTAATATAATTTGTTTTGTTTCAAAAGTTAATTTTGATGGTTTTAGTAATTTTTGGCATGTGAATGAAGTAATGTTGTCATCTATAAATTAATGTTGCTATCTAAACTACATTTGGCATGTTATGTAATGATGTGTTATAATTTGTTTTGTTTTTAAAATTTAAGTTTTGTTTTGCTTCTGAACTACATTTGGCATGTTATGTAATGATGTGTTATAATTTGTTTTGTTTTCAAAATTTAATTTTTGGATGCTTGGAGTACATTTGGCATGTGAAGTAATGTTGTGATCTATAATTTTTTGTTAAATTAAAAGTTAAAAGTTTTGGATGGTTTCATTCTACATTTGGCATGTGATATAATGTTAAATGTTTTTATTGGATAGTTGAACTATAATTGGCATGGAATGTGAAGTAATGTTATGTATGATATAATCAAAAAAAAATTAAAACTCAAGTTTTGGATGGTTTCAATCTACATTTCACATGTGATAAATTTAATGTTTTAATGTTGCACGATATATAATCAAAGCTTTAAAACTTGGTGCTGATGGTTATACCTAACATTGAATGGTTGTATAATGTTAAATGTTTCTATTGATCTAGTTGAACTATAATTACATGGCATGTGAAGTAATGTTGCACAATATATAATCAAAAAGCTTTTAAAAATCATGCTTTGAATGTTTCAACTCCACATTTCCGTATTTATTAATGTTTTAATGTTACTATTATATAATCAAAAAGCTTTAAAAGTTTTGGATGGTTTCAATCTACATTTGGCACATGTGGTATAATGTTAAATGTTTCTATTGCATAGTTGAACTATAATTACACACATATGAAGTGATGTTGCACGCATATATAATCAAAATGGTTTCAATCTACATTTCGCATGTGATATTTAATATTTTAAATGTTTAATGTTTTAATGTTGCACGATATATAATAAAAAAGTTTTTAAAAATTAAAAGTTTTGGATGGTTTCAATCTACATTTGGCACATGTGGTATATAATGTTAAATGTTTCTATTGGATAGTTGTTCACTGTAATTGGCATGGCATGTGAAGCAGTGTTGCACAAATCCCTTTAATTTTGATTTAATGTTAAATGTTTTTTAAATGTAAATCCATTTAATTTTGATTTGATGTTAAATGTTTTAAATGTTTTGATATAATGTTAAATGTTTTGATCTAAGTTTTTGATGGTTTCAATCTACATTTGGCCTATGGAAGACCCCATGCTTAGACAACGGATGCGTTGCAGAAGGGGAGGTGGGGGTAGGAGTGCTAGCTCTCGCCCTCCTCTTTCCATCCATGACACAGGTAGTCACCCTCCTCCAGCAAGCAATGAAGCACAATTTCAGTTCACCAGTGCTATGGTCAGACCGTGAATTACAACGACCATTTCCATCTCTTTTCAGGAGGAGCCACAAGATCAAGGTGCTTCTAGTTCTAGGAGGCGGTGGAGAAATTCCACCATCCTAGCCCATCAACTCTAGGACACCAGAAAGTTGGCAGCTCTTCCAGTCAAATCCACCTCGTTGAGCTTCAACAGTGATGGTGCGAGCAACGACAACTACTCCTAGCACTCCAAGGGAGTAGATGATGATCCGGAGGACTACAGTTGTCCAATTGTGGAGGAGAATCCTCCTACACACATCAATAGATAGTCTAATGTTAGGTCCTCTTTAGCTTTTTCTCGGTTATAGGCAGTCCCTTTTCTGTTTTTTTGATTCATACCCCCTCTGGTGTTGGCTAGTTAGGCAACCCAGGAGACGAGTCTCGCAATTTATATTATGTTCATTACAGTTATATATGTGTAAATCCTTTAATTTTGATTTAATGCTAAATGTTAAATGTTTTGATCTAAGTTTTGGATGGTTTCAATCTACATTTGGCCTAGATGGAAGACTCCCATGTGAAGTATTATTCTAATTGAATAAAAAAGAGTAAAGAAGTAGTTGTATATATGTAAATCCATTTAATTTTGATTTAATGTTATTTAAATGTTAAATTTTTTATCTAAGTTTTGGATGGTTTCTATCTACATTTGGCCTATATGGAGGATACTCCTATTTGAAGTATTGTTTTGATATATTCAAAAAGGTTAAAGTAGTTATATGTAAGTCCCTTTAATTTTGATTTAATGTTAAATGTTTCAATATATAAAATATTAAATGTTTTGATTTAAGTTTTGGATGGTTTCAATCTACATTTGGCCTAGATGGAATACTCCCATGTGAAGTATTGTTTTGATTTAATCAAAAACAGTAAAGAAGTAGTTATATGTAAATCCCTTTAATTTTGATATAATGTTAAATGTTAAATGTTTTGATATAATGTTAAATGTTTTGATATAAGTTTTGGATGGTTTCAATCTACATTTGGCTTAGATAGAAGACTCCTATGTGACTTGTAAATTGTTTTGATTTAACCAAAATGTTTTTAAAACTCAAGTTTTGGAATCTTAAGATTGATTTTGATCTCTACATAGTCTTGTTTGAATGAAAAAATTTCCAATAGGAAGAACATAGCTTTTCAATGCAACTAACCATGTATCAATTGAGCTCTAATTGAAAAAAGAGTTTAAAGAAGTAGATATATGTACAAATTATCCCTTTAATTTTGATTGGAAATATAAGTCTAGTATATATATGTTGGTTGAATTTGGGTCAATGTCATTAATGCACTAAAATAGGTAGCCTTGTTGATTTATAATTTGGTAAATTGATGACATTCAGTTAATTGCATTCTAGAACATAGAA
The DNA here is from genome assembly GCA_034641835.2 of Pinus albicaulis. Taxonomy (NCBI): domain Eukaryota; kingdom Viridiplantae; phylum Streptophyta; class Pinopsida; order Pinales; family Pinaceae; genus Pinus; species Pinus albicaulis. Next base: position 1,098,707,185 of record CM076581.1, read on the forward strand.
CATATATCTGACCATTGGACAAACAAATTTTGTACTAGATTTTCAATAAGGAATAGAGATGTGGGTCAAATCCCACCAAAAGTCAGAGAAGTGCTCTGAGTATCTTGTCTGAAAGGAATCTTCGTACAAAACTATACTATGGATGATTTATTTACATTGCACGGATACTTTTTACTAGAAAATCTGACAATAAAAATTGGGCACATTAAGTTCGTGTATATATCCAATACGATTTTTCATCAATGCATATAGAAAAAACACTTTTAGTTAAAATTGCATTCTAGAACATATATATTGAGTACATTTAAATAATTTTTCATCAATTCACATAGTAAAACTACTTGAGCAATTAATTTCATTCTAGAATGTATATATATCCAATATGTAAGTAACATTTTTCATCAATGCACATTGAACATATCCGACCATTGGACAAACAAATTTTGTACTAGATTTTCAATCAGGAATAGAGATGTCGGTCAAATCCCACCAAAATTCGGAGAAGTGCTCCGAGTCTCTTGTCTGAAAGAAATCTTCATACAAAACTATATTTCGGATGATTTATTTACATTGTGGATACTTTTTACCAGAAAATCCAACTAGTTTTTCATCAATGCACATAGTAAAACTACTTGAATAATTAATTGCATTCTAGAATATATATATATATATATATATATATATATATATATATATATATCCTTGATACATGTAACATTTTTCATCAATGCACATGTATATATCCTTGATACTTTCAGTTGATACTAGAGCACGTGCACATGTACCAAAACAATTTTTACATGTGAAAACACTTGCACAAATAACATAAGCAGCTTAATTTTTAGTTGAGTGTACTGAAAGTTCTAAAACATATTTAATCCAAAGAGAATAAATTTTTGGGCAATTAAATGAAAAAAATTTCAATGGAATGCCATCTTCAATAATCCATTCATGATCGGATTTTGACAATTTCCGTTTCTTAATTTTTGTTTTCCTCTTTGATTGAACCTCTATCAACTTTATGTGTGCTGCACACACCAAGTCACTATATTGACAACTTATGGAATCAAGTTCATAGTCTTCAAAGTAAACAAAGTCCCCACTTTGATTAGTTTGTTTGAAAAAATAACCTTTCAATATAATAGATCCTATGTCATATTGAAATCCATGATCATTATACTTTTCTAATAATTTCATTTTTCGTCCAGTGCAACGCATCAAATAATACTTAACATTTTCATCATTGTCAATAGGTGCAATTACAACAAAAACACCTCCTGCACAATAAAACAAACCTTACAAAATTATACATATTTAAATTTATTTCTAGATCTTTAAATCATTAGAGAGAAATTCAAATGTTACCTTCTCTAACAAGATCAGAAACTTGATCACCATCGGATGATATTGTAGTTTCCTCTGATTGCATTTCTTCAAACATTGCAACAGACATTTTTCCCTTTGTATTTAGCTTTGTATGTTTCCAATCTTTAACATACATGTTGTTTTCACTAACGTCATTGGATTTTGTGTTGTCTATGCAAACATCACAAAAACAAGAATATTTTCTTATATCCAATGTAAACACATTTCTGGACGACTTTGTTTTAATTGAATGCAATTTTGAAGTCCATTTTATTGTTTCAACGTCATTTCCAATTGATCTATCTATGTCTTCGATCCCAATATGCCAGAAAAACCTTTATATGGAAAATTAAAAGAAGAATTTGTAAATATGATATCAAAATACAATCAAAGATAACGATTTCACGATAAATGTACACAACGTTTAAAATTAGATTTCCAATAAAAAATAAATTGAATATACCTTCGAACTTCCCTTGATGGGTTAGTCTCATGGCTTAGAGCAGCGATGCACCATTGAACAAGTTCTTTAGCGTTCACAAGTCAGATTGAAAAGGGGTTCATTTGATATCTTTGAAGTGCTCGTTTTATGCATGCTCTTGCACCATCATGTTCTCCTTTTCCATGGCTAGTCTTAAAGAAATTCCAACAATGTTTAATCCAGGTTTTCTTATGAAAACAACACAACCAAAAGAATGATCGTGCAGATTTGAATTGACTTGCACATCCTTCTGACCATATCCAATGTTCATTGAATGTTATTCCATGATTTTTCAAGGAATCATAAATTTTTCCAAAACAATGTTGTACAAAATATGTATCATGTGTACTATCATCACTGATATAAAAGTGATATTCTTTAATGATATGTCGATTTTCACTTGTTATTTCTATATGATTGACATTTTGTTTAGCATGTATATATAGAATATGGAGGAGCATGGAGACTTGGTCAGAATGATAGTATTCACTCTGAATTTCTTTTTGTTGAACGCATGTGTAGTTTTTTGCAAAATCAATCACTCACAAAATGGTCCCTGGCAGAAAAACTTCACGATATTTTTTGAATTGCAAGTCTTGCCATTGAGCTCTATGGGAATGCTTGGTGTATTTGTAAATTTCCACCTCAAACTTTCTCAAAAAGCCTATCACAAAAATTTCGTCTTCTAGTAATTCAATTCTTTTAAGACTATTTGCACCTTGAATCGATGTATCGATATATTCATATCTCTTCCATTTCACTTTCATGTTCGAAAATGATTGATCAATTATATCAGTACGATATTTGTTTTGAAATTTAGTCAAATTTCCACAATCATCGCATTTTTTACCAACAACACATTTCTTTTTGTAAAATAGTTCATCACTTTCTCTTTCAAATAGAATTTGAGATATGAAATCACAGATAGTGGAAGGAGGAGGTGAATCCTTCCATAATTTTCTACCAAAACCAAGGAATGTGTCATAATATAACTCAAATTCCACATGATAATGACAACAACAAGTGTCGCATACGGTGATATGTTTTAAATACCATGGTTTTTGTTGAACAAAAGCACTGATTGAAACATGAATTTGACGATTCTATTCCTTGAACTTGTTGAATAACTCTATCTGAGTGGTTTCCAAGAAATATTTTTCATGTTCTTTGTACCGATTTCATGCTATTCTTCTTTGCATCACATGCCGTGCAGTTGGCGAAGCACGCGAATTGTTCTTCCAATATTCATATATTATTTTTTTAACATTTTCTCCAAGTCTATCTTTGTATGGTTGCCTAAAAATAGCTCTCCAACAAGCGAGTTTATCATTTACATCTACTTGCAGCCGAAATTTCCGATGTTTGTGCAAAGTTTTTCATGAGGTTCCTAATGCTCGTGCCATAGATGTTACCAAACGATTCTCTTTAGTACCCGATGAAACCGTTGCCATATGTACTCCTCTATGTACAATTGAAACATTTTTATCTCTAGATCTCTCAATTGAATTTATAGTACTACTTATATTTTATATCACATTTTCCTTCATTTTTTTCTATCTTTGGTTGATTTTTGAATACCCAGTAGCGTCATAGATTCTTTTATTTTCCTTAACGATAGGAGACCTTTCAACATTTGAGCTTGAACTGTCACTCGCTCATTTAAGAAATACTTTTCAAAAATGCAGTTAACACGATATCGTATAACATGGTCAGGTTTTTTATCTCCATATGTGTGAGTGTCAACATTTTCTAACATCTCATCATCGACACTGATTTCATCTGTACATATTCGAAAAAATAGTACATAATAAGCTTACATATGAACAATAAATAACTAAATTAATAAATATATGTATAATTTCAATAATATGTGCATGTGTTCAATATATATATATATATATATATATACCTTGTGATTCAATTTCTTCATTTAAATTTCTTTCAATATTTCCACCATCTTCAATCATTGGTTCAATACCTCTTTCAATTTCTCTTTCAAAATTTTGTATCTCATCATCAATGTTTTGAGGAATATCTCTGTCTGTTTACATTAAACAAAATATTTCAATTCAAATTAGTTCATCAAATAAAAATTAAGCTTCACATTTTACACTAGGAAAATTTTAAATATATCAATAGATCATAATATTTACATTTACGTACCTTCTTCAATTTCTACTTGAGGTTGATTTCCCCCTTCAATATTTGAGATTGCTTCCATATTTCTTTTGCGATATTGTCTCGTCTCCTCTCTACGTTCCTTAGGGTCTCTTTTTCGATCATATTTTCTCTCACAAGTCATTTGATTTCCCATTATAATAGAGTATGAAGTTCAAAAAATTTGCTTCAAAAAATTAGACAATAACTCAATTAGAAAAAGGATAAAAAAAGATTTAATTTAAAAAAAAATCATTTTAAATTTTTTGCAAAAAATACATACTCCAATCCAAAACACTTTAAAAAATTAGAGAAAAAAATTCTTATAAAAAATAAACAAAGCTCAAAATATTTACTTCACCTCAAAACACGTACTCTGAAAAAATGTCACTTCAAAAAATGCCTCCAACTTAAAAAAAAAGTCACTTTAAAAAATACTTTCAGAAAATGTCTTTTCGAAATTAAACCCAACTCCATACTTTCAAAAACAATGAAGCACAAAAAACATCCAAAAAAATGTATTACATGCCTCCAAGAAATGTCCTTTGAATGTACATCCAAGAAAATTCCTTAAACCCAAAACAATTATTTGCAAAATTAGACCGTCTCCAAGAATTCGAAATTAAGCACAAATCCATACTTAAAAAAAAAATGAAAAAAAAAACATCCAAAAAAATGTATCACATACCTCCAAGAAATGTCCTTTGAATGTACGTCCAAGAAAATTCTTTAAAACCAAAACAATTTTTTCAAAAATCAAACCATCTCAAAGAAATGTCCTTAAACTCAAAACAATTCTTTGCAAAAATGGTCTGCCTCCAAGAAATGCCGTTAAACTCAAACCTCCAAGAAAATTCTGTAAACCCAAACCAATACCTTTATAAAATCAGATCAAATGTGCGAAATGTACGAAAATTATGAATGATTTCACAGCAATTTATATTGTCACGAAATGTGTTTTAGGAGGGGCGCCATGAAATTTTCCGGCTGATGGAAAATTAGATTACAGTTCAGCCGAAATTTGATTAAAAGTTTGGCCAAAATTTGATTAATTGTTCGGTCGAACTATTAAGTCGTTCGATTTAACGGATCGTTGGCGCAAAAAATAGTTCGGCCGAACTTTTAATCAAATTTCGGCAGAACTAGCGCGTCACTAATGACGCAGCTTGATGTTTTCGCAACTTTGGACTGATTAAACTCCATGGAAAATTCAGAATTAACTTTCAGAACCAAGACAAGCATTTTCAGAATTGAATCGACCTTCAGGAAATACAACTTTTATGGAATTTCATAAACATTTACTAATTTTAATTAATTTTCTAATAAAATGCGTGCAAAAAATTTCTGAGGGTCATTGTGATTCAGTGAAATCAAAATTATGTATCTCCGAAAATATATTGTAAAAAAAATTGAAAAAATTATGGGGCATTACATTGGTCCGTCGTCTCTAATGGGTAGCTTTTATATTTTTAGTTTATAGCTTATATGTTAAGAAAGTTGTTGCGTCGTGAAACATATCTAAAATATGTCGTTTTTTCATATTGGACCAGTTCAAAAAATTCTAGTAATTATGATATGCATCCATTGGCTTTGTAAATATGACGAAACCGAAGTAGACTCTCTCTAGATTGTTGTAACACATTTTGTTTTGTCAAAAACACAAATTTTGAATGAATAAGACATTGCGTATTAACATGACTTCTTATGAATACTTTGATTGTTAAGAAACATACACTCAAAGAAATGCTAAGTTGACATATCAAATCTGCATAGAAAAATTTCAAAAAATAAGTAATAGAAAGCTAACAAATTTTTTGACAACTTTTAGTTTTATCGCAAAATGAAATTGTAAACAGAAAAATTGTTATAGTTTGCAGAAAGTTGAAGAACCGAAAAAAATGAAATTTTTTTCTCAAAAAAGGGTAAAAAGTGTAACCCAACTATGCTATGGAAACAAAGGGATCAAGATATGCATGATCTGAGGAATTTGTTCCATACATTGTGCCAATTTTGGGTATCAAATATTCAGAGAAAAATTTGGTGTTCAAGTGCCATATTTTTCTGCACATATAAATTCAGGAGGAAATGGAGTTCGTCGACATCTCCTCACTTGTTGTAACAGACTGGTATGCTCCCAATATTGAGTATAAATTGAAACAGAACAAGTGAGACTTTGTATCTATGAATCAGAAGTAAGGGAAAGGTGCCCCAAAATTGTACAATAAATGCAAAATCCAAGGTGGAGCATCCCAAGAAAACCCACAAAATACGCAAGCGAATACACCGCAAATCCAAATAAGTACACCAGAAAGTGGTCCGAGTTGCATAAGGTCTCCACTCACAACACAAGTGAGTGTTAGGCCAAGCAGTCACTGGAGGCTGAGCTGAAGGCTTCTAAACAATATGTATGTTCCCAGTATGAGTTAGAAACCAAAAAGGGGAACGAAAAAGGGAATCTTATTATCGGTGCAAATCCCAATGCCATTGGTGCCACAATCAATATCCAGAAGGAGGAACCTGAATATCTAGATGAAGGGGAGAACCTCTTCCATTCCCAGATATTGGTGAAGGGTTACCCACTACAATTAATTATTGACAGTCAGAGCCAAAATAACCTCATTTCAGTAGAGGTCATGAAGCAGCTGGACCTGATGACCACAACAAACCAACAATCGTACACCATGAGGCAGCTTCACTAAGGACATGATCTCTACGTCAGCCAGTAGTGTTGCCTTCTGTACAACATCAATCCCTTCATAGACGATGTATTATACGATATTATTCCTCTTGATTTTTTTGATGTATTATTAAGCCTACCATACTTATGAAAGTGACATGATGTGTATGAGTCTGAGCCTCACACTATTATTGTTACTTTGAGAAATAATTTGTACAGGATACTATAGGTAGCACCACCTACCTCCATCTCTTTGATCATTGTAAAACCATGCAATAAGCTCATTTCCAAAACCGAGAAATTTGTTTTCCCGATGATCCGCCCTCGGGGAAAGAATAATATGGTAGCCACGACCTCCATATAGGGATCCTATGCACGACAACAACATATTGAAAAGGTTGTGGAATAGTGCGGGAACATCTTCAGCTAACCAGTAGGGGTACCTCTACATTGTTAGGTCAAGAACATAATCGATTTGACCCCAAGAAGACCGCTACAAAATGCACTGATCTATCGAAACTTTGTTCTAGAGAATGACAAATTCAGGAGCTGATGCAGAAAGGTCACATCCGATCGATTTCATCGCAATGTGGGATCTCGATCATGCTGGTGCAGAAGAAGGATGGGACTTGGAGACTTTGTGTTGACTATCTGGCACTGAACGAGATCATTGTCCAAAATAGGTATTTGATCTTGCATATTGATGAACTTCTGGACCAACTCAAGGGGGCCAAATATTTCAACAAGATCGAATTGAATTATGGGTATCACCAGGTACCAATCGATCCATCCAATGTGTGTAAGACTACCTTCAAAACTAAGGAGGGCCTTTTTGAATGGTTGGTCATGCTTTTTGGGTTTACAAATTCTCCTCCAACCTTCATGAGGCTGATGGAGAACATATTTTAACCATTCACCAACTCATTCATGGTGGTGTATTTTCATAACACCGTGGTCTTTAGCAATAGATAGGAAGAGCACCTCCACCACATTCGAAAGGTCCTCCAAACACTACGAAAACAAAATTTGTGTGAAAATTTGGAGAAATGAAATATTGGCATGACCCAGGTTAAATATGTGAGATAAATGATTGATGAGCAAGGGGTACATGTGGACCCATCCAAGATCCAGGTCATTCGGGATTGGCCAGCCCCAACCACTCTAACAAATATCTGTAGCTTTCGAGGTCTTCCCAATTTCTGCTGTAGGTACATGTTCGGGTTCTCTCATATCACTTGGCTTCTGATTCAGGTCTCCAAGGGAGGAGTGAAAGAAAAAAAAAAATTTGGTCTGAATCTCAAAAAAAGGCATTCACGGAGTTGAAGCATCGCCAATGCTCTGCAGCAGTGCTCACATTACCAGAATTGCAGCAACCATTTGAGATCAGGATAGATGCCTCTAACTATGCTATTGAGGAAGTACTTACTCATCAGGGGAATCTAGGGCATATCATAGTGAGACACTTTCAGACAAATTTGAAAAGTATCCCACCTACGACAAAGAAATGTATTCCATTGTGCACACCTGCCGAAAATGGAAGGATTACATTTTTGGGAAGGAAATGGTCATCCACACATATCACCAACCCCTATAGTTCATACATACACAAGGGAAGTTGTAGAACTATCGCCATTAGAAATGGTCCACATACCTGGAGCAGTTCCACTTGAACATCAAGTATAAGAAGGGTGGCACCAATAGCATTGCAGATTGCCTCAGCTGACCTCCGATCATGGTGCTAACTATTGTGCTTGACTCTGGTGGGCATGAAACTTCAGGTTGACCACATATCTAAAAACGGGATCCAGAATTTAGAAACACATACCAGATGCTCCTGGAGGGTAATCAAGCTCCAAATTTTCACCTCCAGGATGCACTTTTAGGCCACTCGTGACACATCTGTATTCCTTCAAGTGAGCATGCCAAGATGATTTTGGAAGCACACTACAGTCAAGTCGTTGGACATTTTAGGGTCGAGAAAAGAATTATATTATTGCAAAAGTATTTCTATTGGATGAACCTTCGACATGATGTTAGGAAGCACATCAAATATTGCATTGCCTACATCATTTCCAAATAGACCATCAAGAAGGAAGGCCTATGTACTCTGCTTCCTACCCCTAGTTGACCTTGAGAATCCATCTCCATGGATTACATGTCGAGCCTTCCTTATACATAGCATGGAAAAGGCTGTGTTTTTGTGGTCATTGATAGATTCTCTAAAATGGCCTTTATGGAGGCATGCAAGAACAATATCACAGTAGAAGCCACTGCTAAACTCTTCTTTGAATGAGTGTGGGTGAACTTTGGGATCCCATAGTACATTATCTTAGATCAGGATAGCAGGTTCCTCAGTAAATTTTGGTCAAGTCTTTGGTCGATGATGGACACCAAGCTCACTAAGTCCACAACTTTCCACCCCCAAACTGAAGGCCAAACAAAGTTCATCAATAGGATGATTGTACATATTATGTGCATGTACAACTTGAAGCATCCACGCATATGGTATGTAAGCCTCCCCTTTGTCCAGCACAACTATAACCGAGCTCTCCACAACTCAACTAGCCATAGCACCTTTCAAGTGGGCTTGTGATTCCAGCCACTATGTCCCATTGATGTGGCCATACCATTTGCAGCTATTCACGCAGATTCGGCTCATGTATAGTATTGATCTGACAAGGTGAACAACTTCATTGAGAATATTTAGCACATATTCCAACACGTCCATGACATATTGGACTAAGCCAATGTTAAATACAAGTAGTGACATGATCAACATCGAATGCCACACAATTTTTAGGTTCATGACAAAGTTTGGTTTCATTTGTAGAAAGAACTCCTAACCGGAGCTCATCATATGATCATACCACTCCAATAATAGGCCTTACACCATTATCTAGGTTGTGGGAGATAATTATTTTGAGCTCATCATTCCCCCATTCCATGGCTGCACCCATTGTTCAATGTGGAACAACTTAGGTTATACTTTCCACCAATACTGAACACATCAGATATTTCATAACAACTCACCCCAATATAGTTGAACCATGACTGCATCGAACAATCCCAAATTGATCAGACCAAGGACACACAGACCAAGAACACTTACCAAGAGAATATCCAATAGTATCAGGTTTTCAAGGCAGGCCAATCCTGCACCAAGGCAAGTGGCTCACCAGTGACAAGGTTTAGCAAAAGTTTCCTCATGTCATGGAGGAAATCAATGCAATGGAGACCATTTCTTCCTAAGGGGGGAGGATTGATCTAGGTGGATATTAATTCCCACCCACCTATTCCACTCAGACCCCCACCATTGTTTCTTTCATTTTTTAAGTTTCCTTAATTGTAGCAAAATTCACTAATTTTGGCTTTTTTTTTGGTCCTAAACTTCCCAAGTCATTTTGAGACCCCAAACAACATTTTTTTCACACCAAACGAAGATCTTATGCCATAGTTACGTCATGGGGTATTTGATGTACCAATTTACCCAAAAATGGCCCATAGGTTTGGTGCTTCATCTCCTAGGGTTAGGTTTTTGGATGTTTAGGGTTTTCCATTCTTTCTAAATAATAAATCGGTCTTCAAGCCTCATTGTAACACAGTTTAGAGGCATGTAGCCGCCTTGTTAGAGATAATCTTCCATCATGCAAGCTATTTTATTTTCCATTCTATTTGTAAGAATTTTGCCATATTTTATATCAATGAAATGAAGTGTTATTCCTATTTCACCTCTAGGTTTATGTTTATTTATGTATTTTATTCTGTTCCTACATGAGTTTGGATCATAACCGTAGGTTAACCTAATAACCCTAGGTTAACCTAATAAAATTATGTCAACCTAATAAGCATTGGTAAACATAGTAAACCTAGGTTAGCCTAGTAAACATAAGTGAACCTGGTAAACTATGTAACCCTAATTCATCATAAATAAACCTGGTAAACATATTAATCCTACATAGCCTAAATAGACCTATCTCAACCTAGCAAACCTACTAAACCTAGTAAATTTAGAGCAACCTAGTGAACCTATTAAACCTAGGTCAACTTAGTAGACTTAGGGAAACCAAGTCAACCCACTAGACATAGGATAATTCTCTCACTTTATGCCATTGTTTTTTGTTCATATTGTTGTCATGTTAATTCTTATTCAACAAGCTACTCTTTTATTTGTTGTCCATCACATTGAGATGTCATTTTTTTTTCCATTTGTGACAATATTTATTGTTCATCACAATGTGACATCAGTTATTTTTTGCAACATTGTAACATTATTTCTTGGTTCTCATACTAGGAACAATATTGAAGTTAATTTCAATGGTGACTATGGTTCATGATGGAACTAATGTTAAATATGTTTGACTCGGATACTCAGGTTGACTATTATTGCTTACTTATAAATAACTAACCATAATAAACTATAAGGTACATGTGTTAGTGTATAGATTAATGTAGATTCCATATTTTATCAATGTTTTAATGCGTAAATTATTAATGTCTAGATAAATGTGTTGATGTGTAGAATAAACCTAAGAAAACAAGGTTGACAAATAATATGTTGAACATGATATCTTTGATTAACTATAGAAATGTTAAGAATTATACATATTATTAATCATGGTTTAACATGTATTGCATGCTATCTATGTTTGATCAAGTCAAACAAGATGGTTGTGTGTTAATATATATATTGAAATGTTAATGTATTGCTTAATATCTTAATGTTTAGATTAATATATCATTAATCATATTTATGTGTAGACAAATATAGTATTAATATGTTAATATATAGTTATTAATATACTATCCTAAATATTAAGAATTAAATAATATTATAAATTTATTATTATTAATAATAAAGTTTATAAATTACCTTATTAATAAATTTAAATTTAATACTATTAATAAACTTAAAATTTACGTTCAATCTTAAATTTATTAAACTATATTAATAACTTAATTAATAATACTTAAACTTTAATCGTTATTAATAAAATTTATTATTATAATTTAAATCTTAATAAACCTTAAATATTATACTATTAACTTTTAGTCATTATTCCTTGTGAGCTATTAAAAATAAACTTCAATACATAGGTTAAACTTTCAATAGATTTCATTTTTAGGTATGAAAATTGTGGGCTACATATGAGTTTTAGATGTGTAAAATTTTGTGGATTCTAAAACATAAATATTACAATTTCAAATAAATATAAACTTCAAATTTAATCATAAATTAATTTATTAAATTATTAAAATTATATATAATTATATATTTTAAACATAGATTAATTATATATAGTTTTAGTGATTGTGAATTAGAGATATCTTAAGTGATTGAGTATAATGGCTATTAACTACCACTCCCAGTGTCTCACTCTAGCCGTCAAGTTGAGAGGGAGGCTTCAGTGTTCGGAAGAAATTATCCACGCCATTGAGATTTAATTGAATATGTGCCATGTTTATCACTGAAGTTGAGAGAGAAACGCACTGACCTCAATCTAGCTCTCCAGTTGAGATGGAGGCTTGAGTGGTTGGAAGAAATTATCATTCTCTTCGCATTTCAAGAATTTTTTTTTTTTTGAACTTGATAAATTTATGGTTAAGACTGATCTATAGTGTAATTTTTCATTATTTAAGTTACATTTTTTAATACGTAAATAGATATAATGTCTTGAAATTCCTCACTTAATTGTGTAGAATAGACAACTTAAATTAATATTTAAAAAAAATATTTGATATATTTAAAAAAAAATTAAAAAAAACATTAAATAGACCCAAAAAAAAAAAAAAAAAAAATAAATAAATAAATAAAAATAAGAATAATTAAAATGTTTTAAAATATGATTGTTTACTAGCTAGTAATACGAGGCTGAGATGGCTCGGAATAAAAGAGTTTGTTACCTTACCAATTGAAGCTAGGATTACCCGGTTGTATCGTCTTCCTCTATTTCTACTCGGGACTTATACGAGGAAAGAAGAGTTGTTTTATAATATATTATTATTAAACTAATGAATTTGTTTATAAATAATGTTTTATGAATATGAATTTATTTTTTTAGATTATTTTATATAACTTGTAAATAAATATATAGTTCATATTGAAATATTTTACTTAATATGGGTGTTCAAATAAAATACATTATTCACATTACATTTTTTGTTTATTACAATATTTTTAAATATATTTCAATTTTACTTTACTTTAAGAATACTTTATTTATTTTTCTAGATCTATCCTAATTCTTGATCTACCAAATGGATCAGATCTGTTGAGATCCAAACATATTTTAGAGTGAAAAGAGATTTGATCTCTATGAGGGCTTGGTAGATCCAAAATTAAGAAGGATCTAGGCTAGTATAATACATATGTAGTTGAAATTGAAATATTTTATTTATAATTCATTTTTTCCACATTTAAATTTTAAAAGGGGCCACCTTATTTTTTTTCCTATATGGGTACATTTAATTATTTTTCTTATTAATATTTTCTAAAATATTACATATCAAACCTAAGTATTGAAATTTTTTCAATTGAATTAAAAAGAAACTATAAACTTATGCTATTTTATATGGACATTGAAATATTTTCCTTTTGTGAATGCTATAGTTCTAGTTGAGCTTGTGATGAATATCAATTCCTAGATACTTGTAAGAAGACACTTCCTCCAAGTTACCATTGTAGAGAAGAAAACCTTAAGAAGTCTAAGTTGCTTATCAAGATCAGATGGGCACCTTGCGAGAACAACAATATCGTCAACATATAGAAGAATGATGATGACTATCCCAGCTAAGATCGTGCCAACATATCCTGCTTCCTCTAAACAACCTTCTAGCTTGTCGATGTAAATTCCAAATAGGGTAGGGGAGAGGGGGCAACCTTGTTTAACTCTGATATTACACTTAATATCTTTCGACCACTACTCATTTCTCTTTAACTTGGCAATTAAATTCTCATATAACCTTATAGTAGCTGCTCTTATCTCGAAAGGAACATTTATCTCTTCTAATATATTCCATAGGTTGTTTCTAGCAACCATATCGAAAGCCTTTCTAAAGTTCACAAAGCAACATAAGAGATTGGATTTATCATTGTGGCATTCCTCCACAATGATGCTAAGCATAACGAGGTGGTCCATTGTTGAGTGCTACCTTCTAAAACCCGCTTGGCATTTAGCCCGCTTACCTTCACTTTCAAGCCAAATGCTCAACTTATTTTCCAAAATAATACCATATAACTTGGCTAAGAGAAGGTTGATCATAATTGTCCGATAATTGGAGGGGTTATTTGTATCCCCATTTTTAAAAACATGGATAATGAGGTTCTGAGTCGAAGGTTTAGGGAACCCTTGCTTGATTGCTTGGTTGAAAAGCTTGTGGATGTGGGGGATGAGGACAGGATCTCAAATTTTTTAGATTTCCACCTGGTAACCTTCAATGTCTTTAGTTTTCCCATTTGCCAGGCATTTAACCCCAAAATCACTATCTTCTAATGAGGAAAATTCTTTCATTGTGAGCAGGGTTTTAAAGTTATCCCTGGCATTTGGAGATTCATAAAGCTTTTTAAGATAGAAATTCGAGTCGTGTAAAGCAATTTTATTATTATCTTTAGTTTTCCTAGTTCGAATATTCCTCCAGAATTTCTTAAGAAACACCTTAGAGAGGTGTAATATATTCTCCTGTCTTTTACGAATATATTGCCTTTTTTTCCTTTTACTTATCGTCGACAATAAAATAATTTTTTTATTTATATATTTTTGCTTTAAATATCACAAGTAAAATTAATTACACATCATGTAATATCAATAAAAATATTCCATTCCATCTTCATATTAAGTGTTTCGTCGTCATAGTAAAATGTAAATTAAATTTAGTAAAGAAATTACATTTATTCCCCATACTAAAACATAAATTATTTTTTATTAGTTTTGGTTAGCTTAAAATTAAGGTGTAAATTGAATTATTTTAACTAGGGTACACATTAATTTATTTTATTATTACTATTTTTAATTTTTTAATTGAAATTATTATCTTACTATTTTTAAATGTAATTTTATGTGACAACATCTCTCCTATACTAAGTTGTAGATAACCTTTTGATGCAATGAGCCACCTTTAATAATTCTCTTATGAGTGGTATTTTTTTATTGTCACATATCAATTTCTTATTAGGAATTGTATGAATTACACATATTCATCTTCTTAGAAACTAAATAAGTTGTTTTACTTTTAACTAATTAATCTCATATAGGAGTTTATATTGAAATATTCAAATAAAATTATTTAATTATTTTGTTGAAATAATTTGAAGATAAATATAAGATTTGTATTTACTTTTTATTACTTTATATTTTTAAAGGATATAAAAATATGTTACTTAGCATAGATATCAAAATACTCTTATGGATATAAGAGTAAAAGTGAAATATTTTTCTGGTGTCTATTGGCTTGTAATATTAATTCTTTTAATTTAAATAAACAAATATGTATGTTCATTTTTATTTTTATTATAGTAGTTATTCTTTTTTTATTTAGAGTATATATTATTTTTATTGAGTGGAGGGGAATTCTACAGCCCGTAGATGTGAAGTGTAAATGTTTAGCATTTAACATTTAACAAATTTAATCTAATGTCAATGTTGACTCTAATTATAACTAGTAAATGTTTAGCATTTATCCAACTTGAGTGAGCCTAATCGTTCCATCGTCCCATAAGTTAAAGGGTCTCATACACCAATTTGGTGTTTGGCTTGAAAGTGACCATAAAATAGGATAATAATAATAATTTCTATGTTGACTCAATTTAAAAACCATAAAAGTTAATAACAAAAAGTTAAAAATAATAAAATCATTTTTTATATTGTAATTTTATTTTCGAGAGCCTCTCAAACTCAAGTTACAAATTATGCCCTCCTGAAAATTGCATCAATAATTACAAGTTACATTGGTCAAAGGTAAACTAATAATCTTATATTTTTCTATATCTTTATTTTCCAGCAAAGATTAACAGTAAAAAAACACTACATAAATATTTCAACTATATCCATAAATCATGACGTAAAATATCTAAGGAATTTATCCACATACATTTATATTGTTCAAAGGCTGACATTCAAGTTGTGGTTCAATACAATGCTTGAATTGTTTTAATAATATTGAAAAATAATTAAGATGGGAGAGTAATGTAGAGATTGTTAAATTGCACATATAAATATGCTAAATTATTTGTGTTAATGTGAAAACATATATAAAAAAACCATTAGGGTAAGAAATGGGCTCCTACACTAGGGTTTTCTGCACCTACGCTACGGTGCCGCCATAACTCAGAAAGCTCTGCACCTACTACATGCACAAACATCATCGATCACAAGCGCGTCCACTGATCCACCACTAATGGATCCGCCACAGGGGGAGGCCCCCAGAGCCTCCCCCATGGTCAATACTGCAGCCAATCAAAAACACGCTGCTGAAACAACCAAGCCGACATCTGATCATGCACAGGCCTCGGCCACAGTCAACGGCTCCAAGGCCCAGGAAGAAGCCCAACAAACACAAGAGGAATTGATGAAAGAGCACTCGGACAAGGACCCACACTCGACAGATACCACAGCCCGACCTAAAGCGACATCTGCAACCTGCAAGCCGATAGTGGCAGATCGACCCAAGATCGATCTCCCAAGTCACCGAATCAATGCCCAGATCCAGTACATGAAAGACCATGCACTGATCGGAAAGTTTGTGGGTTTCTGGCCAACAGAAAAGGCCTTGCATGGCTGGATCAAATCTAAATGGAAGCCAAAAGGCCAAATCACACTGCAGCTTGGACCCAAAGGCTTCTTTACGGCCATCTTCACCTGCCTGGAGGACAAGATTCGCGTCATGGATGAAGGCCCATATTTCTTCAACTCCTCAGGACTCTACCTTTGGGACTGGGTTGAGTGCCTCAATCCGGACAAGGAGGATCTTAACTGGGCGCCTGTCTGGATCAGGCTCTACTCGTTGCCTTTGGAGTACTGGTATGAGGAATCCTTGAGAGACATTGGTAATGGGCTTGGAGAATTTTTCAAGATCGTGGAGGAGACCAAGCTTAGGCGATACACCTCTTATGCTCAACTATGCGTCTTCATGCACCTAGCGCAAGCCCTCCCAGACTCGGTAAGTCTCTATTACGATGATTTTGAATGGGTTTAGTCCATAGACTAAGAGCATGTCCCTTTCAGATGCCGTAAATTTCATGCTCATGGCCATCTCTTCAGGAATTTCCCTCTCAATCCTCCTCCCAGCAAACACTCTGAGACCTCCACCGGGCCTGATGCTGATGGCTTTACCAAAGTCCAGTCCCGAAGATGACACAACAAAAAGTCCTCTGCTGAAGCTCCCAAAGCCAATCCTCAAGCCTCGAATCTCCCCTCTTCTAGCAATAGCTTCGAAAATCCTGGCCCATATTTCCCCCTCGGCTCCTGATAACCATGGTCCGAAGAATGCTCCTTCTCCCAGGATTGTCTCGAATTCAACCTCTGATCTCCCTACCTCTTCAAACCGACCAGCGCCTTCTCCTAAGGCTTTTCTCCTACCTCCCAAGCCCACCTCTATCTCTGATTCAGGAGAAGCCCCCTCCCTCCATATGGAGTTAGACACCTCTAAAATGCCCCTTAGCCAAATGAGTCTCATGGAGGAAGGTCCCGAAGGGGTGGAAATTAGTGAGCTAGACATCTTTACTCTGGAACAAGCATGCAGGAAGAAAGATTTTGATACCATATCAGAGAAACAGATTAAAAATTTAGCAGTCACCCTTCCTCGCGCCCAGCAGCATCAAAAGTCCCTTGGAATCCAAACAGGAGGCCCTTGGGATGGAAAGAAACTCTTTAAGGACTCAAAAAAAAGAGGAAGGAAAATGGATCTACAAAGGACCATCCTCATTGGCGAAATGTTAATGGAATCTGGTAGGTATCCTAAGCTTACCAAGTTCTTTCAACCACTAGAAGATAGTTCCCAATGAAGCTCATTTCTTGGAACATAAGGGGTCTAAACAACCCCACAAAGCTTAGAATGATTAAAAACATGGTACAGTTGGAAAAGCCTCAGGTTGTCTTTCTGCAGGAGACCAAATGCACAAGTTCCACTCTTGGCCCCATTCTTTCAAGAGCCTGGCTGTGCTGCAACTCTATAGCTGTCGATGCTTCCAGATTCTTAGGAGGACTCGCCATTCCCTGGGATCTGAAAGCTGTCTCAATCAGTGATGCACATGCAGCTCACAACTTGATTCAAGCTACTTTTCACATCCTGGGTACTAATTTGCATGGACACTTCTCAAATGTATACTTCCCACAGGACATTCAAAGGAAAATAGCATTGTTAAACACAATAGAAACTCTCAATTCCAACAGGACTCACCCTCTGTGGATCCTTGGCGGTGACTTCAACATAGTCACAAAACTAGATGAGAAAAGAGGCGGTCGTGTAAAGCTAGAAGGAGACAACGATCACTTCAAAGGCTTCATTCATTGCAATTGGCTGATAGACCCACCTTTCGCCAATGGAATTCACACCTGGAACAATAAACGAGTGGGCTCACAACAAATAGCCTCCAAATTGGATCTTTTTCTGCTATCTGACAATGCCATCCACATTGGGGGTGACTTTCAAACCTCCATCCTGCCTTTCGCAGGATCGGATCACTGGCCCATTTCACTCCAATGGTCCAGACTAGGGGATGCTACTAAATGGCCATCCCGCTTCGAAGCCTTCCGGCTCACACATCCAGGCTTCAAGGAAATGGTTCATTCAGCCTGAAATGCCTTCATCCCTCCGCTGGGCTCTAACATGTATCAATTTCAGCAGCACCTCAAGGATCTCAAGGCCCATATCAAAATTTGGAACCACTCCACCTTTGGCAACTTATTTCAACATCAAAAGCAGCTGGAAAAAGAAATGGAGGAGCTCCAGACACACATCATTCAAAAGGGACGCACTGAAGAGCAAACATTGAAAGAGAAAAACCTTCTTAAGCAGCTGGAAGAAAGGCGACAACAGGAAGAAATACTTTGGAAGCAGAAATCTCGAATTCGCTGGTTAAAGGAAGGAGAGCGAAATACAAATTTATTTCACCGTTCTACCATTCAGCGCAGGATGTACAACAACATCAATTTCCTTCAAAACTAGGCAAGATACAGACTAGAAGAACACCAGGCCATCGAAGTAGAACTTAGAACACACTTCAAAACAGCGCTACAGGAAGAAAGAACGGACAGGCAACCAGCCATCAACAAGATTCTTCCCCACATTCCTAAACTGATCACGGATGAACATAACTAGCTACTGCTTCAACCTGTTTCGCTCTTGGAAGTAGAACAGGTAGTCACTCAGAACAGAGAGGGCAAGGCTCCAGGACCGGACGGCTTCACAGCCAACTTCTTTCATTACTTATGCGATCTGATAAAAAATGAGGTCTGGCAACTAGTTGAGGAATCTAGAACCATGCACTAGCTCCTTCCATCTCTCAATGCAACCTTCATTGCTCTTATTCCCAAAGTTGATCATGCTGCCACCCCTGAAAAATTCAGACCCATTTCCCTCTGCAACGTTAGCTACAAAATAATATCCAAGGTTATTTCCAATTGGCTCAATCCACTTCTACCCATTCTTATCTCCCCTGAACAGACTGGGTATGTGGAAGGCCGTCAGATCTTGGACGACATCATTCTTACCCACAAGGTTATTCACTCCTTGAAGCAAATTAAAAAGCCTGCCATTCTCCTGAAGATCGATCTGTCGAAAGCCTTTGACAAGCTCAACTAGAGCTACATCTGCCAAGTACTAACGGCCTTTGGATTTAACTCCTCCTGGATCAGATGGGTCATGAGTTTAATATCTTCCTCCTTCTATTCCATCCTTGTCAACGGTCTTCCTTCCCAGCCTTTCTCTCCTTCTCGTGGTATCTGTCAAGGCAACCCCCTATCTCCCTTCCTCTTTTTACTAATGGCCGAAGGGTTAGGAAGGTTCATCAGACAGGCACTGCACCTGAAGAAGATTCGAGGCATCTCTGTCCATGGCTCCACAACCATCATCCACCAGCAATTTGTGGATGACAACATGCTATTTGGGCACCCCTCTGCCCAAGAAGCTTCCTCGTTCAAATCTATCCTCGATACCTTCGTTGAAGCCTCGGGCACCTCTGTTAATGCTTCAAAATCCCAAATTTTTTTCTTCAACACTGCCCTCCCTACTCAGATTCGAATTGCAAGAATCTCGAGTTTTACAACCACCAAGCTACCGGCTAAATATTTGGGCGCCCCCCTTATAGATTCAGCACTTAAGCACTCCTCTTGGAAACACCTCCTTGATAAACTCGAATCTAGACTCTCCTCCTGGACTTTTCGCTCCCTCAATCTTCCTAGCCGGCTCATTTTGGTCAAGTCTGTCTTACAGTCTATGCCTCTTTACCTCTTCTCGGTCCTGGCAGCGCCCAAATGGGTCCTCAAAAAAATCAAGGCTCTCCAACGCAACTTCCTTTAGGGAGCTTCTGGCCAAAACCAGAAATGGGCACTAGCCAAATGGGCAACCATCTGCACTCCCAAGCACGTCGGAGGCCTGGGCCTTTGGGATCCTCAACACAACAATGCAATAATGGGAGCAAAAGTCTGGTGGAACTGGCTATCCATGCCTCTCAGCCCTTGGGCGAAGCTCTAGACCGCCAAATATGCAAACCATAGACCTACCTCTGAGCTCATCAGACTTACTTCAGCTGAATCGGGCTCTTTGATCTGGAATGCAGCCAAACAACATCGCCAACTGATCCAAGAGCACTGCTTCTGGGAAGTTCATAACGGTGATGCTGCACGCTTTTGGACAGATGCCTGGCAGCAAAGGCCCAAACTCCTCACCTTCATCGATCCTCAGCTTCAGCCGCATGAGATTCATCCCCTAGAAGCCCAGGTATCTCATTTCTGGGAGGAGAATCCCATTCAAGGCTTTAGAAAATGGAAAGCTGTAGCCCTCTACTTGAATCAGCAACAAGAGCAGGTTCATGCAGCGCTAGAGAAGGAGCTTAATAGCAGGAAACTCAGATACTCGGAGTAGCAGGACATCTTAAGGTTGGGCTACACTCCCAAAGGCAAGTTCACAACCAAGGAAGCTTACTCTCTGCTCACTCAAAATCATGAGCCCATTGATTCCATCTGGAAGGAGCTCTGGTCCCCGCATCTTTGGCGCAAGTTCTCCACATTCATGTGGCTTCTTTGTCATAGAGAAATTCTCACTTGGGACAATCTAATCAAGCAAGGCTTCACAGGACCATCCAGATGTCCCAACTGCAACAACCAGGAAGAAAACATCGAACACCTCATGCTCACTTGTCCAATGGCAGCTCTTCTCTGGGACAACATAAGACTCAAAAGCAGAAGGGAGGGCAGGAATAGGGAAGACCTGAATGCAATCATTCGCAACTGGCCAGTTGCCCCCTACAACTGTTCCCTCCTCAACTCCCTTTGGTAGCTCATCCAGGCCTCACACTTTGGACCATCTGGAAAGAAAGGAGCAAGCGAGTTTTCAAAATCCAGAGTACCCCTCACGATTTCCTCTAGAGCAACCTCTGCAGGAACCTCCAAGAAACCTTGGGACTTCAAAAATGGCATCAGGATGACTTCCCTTCACAACCCATCGAACAAGGCATTTGGGACAGCTGGCAACTCAATATCACCCTTGACCCCTCGCCAGCCGAGCACAACGGGCCGCATGCACTGGCCACCAAAAAATGGGTCCACCCTCCAGACGGCACTCTGAAGCTAAACTTTGATGGAGCTTCCAAAGGGAATCCAGGGGAGGCAGGATTTGGGGGAATCTTCAGGGACCACTGGGGCAACCCTCTGCTCACCTAATTTGGTTCTATTGGCTAGGACACTAATAACTCAGCAGAGCTTGAAGGAATTTGGCAGGGATTGAAATTAGCTCAGCTCCATAACTACTTCCCTCTAGAGATTGAGGGTGACTCACAAATCCTCATCAACATGGTCCAGAAGCTGCTCCAGGGTTCTCCCCCTTCGCATGTCTCAGACAGTTGGATGATGACTGCTAGACTGGAATCTATTGCAGAATGGATGTGACATAACAGAGCCATTGTTCTCAAGCATGTAAGAAGATCTAGCAATCGAGTCACTGATTTTTTGGCTAACAAAGGAGTCACCAGCGCCCAAACTCTTTTTGCTGGACCTCTTTCTCAGCTCAATGACAGCAAGCTCCTACAAGAATGCACTCAGTTGGTGCAATAGGACAACACTACCCTGGATGCGGGTGCATTCCAATGAGGTGAGGGTTATCAATGGGCAAGATGGCGCGTGGCAAGGCCACATGGCCGCCTGCATCAAAAATTTATGGTGCCTCGTTCGACATAATGCCTCAGGCCGCCAACCTCAATGGAATTTACACTGGTGGGGAAGACGAGGCCATGAGCATTTCAATATTCTGTCCTTCGACTCCAGGTTCTCATTCATTACCCCTGCGCATAAATTCTCGGCTTTGTTGCAGGTTAGTTCGACGGCTTCTATGACAAATTACCCTTCTCCGGTTAGCTCAGTCTGCCCTCCTGAAGCGAAGCGCCCCAGTTTTTGCACTGCATTTAGCAAACACTGTCATCTGAGTTGTTGTTTGGAGCTCCTTCCTGGATTTCATCATTCTCATAGTCCATTCTGCCCGTTGCATTTTGGCTTCTGGTCTCAGCCCGATTTGCCTGTCCCCCTGCATCCATCTTCTGCTTCTCAGCGCAATTCTCCCCATGCGCACAGTTCTGGTGGGACAATGCCCAGACTTAGGCACAGACTCAGGTGTCGTAGAGGCAACACCCGAGCTAGGCCCTCCAACCGTCGTTGCTCTCCCGCCCCCATTTCTTCGACCTCCGCTTCTGACAGCTCGTTGGATAGATCTCCTGACATGAGTAGCAAGCGTGGGCATGGGTGTAGGCATGGTAGAAGTCTCCCCTCCCCTTCACGTGGAGCCCCAATTCCTCGGGTCAACCCCTCCATGAATCGGTTTCACTACCAATGCCAAACCTTTCAACCTCTAGTGGTCGCGACCATCTCCGTCACCTTTAAAGAAATCCCGCAAGCTGCCTCTGACCCTCTACCTCCTGCACCCCCTTCCAACCAGCAAGGCCCCTCTGGATTTGCACAGGTCACTCAAATTGGGGAAAAGGGAATCTCTCCGACAGTCGGCGCTGGCAGCTCTTGTCACTCTCCAAAAGCAGACGCTAGCAGACCTTGTCCACAACAGGCCATTGATATGCAAAAAGACAGTGGCGAGGTGGGCGAAGCGGTAACTCCAAAAGAAATGGTAGCACGAACTGGTCCCACTCCGGATGATGATGAAGGCTGCTAGTGCAGAATCGAAGAAGAGCCTCCCTCTAGCGACTATGGTCACTAAGGCCGGCAACTACACTCTTGTTATTTTGTTCATATTTTAAGCTTTGTATGTCAAACTACAGTCACAGTCTTATGTTTTTGTCCAAAGCTGGTTTCCTCATTCGAGGCAGCTCTCATACTTTTCTCAGGCTGGTTTCCCCTTGTGGGAAGCCCACTTTTGCTATTTTGTTGAACTCTTGATGCCTCTGAAGGCCCTACGCTGTATGTAATATATGTTTCAGTAATAGAATTTAGACTTACTTAGAAAAAAAGAAAATATTGAAAAAATAATATTTATTTTTCAAAGTTAATTATTATTATTTTCATTGGTCAATGCTAAACTAATAGTGGTCAAGAGAAATATATGTTTTTAGAGTTGGGGCTTCACATAACCATATTTAAATTAAATTAATAAGCACATAAAAACTTAATACTTACAAAGAGCTTACAATATAACAATTGTTTTAACCATGTATATCCACCCCACTTTAATATGGATATTATTAAATTGTAAATAGGTTTGTTACTATAACTCATTTTATAATAAAATATTAAAATGTAAAATATTTTAGACATTACATATAATATTGACTACATAGAGTGACCATGAGGAGAGATACATATGGAAGTGTAAGAGAGAAATGGAGAGAGAGAGAGAGAGAGAGAGAGATATTAGGAATATATGGAGAGAGAGAGGGAGGGAGAGAAAGAAAGAGAGACAGGGATACATTGAGGGAGTTGGGAGAGAGAGGAAGGAAGAGAGAGAGAAGGAGACAAGGAGGGAGGGAGATATGGAGTTGTAGGGGGGAAAGAGGGAATGAAAAAGACAAATATAAATGTGGAGAGGGAGAGGTAGTGACAAGGGAGAGATAGAGAGAAAGTAAGTGAGAGAGGAGAGGGGGGAAGAAATGTAGAAGGAGAGGGGACATGGAGACATAATGAGGGAGGGAGAGAGAAGGAGATAGGGAGGGAGACAGTGACATAGTTGGATTAGAGAGAGAGAGAGAGAGAGAGAGAGAGAGAGAGAGAGAGAGAGAGCGAGTGATAGATGAAGCCTATATATGGTATTTGTGTATATAAAAGCGAATCTAGATCAAATCGCTTTTCACTTTATGAAAGGGGAATCAAATCTCTTTTCAGTTTATAAGAGGTTAGTGTCTCAAACTACACTTCATAAATCTAAGATTGAGATGAATCTAGACTAATTTTAAAAAAGACAAGTTTCAACTACAAAAAAATACAAATATCCATATAAAATGAACTTTTAAAAATATATATTCACTATTATAAAATATATATTTTAATATTAATATTTAATATCCAACCAACATAGATTTCTATTTTTATTTAAAAAGAATATATGGCTTATCATTACCAATACCATTTCAATACATCGTTTGGATGATAAATTTATAAATGTTTTTTCAATATTTAAAATTTATTATTTTCTATTACTATTTATTATTATGTGTAAGCATGTCATGTCTTAAGAAAATAATAATAAAAATCATTTTTGCTCATGTCCGGCAAAAAATTAACTTGAATCTTAAAGCATATATAATTTATAACTTTTTAATCTTATTTACAGGCTAAGATTAATTATTAAAATAAAACTATGTATTATTGGGTCATGGGGTTAGATCTCATGTAAAAACATAAACATGTAAACCTAAAAGTAAATATAATGTTTAACATTTAACATTTTTTATCCAATATCATCCTATTTAAAAATAAAACTAATTATTATTATGTATAAACAAAATATAAATTTAAAATACAAAGAGGTTTAGGTATGGTAAATAAATAAAAATATAAATAAACTAGAGGTATTGTAAATAAATAAAACATTTTTTAATATTTACTCCATAAACCTCTTTATATTTACAAAAACTCAAAACAAAGGTTTTATTTAGGTGACGCCTATAGGCCAAATACAATATTTATAAAATAGGTATGGTAACTAAATAATTATAAAATAGGTATAAATAGGCATGATAAATATATAAAAATATATCAAATAGGATTAGGAACCAACATCTAATTATTTACCAAGCCTATGGATCAAATGCGATGGTAAATAAAAGAGGTATTGTAATTAAATAAGAACTTACTTGGTAAACCTTTTTATATTTATGAGCATCCAAAAATGAGGTTTTATTTAGGTGAAGCATATGGACCAAATAGCATGGACCAAATCATTACTAATACCATGAAAAAGAAACATTATTAAATATAATATATATTAAATCTAGATATATATTGGAGGGAAGAAAAAATACATAGAGGTAGAGAGATAGGAGGTAGAGAGATAGGGGCGGTGACAAGGGAGAGATGGGGAACGAGAGGGGAGAGGTGGAATGAAGATAGAGAGAGAGGGAGAGGGGAGAGGATGAATGGATATAGAGAGAAAGGGAGAGGAGTGAGAGAGGTAGGGAAGGGTAAGAGATGGAGAGGGAGATATAAATATGAAGGTGGGTGAGAGGATGAGAGAGGGAGGGAGATAGTGAGAGGATTGGAGGAGAGAGAAAGAGTGGGGGGGTAGGAGAGAAAGGAAGAGAGATGGAGGAGGAGAGGGAGGACTGAAGAGAGAGGAGGGGAGAGGAATGGATAAAGAGATGGAGTTGGAGGAGGATAGAGTGAGGGAAGAATAAATACATAGAGAGTGAGAAGTGGAGAGAGAGACGAGTTATAAGGAATAGATGGACAGAGAGTGCGTATATTTAGGGTGAGATGAAGAGACAAAGAAGGAGATACGAAGAAAAGGGGGAAAGAAGGAGAGAGAAGGATAAAAGAAGGGATTTAGTACTAACATAGTTGGGGGGAGAGAAAGGCAGGGAAAATTTTAAGAACCCCCCTAAATTTATATATATATAATAAATAGGCGAATCCCCATGATACATAGGAAAAATGGAAGGATATTTTATTAATAATATAATATGTATATATAATTTTTTGGCAAATCTCTCACGAGATTATGTTATCTTGTAAAAACATGGCGAATCACCAGTACAAATGGCGAATCACTACTACAAAATGGTGAATTGTTGTCTAGTGGAGTTCAGGTTGTTGGTTACAATGGAGATATGGTAGTTGAGCCAGCAGTAGAAGGAAGAGAACCACCGAGACCAAGCATGGCACATGGTGACTCATGAGGGAAGTAGTTCTCGTGCAGTTTGGAAAATGTGTTCTTCTAGTTCTACTAAGCATAGTGTTTTTTCTCATGCTACTACTAGCACTGATATTGAGGTTGGAGAGGAGTTTCAACAAATTGGGATCTTTGCAGATCATTTTGTTTCAACATTCCTCCAACACAAAGGCCCATGCCTCTGCCGATTTCTTCAATGAGCAGAACGAGTCGAAAAAAAATTAAAACACCAATAACTAATGAACAGAGTCAATACGACAATCCCAACACACCTCCAAACTGACAGTTGTGCCTCACTGTCTACTATGCACATCCAAACTGACTCAGCTCATGGCAGAATTTGCTTTTGGGAATGGATCGGGGAATTCGAGGGGGTGGTATCATAAATTCATGAAGCTCAACTCATCCGTCCACAGTCCAATTTAACAATGGAGGTCGTCTCTCCTCCATGCATATAATCACCAAAAGGCACTAGAATTTACGCAACTATTACACAATCTACGCCTCTCACAATAGTGGCCTCTCACAAGTTTGACCGACGACGGTGCTTGACTAAGAACTTTAAAAATAAAAGTTTGACCAGGCAAAGTAGTATTCAATTTTTTATCTTGTAATTAAAGAATTCAACATCCCAATATATAAAAATACCATCAAACGAACATTATGCACTCCACTCATAAAAAAGTTGAGGATAAGAGAAAGTTTAACTTCTCATTCCATTCATAACACAACTCATGATAAGAGAAGGTGCAACTTCCCATAATGGTAAAAAAAAAGGAGGAACTTTAATAATGATAAAACAATTCCAAAGTGTGGGGTTTCCCACTTTTTATTCACACACCAAACAACCCATCAACAACTTACTTGCACTTGTCCTTGCCAGAAATTAGGAAATTGATTTTACATTAGAAATTAATGAAAAAAACTGCATATGGTATAGAGCCTTAGTCACCGGCTAAAATTTTAATGTTGGTCATTATGGAAATCGACTTATTGCCAACTATCCAAACCTTGAAGTGAAAATTACATTACAGTATGTACAAAAATGGATATAGTTTGAACCTATAAACTCCCCAAGTTTTCTTGTGCCCCTCATTCATGGCTGTTGTTAAGCTGTAACATGTGAAACCCCCCCTTCCCTTATAGTTCACTGCTTAGGGTT
Source organism: Pinus albicaulis (assembly GCA_034641835.2). NCBI lineage: Eukaryota > Viridiplantae > Streptophyta > Pinopsida > Pinales > Pinaceae > Pinus > Pinus albicaulis. The sequence goes on from CM076581.1 coordinate 1,098,734,560, forward strand.
GCACAGTTTTCATATCCAACCATCAATCCAGTCAGCTTCTTATTATTCGGACATTGTTGGTAGACCATTGGTTTTTCAAATTTGTTAGCAAATTATGAAAAAAATCAAATAAATAATGAATTCATGATTATCTTTGGAGAGTATCTATGTATGATTAATTTCATTGTGACATAATAGCTAAAGAAAAAATATCATTAGGTAAGCAACCCAATGTAAATCTTGAAGATACATAATCTTCAGTGATTTCAATAACTGAACAATAATTAATTGCTCTGTACCTGTTAGGGAATTGTATGAGGTGTGGAAAATCGAGCACATTTGAAGTCAAATGTAATCTTCGAAATTTTATAATATAATACAACTCTCTCTTACTTACAAAAGAAAAAAAAAGCATATTATAATTTCACTATCAACTATCAAATATCAAAAGTATGAATTATTTCTTTCATACGCCCCCTTCATGGATTCTAAATATTTGAGTTCTTTACATATTTATTCTTTTACACACATTTTTTTTCCAAGAAAAAATTGTGTTTTCTATTTCAAGTGTGAACGCAAAATATACATGAAAAATTCTGCGCTTTCATACAAAACTACTAGTCTAAATACATTGGAACTTAACCATTGGATTTACCCCAAATTCATACCACATCCATCTTTTGCAATTGGTATACACTATACACAACAACAAGAGTTACAAGTCAACTAGAGCACCTCCCATTTTTCTTCTAAGTCAATAGAGGATTTTATATCTCACTGGGAAGCTTGCTTCCCCCTTGAACTCCTTGAACAAGAGCAAACCTTTTTGTTGTGCCATAACTTTTTTTGAGTGTCCATTGGCTGACTTGTTAAATTATATATACAGATGTTGGAACGGAACAAAGAGTGAACCCTGTCTCCCTAATTCTGTGAAGAAAAGGAGACAACACTAAATTAGTGATTTGTCACTTCCCATTAAACCAATGCAATTTTCAACTTTGAAACTCCTGGTAGTTGCAAAGATCTGATTTGACACTTCTGAATAAACCAATGCCATTTTCAACTTTGAAACTCCTAGTACCTACAAATATTTGACATCATTTTCTAAAGCAAACTAAGACTTCAAAAAAATCTACAAGGCAAATAGTTCTATCCTCTTATTTGAACCCTTGATCAGCTCCAAACTTTAAGGTAGAGTAACGGGTGAGATAAAAACAAAAAAACACCATATACACATCTTTTCGAATACCTTGCTCCATCAAAAACCCTTGCTTCATTATGATTTATCTTAAAATCCTTTTGCTTTTTATCTTTAAAAATTTATTTCTAGAAAATTCTAATTATATGCATTGCCAGATTCTCTATCTTATTCCAACCATCCACTTATTCTGCCATATCCTCAAAAGTCCACTTGTTCCAACCATCCATAACCCCCACATAATATAGCTAAGAAGAGCTCAAAATTGAGTGTGTGCAAACCATGTCTCAAGACCCTGAAGTAGGGACCCAGAATTAAATTGTCCTTAGAAATTTAAATATTGGAGAACATCTTGCCATACATAAATAACATATGAACACGTAATAAAGAGGTGATCTACAAATTTACCTTAACATTTGCAGAAAATATAGCAATTTGGTCCCTGCCAAAAGCACTTTTGTCCATTGTCGCAGGTCAAAATTCTGTTTGATAGAGATAATGAGGAGAAGGTTCTAATTTAATAAATCTTCCAGATGCTTACCTACCATCAATGTCTTTCTCGCAGCAAATCAATGTAGGATAAAGCCTCATAACCTAAATTTTATGTATGGATACTTGTGGCTTTATTCCAAAAGCATACTATTTCATCCCGTGAAATCTATAAATAAATAAAATTGTGACATAGTAATGAGCTGTATGGAGTATATTCAACAAAAAAAGCTCCTTGTAAGTTCAGATATTCTGCTACTAACCAATTTTTTTACCATCTTCCAGGAACACCTTGAACCCCAACATTAGCCAACACTGACGCTTGATTTGATTCGATATCGACGCTTCTGCTTAGATAATAGGTTTGATCATAGTGGCTAAAGGGGGAGAAAGTAAAGACTTGTCATTTACAAAAAAATTGTTTAGATTGTTGCTTTAAATCACTAGATAAAAATCAGTTGAGATCTTCTCTACTGCCACATTATTTTGAATTCTAGATCATGTTGATTTTTGTTGTGTATCATGGCCACCTCCAGCTGAAGACATTGTGAATTACTTTATTCTGAATTTCAGATTTCTTTGAGATTTAAGTTGATGCATTGAAATGAAGAGAACATGCATACTGCTTGAGACCACTAAAGATTCAATGCAAGAAAGGCTATGCATACCTGAATGCTTCGATGAACTTAAGTTGGCTAGTGATCATGAGGAATTAATTTCCGAGTAAAGAATGGCGGGGCATACCTCTCGGAGTATCCTCTTCATTGATTTTTTGGCTGAGTGACTGAGCTTTAATGGCGGTGCACTCTTTGAGAAACATTTCAAATATCGAATCTCGTGTGTCTTATATGGTTTGACCTACTATGAACGACATATTCACCTAGCTAGCTCAAGAAAAATCAGATCCTTCACACCAGATTGTATTTTTTCATCTCGGGTAATTGGTCATCCAGATCTTGCCCCATGAATGTTTCCCTGATAAAATGTGAGGGTTTAATAATGGAACAATAGCTATCAAGATAGATTATCACCAATTCTGAGACTGAAAGGGAGTTGAATAAAATGGGAATGTATTTTGATTAAATAGTTCCAAATACAAAGATTTCTTGGAGTTGGGAATCAATATTAAATTTAACTATTTTCGCACTATAGAAGCAAGTGAAGCCAGGAAATAGAGTTGGATAGCTAGAACCAAATCCAGAGCCAAAGGGCAGAGTTGAGGTCCATGTTCCAAAGATGTTGATAGAAGACACATTGATCCAAAGTTTGGTTTCCTGAAGCTTTGGTTTCCAAACATGCTCAGTTTGCCACACCTGATACGGTATTGGGATTACTATACCAATAGATTAGATCCTCTCCAAGGGATTACTATACCATATTTGTACGTTCTAGAATAGAGTCTATTTGGTATGCAGATCTCTCACCCTCACCTTTAATATATGAAATGGTATATCCTGAGCTTTTATATGCGATACCAGGTCCCACAATCAGAGATGCGTTGATTGTCACCATATTCAACCCTTTGTCCATGGCCAACACCCATGCAACCCTCTCTGACAGTGTCTTGGCTAATGTGTACCATAACTGTGAACAGGAAATACTGCATAATTAGAAAAGGAATACCACAGATACCCTAACATTGGCTATCTATTTCTGCACTTGTTTCCCTTTCTTCTATCAACTATGTTGCAGATTTTGAAGCATACTACAGCCATAAAACAACACCTTATGAACGGATTGATGAGTAGCAATTTAGCCCTTGAAGACTTCCTTTCTACAACACATTTCCAGTGAACACATAAGGATAAAATTCATACATTAGGCCCTTTTCATCTCAAGTACACACCTTAAATATGAATGTATCAAATTGTTTCTTCATCTACTAATTGGTAGAAAATGGTAAAAGAAAATATTATATCGTATGACCTTCTTAAAAGTAGTTGTTTGTGACATACAAGTTCTCTCATTTATCCAAATTCCTTATGGCTCCATTAGCCCATAACTAATAGGCACCAATTTTCTTCCTTCTCATTCATTCCTTGCTTTTGTCCATTTTTGTTTCTTCGTCTTATTTCATACACTACAACCACAAATCATTTTATTAAATCACCTTGTGCCCCCATTCTATAGCCTAGCAATCCTACCTTTTAGGGATGCCCCCTTGAGTTGAAGAAGAGCCAACCAAAAGAGAAAGGAAAATCTACTCAAAGTGAGTAGGTAATATTCTTGCATTGTAAAAAACTAGCACCATCGTGATTGAGACTTTATACTTTTTGCGGGTTCTAGGTTTTGTTGTAACAACAGGGAATCACAGTGTAGATGAAAGATCAGATCTTAAGCCAATTTTATAGTTCAAAATGTAAATAATTACGAAAACAAGATATAATCAAGAAATGTAAAAATCATTACCAATAACAAGGCATATATAAGTAGCAGTAAATGTGTTCAATGCAAGTTTACATACCAATTCAGCTCTAGGCAATAAATACATCCCAAAATATTAAAAATATAAGGTGATAATCACTAGTGTAAGTAGGGTAGCAGCAAATTACATATAAAAATTCAAAGCTCCCTCAAAACAACTAAGGAATCACAATAATGAAGGAAATGTGCGATAATGTAAACTTACTAGAACTTTCCCAAAATTGGAACACAAATTTATTAACCAATGAATTTTTCATAAATGACTCCGATATGATGTTGAGTAACAGCATTAGTATCTCATAAAATTAGGCAGTTGCAGATCCACTCCATCCACTAGCTTCCACAATATCATTTAGAAAATATAATGTATTGCTGAATAAAGGTATAAAAAAGTTGAATGTCTGGAGTCATGGAAAAATAAAATTAATTTTCTTCAAAATTTCGAAAATTAGACTAACAATAGTGGAATGAATAAATGGTGAAATTGTAATGCCTTGTATGAGGTCATTGACTTAATGTTGATGCATGATCAACTTCATCTAGAATTTATTCAATTTATGCATGAAGAAGCTCACTCAGCATGTTATCGATTGTCAAGTGATTCAAAACCACCAATAACCAGGAAAAAACTAAAAAGGCTCACCCTAAAATTAATTTCTTTAGTGTCAAGATTCAGTATGCAAGCGCACATAAGCAACGGACAGATGTGTGTCAGAGAAAAGAAAACAAGAATGTAATTACTATGGATTAAGAGGATAGCTTACTAGTCATGTTGAAAGAATTATCAGACCCCAACTAAAAAATAGTTTTAATCCATAACCAACAGCACAGATGCTCAAGAAAAATCATTAATAGTTTAATTTCATGGTTCCATGGTCTGTTCATCACATTCTAAATACCATATATAGATTTTAGCGGATATCAAACTCTCAATACTTCAAGAAAAACTATCATACTGGCATTTTTCGAAGGAACCTCATATGAATTCTCAAAATGGGTTAACTAAAATGTAGGTTAGTGACTACAAGAAGGCCATACTAGGAAACATGGTAATGAAGATATAGAAGTGTTTTAAGCATACTTACAGAGATTAAACTTTTAGCTCCTGTATTAACTCATAACATTATTAAAGTTGAGAAACTTGACCATAGCTAGCAGAAGATGATGTTATTTAACATAGGACGACTAGAAATTATAATACAAGTGTTTTCTTGATGACTAAATCTAAAGCATCGCTGATACTACATAAAGGTTGCTTAATAATAGAGAAAGTTTACTTACCTCAAAGAATAGATACTGAAACTGGATTGAATTTCTCTGTCGAAACAAAACCATGCAAAAAAACAGGAAACAAGATATGTACATTGAAAAGAACTTTATGAAAGAGACATATTTCCATAATTTGGCCACATATACAAGGAATGCATGCAAGAAATATAACATGAGCAAGAAAGTAATCAACAAGAGGGAAAAAAAATACTTAGATTGTCTCAATGTGTACTTCTAGGAACATTATATGGATTGAAAATCTGTATGCCTATTTTAGAATCAACTAACTCAACTGCATTTTCCAGAGTTGTCTTTATATTTCCAAGTGATTCATCCTGCTGAATTCCAGCCTCACCACACAAATCCTCATCTTGTTGATTTGGATCTAAGCACCCGACATTTATAGTATCTAAATCTACATTATCACACCTCTCATGAAATTTAGAGACTTGACTAACAGTTTCTGAATTGGGCATCATAGAAATAGAATGTGATTCTCCTTCACATTCCCTCACTAAATTCAAGGATAGGGAACTGGAAATTTCCAGAAATGTTGCAGCTTTATTTTTGACATCAATATCTGTACAACTGTCTATTGGTATACGAATGTCCCTGGAAGCATTTTCAGTCACTCTGAAATCAATGTTTCCCATGTGTCTATTTGACATTGTCTTGTGCTCTTCTGTATTCAATATTGAAATATTTCGTTTTATAAGGGAATGGACATTGTTAACTTGTAATGGACCTACAATGTTAGCCTGCTCTTTTGACAAGACTACTGCATCAACAGGATCCACAAGTGCTTTTGCGACATGCATTGAATTAATTCCATAAGTAAGCTCTTCTGGAGAAACTATGGTATTAAGATTTGATTCTTCTGAGAAGCCTCTCAGATCGTGATCATCCACCAGTTCTGGTTCAGTGACACCATATTCAGGTTCTGCTAAAAATGCCCTAGTATTAACATCATCCAAAGGATGTTCTGAAAAACCTTTGTAATTGGTATTGCATCCCAGTACCAAATAATTTTCATCCTTTAAATTCACCATTGGTTCTTTCACATCAAAAATTGGGTTGATTTCACTTGAACTGATAGAGTTATTCATTTTTTCATCATCTTGAAGAACCATATAAGGGTTTTGAAGAACAATTCCTTTGAAGAACCATATAAGGAAAGCTCATCAAGAAGGAAGGATGGCTTTCTTTTTCAAGATTCTTCACATTCAGAAACATTTCTCCTAAAAATGTTCTACTTTCTTGGTATTAATTGTAGGCTTAATATGAATTTTTCTTTATTTGTAAGGTAAAAATGTAACCGTTTAATATTAAGCATAGGTGATGAATTTTACGACAAGACCAAAATCTCAAATGCATAACACTGATATATTTCCCTATTGCTATATTGGAGTACTTCTAATGTAAGGCACTGGATATTGAACTTGAAAGCTAAATTTGTCATACATTTCTTCATGTCAACGTATTTATCATCTAGGAGAAATATATGCAAAGTTTGGAAGGCAATATGGTAATACAAATATATAGGATATCTTGTAAATTAACAATGGGTGTAGAAATCCAAACTGAATTCTGGTTATCCATGATATGTTATACACTAGTATGATTATGATCCATGCTTACAATGACTGCTCACCTCAAAACCTAATTGACAAAAATACATTTATCATCCCCATTAAAGAACCTCATCTCTTACTCCTCTTACCCATTTATCTCACACCTCCATGCATCTATATGAGTGGGATCCAGCCACGTTGAGCCAAAATTACTGGTTAAAAAAGCAAGGAAGTAGTTAGTGGACAAAGCTTTACCCCTTATTATCACTTTGTAGTTCTAGGAAAATTTTCCCTGCACAAAGCTTTACCCCTTATTATCACTTTTCAGTTCTATGACAATTTTCCCTGTATCAAAAAGAAGAACCTAACTCTTTCTTGCATACATAAAAATATATCAATTGATTTTTAGGCATTGATTGATATCCAAATCAGCCATAAATCCATAATCACAGCGAAACCCATCTTGGAAGCCTTGAAAGTTCACTATAGAAGAAAAAAGAACAAAATAATGTTAAAAATGGCAGAACCTTTTGGGGCTGTTGCTTCTTTAAGGAAACCAATGAGTTACAGAGATCAATATCTATGTATAGTAACAATATCATGGTTGGTTTCCTTTGTGACCTATTATTCTCCACATAATGTTCAGAAAATAGATGATTGTAGCTAAACTCATTGTCTTCTCCAACTACCCTGGGATGGCCACATTACTTCCCTAATGGCCATTCTCAAACTGATGGTAGATTCACATCATCACAAAGCCCAGTCACAAATTCACTTTGTGGCTGGCCCTCCGAGGACCCATCTCAACAATCGGGTTAAGGATGGGGCATTCCCCAACAAGGTTCAACTCTTACAACTGATTCATAAAAGAATGTATTCCTTGCAAATTTATTATGCAAAAATGTATTTGAGGGCTAAATTCACATACTAAACATCATTGTAATAAAATATTGGAAATAATATGTTGCCTAGTACCAATTTTGTAGAAGAAACTGCAAATATACAAGACTTTTTAATCATGGAGAAAATTCATTGCAACTGCATTACTATATATTGATTTTGTTAAGGTCTCTCTCATATTAGATCCAATACATGTCAAAGAAACATCATAGCATGCCATAGGTATCCATTTTGATAACTGTAGAAACAAGTTTCAACTGCTTGAGAGGAAGAATCACATCGAACTAAAACTTTTGACATGGAAACTATTGAGTTATTTTGTTCTAGCGGGAGATTTTTTCTTGCAGAAACTAGATTCTGGCCCGATGTATTTAACAAAAGGTATTGCTGAACATGCAAATTTATTTCTGGACCTTGACTCTGGTTATAAGATATTGAAAGTAAATAAGAAATAAAGTGTATAAACATGTGTACAAGAAGAGAAGTGGTGAAAGAAACAATCAAAACACCAACAAATAGCCCTACATCAAAAGGAATGCCTTAGGCATATCTAACTTGGGTATAGCTGAAGTGTAATGAAATGAAGGAAAAATATCCAAAAATAAAGAGATTGAAAAAAGCACAGTATTAAACATATGAAATCAAATTTCGAAGAAATATCCACAGATAAGTACAGTCCCAACCCATATTCAGTTATAATTGGTATTAATGTTATATACATTCAAGGCTCAAGCACTGCTACAGGGATAATCTTAGCCCAAATGCAGTTAGCACTAAACCGTCCTGAGAACGACAATAGATAGCAGTGTCAACTCGCAGCCCTAGTTTCGTACCCTGCACTAGTTAACTGGTATTAATGTTATATAAGTTCAAGGCTCAAGCACTACTACAGGGATAATCTTAGCCCAAATGCAGTTAGCACTAAACCGTCTTGAGAATGACAATAGACAGCAGTGTCAACTCGCAGCCCTAGTTTCGTACCTTCATGTGTTGATTGCTTTATAGAATAGTGTAACAATCCATCTGAGAATGTCAACAAGTGCACTAATATTGCAAGAAAATGTCACAACAACATTGTTAGGCTTTTCAGATAGACAGGATTGAAACATGTACAAATTTTGAGAGTTAGGAATTTGCTGCTCCTACCATATATAATCCCAACTAAAATGTCTCTGATCCTGTAACTGCAACATTGGAGATCATTCCATTCAATTCATTTTATTGGTAATGCTTAGTAGATACTTAAACCCCAGATGCTCAGCTTAATTTGGGCATCCTTCTCTGTTTTTGCTATGTGTTTCTCTGCTTTCCAAAAAAAATTTCTTGGAGTTTGTCCATTCTTCACCATTTGCTTGGCCATCTTGACCTAAACAAAGGAATTATCTGTACCATCAACATCCATGTCCAGGTAGAAAGTAACATAATGGTCATGGATGACACCAATTGTATTCTGAGTAAGAAAAGTCCCATGAATCTCATCCTCAGATTTGATCTGGTTGAAATTCTCATATCTTGTACCTTTGATCATCAAGATCCCACTTATTCCAACCTGTGTGCCAAATAAAATGGTCAAAATCTTAGCCCTTCTAATCTACGCTTGAGTAAAAATAACTTGACAAGTTGCTTTCTCAAGGAAATATTTCAGAGTTTCCTACCTTAATTCGGATAAAGCCATCAGTCTGAAATTCCCAATCCACAATATAATCATAGTTTGCAATAGATGCTGCCATGCGGGCTACTAAGGTAACCTTTGGTCTGACTTCTCGAATCTGTCACACAATAGATTTCACAAATTAGAAATACAAACAAGATGCCAGTGCAAACAAAAGCAAGAAACTTTTTCAAGGTTTATACATGTGCCAAGGAAACAATATACCAGTGCAAACAAAAAAATCATCTTTCTTTCTACGTTTATACAAGTGCCAAGAAAACATATAAATGCCAAGGAGATTTTCAATGAGTGCCAAGCAGCGACCTAATCTTACCCACCAAGGAAACAATATACTAGTGCAAACAAAAGCATCAATTTTCAGTCTTCAATCTGGTAAATATCTGTGAATGTAAATTTAGTCCTTACACAAAAAACCTCAACATATAACTGAGGGAATTCAACTCAATTATGTGCAACTCTTGTTCTTCACCTAGACCCAAAAAGTAATTCCCCATTCGTCTTAATGATTTGTCTAATTGTTGCAGAAAGAATTATGGTGAATTTATTCTAGAATCATATGTATTTCGGAAGCTTCCAGGTATCAATTTGGCCCAAAAATTTTCTGAAATTGGAATTGAGTATATATAAAGAGAAGAAAATCCTATCATAGAGCTAGGCCCTTCAAAATTTCTTTCAATTTTTCCCAAGTCTTCCCTGCCTAGGTAAAACTATGGAAAAATGGCATGAACATGAATGAAACTAGGTAAGTGTATTACCACATCAGATGATATGATCTAACCATGCAGCACAAGGTGAAAGTGACCAAGATGTGATTATTTGACCACCTTGATGTTGGTTCATGGAACATTATGCACCACTGAAGCAACCTCCACTGATAATATAACCTTGTGAAGGCTAGAATCATCATTCCAACCACGGAAACCACATTATTATCAAGGAGAATCACTATGCTGAACATCTAGGAATATCATCACATGAAGGACTACTCTCAACCAAAAATAAGTGTGTGTCTGTAGCCCTTGAGCATCCTACAAGTTACCCATGAAATATGAATTTACCAATCATGTCAACATTAGGGGTGCCAACAACCACCAATGTGACCAAGTGGACAATGACAAGAACATGACTGCTGGGGTTATCGACTAGCAAAGACAAAACCCAGTTCCAACCTTGATATATTCATGATATTTTTCTTCAAATAGGATAAATTATAGTCTCTGCTGAAAAATTTATTGACTGGTAGATCATATGTACCAGTTAGAGCCAAGGAGCAAAACCCAATTCAAATGATCACATGACCAATATACCTCCATGTCAAGTAGGCAATCACCACTTCATAGGGAATCCAAATAGCAAGAAACTCTAAAGATGAAGGGAGGAGACTTGGAATTTGAGTTACACACCAATACCAAACAATTTCAAGAAACAAGCTTGGATATTTAATCTGGGCTCCACAAGTATCCCAATCAAACAGTCCCATGAAAGGAACATTGGTGAGCATACCTTGTGCTGCATGCAAGAGACACAAAAAACCTTTACCCGTGTCTTCTGTCAATTAAATATGCTACAGCTAATGCACACAACCACCATTAGCAGACCATTAAATGCTTGGAAAAAACTAGTTAATAATTCCAAAGGGTCAAAGATTATGAAAATACAATGCATCGATTTGAATGTAGAAATTAAGTGAAAACTATACATAGAATGAAATCCACTGAATCAATTATGTAGCATCCCTTGCACCACCAAGAAGAAGTAAGAGGGTCCACAACCATCATACACAATCTCCAAGAAAAAATCAAGGTTTGTGCCATTAGCATACTTGTGAATTACCCCTGCAAAACTTGTCATGCGATGAGAATCACAATTTATCACTCATGCCAATATGAAGGGTAAGAACTATTAAAATTGGAGTATCTTTCCATGAGAGAGAGATAGAGAGATGAATGACCACTCTATCACAGATATAAGAAACAACTTCACAAGGTAATGAAAAAAATCGTTTGGCACACCCCAACAATTGTAAGGAAAACACTCTGCTTGTAAGCTACATGCAAATCAGGAGAATTAGTTGCATCTCCTAGATAACAATATATTTAATCTATTATAATTGTAAAGCGATAGAAAATAAAAGAAAAAAAGTGAAGAGAAAGAGAAGCCAAGTATATGGCTAGTAGCTACATCAAATCAGGATGCACTTTTTGAAATGTATTCTGCAGCATCCCATTATGGTGGTAGTAAAAGTTATTCATCATCTCTATGATATTGACCCAAAACCGGGTTTAAAAATATTTGAAAAACCCACTAATTGTTTCCTTGTAAGATGAACCCTCGCATAACTCTTAATATGACACCTTTTGTGCATAAATTTATCATTGGCAAGGATATCTCTCCAAGAGCAGAGATATCTCTCCATTGAAAATTTTGAAACATTTCAAACTGTAATTGTTATCTCCTTGTTGAAAATTTAAATTATAAGTTATAACAGTAAGTCTCATCACCATGACAAATATTATATTTAGATTCACTTTAAAGCCCACAAATATCTAATCTTAGAAAACATATATGATAACTAATTAAACCGAACCCACTGTTTATAGATCCAGAGATGATTTCTAGCTTTGAAGAATGCTTCCCTCTGAAAATCCAACTAGAAAAACAATAGAACCAAAATAAGAGGTCACTATAGGAGCAGGAAGGCACTTTTATAGTTGCTAAATCAAGGCAGAAAATATTTGACAATCATACATAAGAGTTGGTAAACATCTAATATTTATTCCAGATTTACCCAATTAAAGGAAAAACTGTGCATAACAATCCTTAATCTTAATTTTTCCTGCTAAATAAAATTAAGGGAACATAGATATTTTGCTACAGGTTGAGATCAATTGAGAAAGAAAAAGAAATATAATGGCTTGCCTAGAGGAATGCATGGGTTTCCAGCTCATTTGTAGCCATCACATCAGCTTCTACTCCACCTGTTAGCGGTCCCAGGTAAGCCTGTACATAAAGAATCACTATGAATTATACATCACAATTAGGAAAAAACATGTGTATGACAATTCGTGCCCAACATTATAAGTATCCTTCCATCATTATATTACCATATTTGATTTGGAAATTTCATTAGTAGTGTCAAATGATAAATCTCTCAAATTCCAATCAGTTTAAAGGTATCAAAAAATAAATATGGTGGGATTCATTCCATATTAATAATTACTCTGCTCTACTCTTCAAGGAACATAAATAGGTTCGGTTTAAGTCAGAATTACATTTTCCAGTTTCCTTTCCTTCTCAGGGATTTAATTTAAACACCTAGTACATAATTACAAATTATCCCTAGTATCTACATAGATTAGAAGCATCTTATGATTAACCAATAGTCAAATAACTAATGTTATG
>CM076581.1:1098747563-1098767551 GCA_034641835.2 Pinus albicaulis
CTTCTTCTTAAGAACACCTCCCCATCCTTCATTGCTTGCATCAGATTCAACAATCTTATCAGTATCATCACCTGCAACAAATAATATAGGAATATTCCTAACCTTGGACTTGATATTTTTGATAGCAATAGTATGGTCTTCGGTCCATGGCTTAGGATTTTTCTTGAGCCTTTGATTTAGAAAAGATCTATCTTTGGCACAATCTTGATAAAAGTTGCTCACATAGTTTAAACATCCTAAAAATCTCTGCAACTGAGTTTTGTCAGTAATAACATCTGGAAATTTATTGGCAAACTCCAGAGCATGCTTCTGCAAAGAGATATGTCCATCTTTGATAGTATGGCCTAAAAATTTGACAGAGGTTTCAAACAACTCTATCTTTTTCTTGCTTAGAATCAAGCCATTCCCTTTTACAAAATTCAAAAATATATTTACATGTTTAAGATGGTCTTGTAAATTTTTTGAAAAGATCAAAATATCATCTATATATTCGATCAACCATTCAAATTATGGTTTGAATATAGAATCCAATACCTTCTAGAATTTGGATGGAGCATGCTTCAATCCAGATGGCATGACATTCCACTTATAGTCGCCTGCTGGGACACTGAATGCAGTCTTAAATTTGTCTTCCTCTTTGATCACCCCCTTCCAGTAGCCTAACTTCATATCAAACTTTGAAAATACTTTGGCGCCTGCAATTCTTGCCAAAAACTCACCTTTGTGTGGAATCAGGTAAGTATCATCTGTAAGGATAGTGTTCAGAGGCTTGTAGTTTATAACCAGTCTAGGAATACCTCTGATCTGTTCAGATCTTTTGTTGACATAGAAACCATAACAATTCTATGGGCTGTTAGATTCCCTGATAAGTTTTCTATCCAGCAGATTTTCAATTTCTTTTCTGCACAAATCTCTCTACTATTTATTCATAGGAATTGCCTTTCTCTTATAGGGTCTTCGTTCATAATCTGACTGGTAAGGAAATTCAACAAAGTGTTGTTTTATGTGCCAAAATGCGTTTGGCTCTTTTGCGCAGTATTATACTTCAAAATTTTGTCTTAAATCAGAGATTTTGTTTTTTGTGTGAGGAGAATTTAGCTTTTCTCCAATTCTTAATGTTGCCTTTAAATCCTTTAGGTCTTCAAGCTTATTACTGGCCAATTTCAATTTTTCCATGGCTTGGACCATGGTAAACATTCTGGGAGTGGATATATAGGGCAACTCAATTCTTTTATAACTCCCGTTTGACTTAGGCACAATAATAAAATAGCCAGCTTTGTTACCTTTCAGTTTGGCTGAACCATGGGGTTCCATAGCTGCCAAAAATACATTACCTAAAATGCAGTCAATGGGGATATCTGCAACTGCATATTTTAGTTTAATGCAATGTTCCTCAAAGCATATGGTAGCTTTTGGAACTTCATATTGCAACTCTTTTTCACCCAAACCAACAACCTTTCTGAAAGCTTTTACCCAATATTTGGATGGGATGACCTTATCATGCAAGATATTTAAATCAGCACTTGAGTCAATTAGTGTTTTTAGAGAAAACACTTGTCCTTTAATACAAATGTTGAGCATAACATGATGGTGCTAGTACTAGATTGTTAGAAGTCTCATTTGTCTGAATTCAGTGGAAGTATCTTTCTTTCCTTCAAATATCTGAACATTTGTATTCTTAATTGGCTTAGAGTAGTAATCATCTTCTTCTTCAGGATGTTTTCCTTTCTCTAGTAGAGAAACTTTATCTTTTAAAGTAGAAATTTGAGTTTTTAAAGAGTGAATCTCTCTACCTACCTCTCCCAATGTGAGTTGGCGAACTTTGTCTTCCAGTTTCCTCCTCTGGAAGGCTTTTGTGTTTCTTTCATAGGACACTTCAATAAATAGCAGCTTTGAAGAAGATCCTTTCTTAGTATTGTGCACTTGGCTGAGCAATGCTTCAAGAAGCTTATTCTTCATGTCTCCTTCATCAAGTGCTCTTATTTGAGACAGAATTTTTAATTCTGCGTCATCAGCAGTTTGTGCCATAAGGACTTTTTCTTTGGACTGCTAAAAAGAATTTGATTCTTCTTCACTAGAAGAATCATCATCAGACAAACCAGATTCAGATTGACAACTACAATTTTCTGAGTCTGAACAAAACCATGTTTCTTGAACATGTAATTCTTCTTTAGACGAGGAGGAATATGAACTTTGAGAATCAGAGGTATCAACTTCTTGGAATTGCTGGAGTTGTTCTCTCATCACTATGTTAGGACAATTTTCAGCTCTGTGGTTATTTGATCCACATCAAAGACATAGTGTTTAAGATTCAATTTTCACAGCTCTTTTATTTCGAACAAGGGCCTGAGATTTCGTACCTTTGTTCTTTCTAGAATCGTTTGCATCTGGACATTTTGATGAAGTATGGCCTGTTTTTCCACATAACCAACATGTCAACTTATCCCATTTATCTTGTTTATGAAACTGTAAGTGAATGCCGGATGGTTGATAGTAATGGATCTTGGGGACATATTTGTAATATCCTTTTCTTGATTTGTGTTGAACCCTTTTGTTCTTACTATACTTGGTTGGATAGTCTCTGGTCTGCTTTCTTGCTTTCTTAGCCTGCTTCTTTTCCTTTCTTCTCTTAGCAATAGGATCATTAAGAGAGAGACCATATTTGTGACATATGTATTTTCTGTCAGGCATCTTTGACATTTTCTGCTGAGACTTGTTCATTTTCATGTTAGTACATAATCCAACCATAGATTTAGTGATGATGGTATAAATTTCTCCCCAAGTATAAGACTCAAATGGAAACTGAAAAGCATCTTGTTGTTTAAGTAAATCAACAAAATTTGAAGGAAGAGCAGCAAGATAAACTTGTTTCCAAAGTAAATTATTTGAGTGTTTTACTTCAAATATTCTCTGCTTCCAATCTCTATGAATATCTTCATACTATGATAGCTTATAACATTTAAGGTTCATGAGAATCATCTCATTTTTGTCAGCTATCTCTACTTCGAAACCACACCAATGTTCCATAATCATGGTAGTTAGAGCTCCTATCATATTTTTTTGAGAAGTACCATCTGTATTATCTATGATGTCACCTTGTTCGTCTCTGAGGACTTCATTCTCCATTTTACTTATCAAGGCCGGTGAAGATTCTATTTCCCACGATTTTAACAAAATGCCAGTAAAACATTGAATAATTGTTTTACAGGCTTCAATTTTAGTTTTACCCCTCAAGCACATCAATTTGTACTCAGTTAAAATCATGTCAAGCATTTGTCTAATTTGGCCTACATTCAAACTGTCTACATTCCATTCTCTATGAGCATCTAGGTGGAATGTATAGGCGTGTGGAATCTTCCCTTTACCATTTACATCAGGAGTAGAGTGTTTGGTATACTGAATTTCCAATGGATCATACATTGGAAGAATACGAGCTTCTGATTCTGAGGGATATTCTACTTCTGTCTCTTTGAATGAAGAGGCTACAGTAATTTTCTTTGAAGCTTATGCTTCTTTACTAGACTGGGCTTCTTCTCTGGGAAAAAGGTGAGGAAACCTGTCAACTGGTTTGAAAGGATGCTGGATCTGAATATTTCTTTTATGAAGAAAAGATGCTGGGACTGGTTTATCAACAGTCTTTATTTGGGCTTTGTGTAACTGTACAGAAAGCCTTTCTATTAATCCTTGTGTAGAGTGAAATTATTTTTCTAATTTTGCCTCTACAACTTCAATTTTTTCTAAGGATTCTATGGAATAACTTCTCATAGAAGAAGTAGAAAACTGAATATGATTTAGGCTACTGTTTACATCAAATACTGATACTTGAATACCATCAAAGTATTCCTTCACTGTGGCTGCCTTAGGAACACTCATTTCCAGGCCTTTGATTGCAGTATTTGTCCAGTTGATTTGCTCACTGGATTTCTGAATTCTTCCATCTATACCTAAGGCATTGTCATCCTTAAGCACCAAAGGGATTGCTTTTGTAGAGCTTTGGGCTTCTCCTAATATAATGCCTTTATAAGGAGGGAAGGTTGTACTAGTTTCAACCTTACTGCCATCAAGGGTAGTCCATGAATGTTGTGCGGTGGAAGGTGTGGCTGTGTCTGTCATCATGACAACTTCTGTTTCTGTTATCATTTTCCAAGTGTAAAAAGATATCCATTCATTATTAGAGTCCACGTATTCCTTCCATTCTGTGGCAAGCCTGATTCTTTCTTCTCTTCTTGCGCTGACATCAAAAACATCAACCTAAGGATGTGTTATTAAATCCCAATTCAGCATGGCTTTCATCCAATGGGTATCTATCTTATGTTTTGGGCATCCATCCATAATAGAGAAGAACTTATGCATCTCATGGGCTGATGGCTTCTTGCAATCAATAGGAAGATCTTTAAATCTGCTATTCGGAATTAAATCATTCAACTGTTCCAAGTATCCAATACCATATCTGGGCATACCAGGTGGTCTTAAATTGCTGAATATTTCTGTTAGCCTAGGGTCTTCATTTTCCAAGGAAGGTAGGTTGTGCATCATCATCACATGATCATACTCATGTGGAAATGGAATGTCTGAACATTTGGGGTTTGGACATGGATTGAAAGATGTGGAAGGCATAGCTTATCTAGTTCTACGATGATTATAATGGATGACCGTTTCAACAAGTTGGCTTAAATTTACAGCAGATTTACAGCTTGGGCAAATAACTTCAATAGATGAAAAATTTACTAACTGGGCGAATTCAAACAACTCAATGTGCTAGCAATGTACAGTGAAATGAGAAGAGCAAGCAGTATCTACAACTTCAGGACTTTTACATAGTGGTGAAATTTAGCAGAGGTTATCTATTCTTCCGCAGACAATAGTGGATCTTCTAGGAAAAGAAATGACAACAGAAGATTTGTCTTCTTGGACATTTGTTGATGTGCTTCTCTGCATACCCGGAGGCTTGGGATTATTGACAACCCAGTGTTCAGGAAAACTTAGATCTTCCCACTCGATTATTTGGTGTTCTATCTTTTGATTCCTTGAATTAGTTAGAACAACCACATTGGATTTTGAATCTTGACTAGGAGCATGTAGGACAACAGGATACAAGGTATTCGTATGTCTGAAACATCCTCTAGTTTGAATAGAGATGTTAATTCTTTCTTTCCTCATATTGAATCCAGACGTGTGGATTTGCAGTATTAAACTGTCCTTTATATGTTTATCATAAAAATATACTGAAAAATTTGGATAGCAGTCAAAATAAATTGGGCCATTTGACAGTGGAGCTAGTATCCCTCCTATCAAGGAATCTCTGTATTTGTTATCTGTTAAGTCTCTGAGTGTGGCGAATACAAATGTCTCGAGCCCTCTGTGTGTCAGAGAACTTATCCCAACCGAATACAACCTAAATGAATATACTGAGTTTTTAGCCTTTTAGCTTCGGCCTGAAGAATTTTAGGATGTAAAAGAGGAATGGATTGCACACAATTAGAATTCTATTGGACTTGACTAACAGTTTCTTTTATGAAAATTCTAGTTGCAGCAATAAGATGGAATGGAGAAAGATCGGAATATACATCAGATGCATTAATAACTGGTAATTTCCATCTTGTAGATGGCTGACTTTCTCTAAATTCTAACTCAGCAGAATTTATTACGCTTTTTATGGATGCAAATGGAGTCGGAGTGGATTTAGAAAGATAAAGTACCATTTTAGGTAACCTTTGCTCCTCTGACTTCACGAATTTAGTTTGTCATTTAATTTGCAGTATTAAGGAATTTTCCATAAAGGTTTTTTTTTTTTTTTTTCCTTTTCCCCTTTCTTCTTCCTTCTTCCTCGTAGGTACGGCTTATCGCCAGCTACCTCCAGGAACTAAGTTATGAGTTTTGGGCTATTTCTCAAGGTTACTTTTGTAGTAAATCCATTTCTTTTGCAGGTATTGTTGAAATAAAGACTTATCTTTGGTCAGCATTAATCCCATGGTTAGTGATTTAGAATTCCTCGCTGCATTCCTTGAGGTTACAACCCTTCTGGTTTAGATAACCACTAGGACTACGATGGAAAAAATATAGCTCTAATACATATGTTCTTAACCAGTTTTTTCTATTCCCATACTCATGCAAACTGGACATGGGTTTTATGCCGCTTGCTCTGGGCTTTGTGTTATTGGCTTAGAGCCATTATTCCGAAATTTGTAATTTTTCTAGAGCAGAAATTGTGGTCTATAAACCATCCGACTGATGGACTTTCGCTGCGGAATGATATACATTGATATCATCACATGTTACTATTATTTTCCTTTACTAATTATTTACGGGAAGCAATTCTCAGATATTCTACTATGTAATGTTAATGGTTGTTTTGTTTCCATTACTGTTTTCTAGGTTAACAAATCTTCCCCCTTTTTGTTTTTTATATATGTTGAGAGGCTTGGTAGGTACAGCGGTGCAATAATATACTCAGTTTACCTATGCTTCTTCATGAACTACATCGATTTACTTCTCATATAGCATGTTCAATTATCAACAAAATGTTGAGGAACTCAATTCATGGGTAATTATTTCACAATGTTTTAGGCACATGAACTTTCTCTATAATTAATCTCATTACACTTTTGTTATTTTATACCATTCTATACCAAGATTTCAATCATTGATCTTGTAGTAACACACAACTTAGTAGGGAGAAGCTTGTAATCGTACCTCTCCATTAATTATAGTAATTTAAAGACTTTTGTATCAGACTTGAAATTTTAACGGAATTTTCTTCCTGAACCTGCCCATTTTCTTACAGATTTAATTCTTAGGGTTAGGACTACTCCGGGTTGGCTGTCCATCATCGGCCTTGGTCGAGAAATAACCTAACCACTCCCCATTCTTACTCTGCACAAGAAATAATTGTACCTTTTTTTTGACAAGCATCCTCCATATATCACAGTTATATACATAACTATCCAACATATTTTCCTCAATACATTACGCAGTGAAGCCATAGATGACAGTCAAACACATAACTATCCAACCAATTTTCCTCGATAAATTACTCAGTGTCATGGTTAATCCACAAAATCATTGGGAGAAGAAATTCTCCACTTATTATCCATGTCTAATTTTTCACATGGATTTTACCAAACCATTTATGGTAAAACCAAGTATTTACAATTTTTTACCATGGGATGTTACACAAATCTTTGTTCATCTTAATATATTTTTATCACGAGATTTGATCCCTCTAAACAGGTTATATTCCACATGAATACCATTCCCAAAAATCACCAATAATTTGAACAAGTCCAGTTGATAAATACACTAAAAAAAAATTAACTTAATTTTTTTTATTGTATCATAGGGTTATTTTCATTTTTATTTAAAATTTACTTTAGTATCCAATAAAAAATGATTAAAAAGGTCAATAAATTAGATTTTTTATATTAACATAAGATTCTTTTTACTTTGTTTTATTTTGACGGAATTAAAATATTTATAACACAAGACATTACAAAATCTCTTGCTTATGTGATATATATATATATATATATATATATATATATATATATATATAATTGTTTATTTTTTATCAATTGGAATTTAGTGGTTAAGTCGTTACATCTTTACTATATTTATATAATATTTAGATCAAGCTATCTACCTATGACTTATGAACCACCACCGTCACTAATTCAAAACATAATTATTTATAATACAAGGCATTACAAAATCTCTTGCTTACGCGATATAAGGTAACGATAGTTTCAAATGGACGGTTTTCTTCGACTTCGCTACTAAGGTTCGCTCTTCTGCAGTGAGGTCCCTTTCGAACCTCAAATGTAATCTGCATTGGGCCAATCGGTGGGTGGGGTAGTCTGCTTCTGCTTCTAGGTCCGGGTTATTTTTTTCGCCTCCCATAGATCCTTCCTTTTAACTACGCATCTCCTAATCATTTGATCGCCAACTATTCCCATCAATTGAACCTATCTTTCGTACTTCTTCGTCTCATCATGAACGATGAAGAACTGGATTTATCTTACATTCCGGAGACAGGACAGGTCTTTCCTGGACAATATGATTTCATGAGACGGGTCTCTCAAGCTATTAATTCTCCTTCGTAGGTTGCACAAATCATTGATGCTGCCCCGTTCACCTATCGTGTGAATGATGATCTGTCCTTTCCCTCTCCCTTGCTAATCAAGAAGCTTTTGTGAACATTGACCCTCAAGCGCCTCTGATTCAGCTTGTGCTTAAACAAAGGGGTATTCGTAAAAAAGTCGACACAACAAAGTTGGTGGTCGGGGTTGACATACCGTTATCAGATATTCCATCCTACTTGGAGAAAGCACTGGTTGGACGCTTCTAAGGAAGAATGGCCACCAAGGAATCAATTCAATTATGTCTGGAAGAGAATTGGAGGCTTGTGCTAGGATATGTGCCTGTATTTCATAAGCTGTCTCATGGTTGGTTTCTGTTCAAAGTCATTTCGAGTGCTGATAGAATCAAACTAACCGAACATGTGTGGAATTAGGGTCCGACCGGTTTAAGTCCGCATAATTTGGATATAAGTTTCAATGTTGATCATTCTCCACAACACCTTTAAATAGTATGGGTTATTCTTTGTGGTATGCCTCAATTCTTTTGGCAGCAGCACATCCTCGAAGCTATTAAAAGTAAGCTGGGTTCTTTCGTTTCACTTGAAGAGGACTGGGAAACAAAATTCGACAGACGTTGTGCAAAAATCCAAGTCAAGTTAGACATGCGCGATGGACTTTATGAAGGTATCGTTTTGGAGATGAATGGTAGCACCTGGACACAAAAATTAGACTATTGGAAGTTACCTTTTAGGTGCTATCTATGTCAGCAAGTCGGGCATTTAGCACAGGATTGTCCAAAGCCTGACCAATCTCGCCCACGATTTAAAAAAGTATGGAAGAAAAAAGAATCCAATAAATCGGCCAATCCACATGTTTTCGAACAGAATTTGGCTCGTCTTGATAACACTGTGGTTGAAGTGATCTAGGAGGAATCCCCCACACTTAATCAAAATAGGGTAGAGTAGAGGATGGGTGAGAAGGAAACCTCATCTTCTGTCAAAGGTATGCCCTTTCGAGGTTCATTATCTTGCTTTATTTTCACTGTGCAGTCTCTTGTTAATGATATATTGAATTGTAGAGTTTTATCTCCTTACCATGCAATGTCTCCCCCTCCCCCTCCTGAACCCCCTCATCTCAATGCTGACTCAACTCGTTCCCCCTCCCCATAGTCTTCCCCACATGACCCCATCATCCCTTAGAGCTTGTGCTTATCCCCGAGCCCCTACACTACAAAATTTCTGTCCTGCACCTCTTCTCGTATTAGCCCTGATCAATCAATTAAAGGTGGTCTAGCCATGGATACTGCTCCCAAGATCACTCTCGAGAGAAAATCCACATTGTCAAAAGCACAGAATCAAGCCGCTTTGGACATAAACTCAGGCAAAGATAAAACGATCCATCGGGCCCTTACGGCAAGAACTTCCCTTAATAAGGGCTTAAAATTTTTATCCTCTCTTTCAACACAAGGGGTCTTGGGGGCGCCCCTTCCTAGCTTTCCTTCAAAATGTTGTGTCGATCTGTCACACTTGATGTTATTTTTCTCCAGGAGACAAAGTTGTCTAGTCTCTGAGCTCAAGAACTTCTACCGAAATGGCTTTGTAATTGGTCTTTTTTCTCCGTGGATGCCACTGGGTCAACAGGGGAACTAATCACGGCTATTAGCCCTCCCATCCATGTCATTTCCTCTGATAGCTCTTCTTCTTTCATTAAGACATCTATAGTTGATCCTCTCTTGGGAGCGCCCCTTTCCCTCTATAATGTATATGGGCCATTTTATGATAAACACTCTTTCTGGGGGAATTTGTTTAATAAAATGTAGTCCCATGATTTCAAAATAATGTGAGGCGATTTAAATTTTAATCTTGTTCTGGATCAAATCTGGGGGTCCCTTGCTAGGCCTGACCGTCTCTCCCCCTATTTGAATTTGTGCTGTGACAAGCTCGAATTATTTTATGTATGACCAGCAAAATTGGTGCCTACATGGCACAATTTTAGGAAAAATCAGGAAGCCATTGCCAAAATATTGGATTGTCTCATAATTTCTGAAGCAATTTTAGTTTCTCATATTCGAGTTCAGGAAATTGTAGAGTCATGTGGCATCTCTGACCATGGGACTATTGTGTTATCTATGAAATATCCCGAATCAAAGCCCCCTTCCCCTTTAAAATTCAATCCTGCATGGCTATTGGATGATGATTATAAAGCCTTGGCGATCTCCTCTTGGGCTCATTTGGCACCTTCTCTATCCTGATCCTTCATGCAGATGTGAGTGGACAATATTCAAAATAACAAAAAGGTTACTAAGACATGGGCAGGATATTTTCAAGCCAAGCAACAGAATCTCCTTAAATCCACCGAGGCCGCTATTAGTGAGATTTTTAAACAAAATACCATAGGTATTTTGGACGCATTTGAGATGGAGACCCTGAAAAATCTAGAGCTGAAGCGTCTTGAGCTCTTAAAAATGGAAGAACAATTATGGTGCCTTAAGACCAGCGAAACTTGGATTAAAGAAGGGGACACTAACACAAAAATTTTTCACCATTCTGCAACTAATAGAAGAAACCAAAATACCATTGTTAAAATAAAATTTGAAAATGGTGAATTGGTTCATTCCTTCGAAGAGAAAGCCAATGCAAGGGTTCAGCATTTTAAGAAAGTTTTCTCGGCTCGTGAGGGTTGCCCCATCCATGAGATCCTACAAATGTTACAAAATTTTCCTCAGATGATAACCAATGAAATTATTTTTTCTCTCACAAAAGAAGTAAACGAATCAGAACTAGAACTCATCCTTAAAAGCTTCCAAAAAGGAAAAATTCATGGCCCGGATGGCCTAATAGTCGAATTCTTTCTAGGTTTTTATGAGTTACTAAAGGATTACTTATTACTAGTAATTAAGGACTCTCAAAGATCCGGTAAAGTGACGGGCTCTATCAACTCTACTTTCATTACGTTAATTCCTAAAAAAGTAGCGCCAAAGGATTTCGATGAGTTTTGACCTATATCTTGCTACAATTTGATCTACAAGTAAATAGAAAAAATTATTTCTCATAGGCTAAAACGCATCTTAAGTAGCATCATCTCAGAAGAAAAATTTGGATTCCTTGACAAAAGACAAATCCATGGTGTTGCTTCTCTGGCTCAAGAAGCTCTACATTTTGTCCATCTAAGCAAAAACCTTCCTTTGCTCTGAAGATGGATTTGTCAAAAGCATATGATAGAGTAAATTGGACTTTCCACCAGATTTTACTTATTCATATCGACATGGATGTAGAAGTTGTAGAATGGATAATGGCATGTATAAAATCTGCCTCTTTTGCATTTTTCATTAATGGCTCTCCCTCTGCTTTCTTTTTCTCCTCCAGAGGCCTCAGGCAGGGATGTCCTCTATCACCCTTTCTGTTTCTGCTGATTTTTGAGGCCCTAAGTCGGTTATGTAAAAATGCAATTTCCTCAGGCAAGCTAAAAGGAATCCATATTGCTAGACTAGAGTTGCTTTCTCACATTCTTTTCGTAGATGACTTTATTTTTTTTTGCACCGCATCCATTGAGAATGCAAGTGCTTTGAAGGAAATCCTCAGGCTCTTTCAAATAGCAATTGGGATGCTTATTAACATTAATAAGTCAGTTCTGGTTCATAATAATTTTCCCGATTGTCTCCTATCCCATATAAATCTCTCTCTCCCTTTCACTTCTTATGTCTGGGAGGTGGGGTTTAAATACATGGCTTTATTTCGTAAGCCAAACTCTTATTGATTTAAGGATTGGTTATGGATTTATCAAAAGGTTTAAAATCATATACCTCATTGGACAAATCGCTTTGTTTCTCATGGAGGCCATTTGGTTCTGCTCAAATCTGTCCTCCAAAGCATCCCTGTGTACTAGGCCACCATTGCTTCAATCCCGAAAGGGTTCCTTTACAAAATAAGGAAGAAATGTTTCTCCTTCCTCTGGACTGTTAGCAAAAAAGCAGAAGGGATCCCTCTGGTTAAACGGACAACACTGTCCAGGCCTAAAGATTTAGGAGGGTGGGGCTTCAAGAAACTTCCCTCTTTTTCTCTCTCCCTTGCTACAAGATCTCTATGGAGGCTTTCAGAAAATTCAGATTCTCTTTCGCATAGATTCATGTGTGAAAAATATTTTCTTGGCCGATCTATTGTTTCATGGTTTAGAAATCCTGTAAAATCACACAAAAATGTTTCAATTGGATGTAAGGCAATGGTATTAGCCTTTCCTTTTATTGGTCAGTGGATTGCTTGGATGATCGAAAATTGAAAGTTGGTCCAAATTGTTTTATACCTATGGGTTAGAGCTGACGAAAATTACAAACTTCCTGAAAACCTTTCCACTATCCTATCAGAAAAACACATCCATTCCATAGCAGATTCTGTTGAAGCTTTGCCTCAAGCATGGGGTACTACTGGATGGAAGGACGTTAATTTTTTTGGTCTTCCATAATCTCTTGCAGCCGAATGGACATCTTTCATTTCTATCCTCGTAACGAATTTTGTTCATTTGGACATGGAGCTTGAGGATTCACTGGTGTGGTCAAAAAATGTCAAAAGTGGCTCTTACAAAACAAAGCTTGGATACAAAGCAATGATGGAAGCTACGCACAACACATAATCTATGTTCTAGTTTAAGCCCCTCTGGAAATCCCCAAGCCCTAACAAAGCCAAATTAGTCTTATGGCTCACTCTTAAAAATCTTCTACTATCCTGGGTTAATTTACAGCGGCGGTGATGGGAAGGCCCAAGTCGGTGCGACGTATGTGGAAAAGATACAGAATAAAATTCTCACATTTTCTTCTCTTGCTCTTATGCAGATGTAGTATGAAACCTTTATTCATCATATATCGCTACTCCTCATATGTCCCTGGTGGAATCCTTTGAAGAAAGACTAAAGCAATGGTGGAAGGAGCCTGAGTTAATCTCCTTTTCAGCTTTTCCTTCTTTATTTTCTTACGGCATTTGGTGGGCTCGCAATATGGCTATCTTCAGTGAGAAAATTATTCTTGAAGAACTGACAGCGGCACTTATTTTTCAATGTTCTTCTGAGCACAAATGCATTCCAAAATCCCCCAAATTTTGATCTAGTGTGCCTCCGGAAATCAATCAGAATTTGGCATGGGCCTTCTTCGATGTTGCTTGTCAAGGCTCTCCTCCTTTGACAGGATCAAGGGTTGTTCTCCATGTCCCGCTAGGTACAAAATTTCACATTCTATTTGCGTCAGGCCATGGTTTAAATAGAAAGGCTGAGCTTGCTTCCCTTTGGGCCATTCTTCATGTGGAAAAATCCAAAGACATTTCTTCATTACAATGTTTCAGAGACTCAAAAATGGTTATTGATTGGGCATTTCATACATCTCAAATTCACTCTCCTCATCTTCAAGCCCTTCTCTGCAAAATTCGACTTTTATCTCAAGGCTACCAACTCCTCTCATTTAATAATGTGTACCGGGAATTAAATATGGAAGCTGACGGTCTTTCAAAATCAGCTCCTAATCTTTCTCCATGAAAACTGAAAATTGTGGATACCTCTTCCAATCTGGAAGAAATCCTTATGTTTGAAATATACAGAGGTGCTCCACTAGTCTTCAGTTTTTGTAACTTCATATTGGACATAGTGTAAAATTAATGCAAAATCATTGTATATGGAAGGATTTTGTTAGTGGCAGAAAATCTATTAGCGAGTTAAATTCCTGGTGATCATTGGCATCACGGGCTCAAGAAGGAGTCCAGTAGCACAATGTCAATCCACAATCATAGTGAATTTTGATTACGCCTTTCTACAACATGGTTGGAGGTTTACAGGAAAAAGGATCATACAGAAAGAAGGAATATTTTTGGAACAATCTCAGAAGTGAAAACTTATTATTTTTTTTCTCAAAATGAATGCCTATCAGGGATGCATGAAAAACCTTGTAAGAGAGTAACAAACAGCTCAAGGAGCAATGTATTAACCCTATTAAGGGGTCGGTCTGCTATTTTTTTATAGGGGAATATATATATATATATATATATATATATATATATATATATATATATATATATATATATATATCTTATTGTTTATTTTTTATCAATTGGAATTTAGTCATTAAGTCGTTACATCTTTAATATATTTATAAAATATTTAGATCAAGATATCTACCTATGTCTTGATGAACCACCACCATCAGTATTTCAAAACACGCGCACATAAAAATAATTATATTTTTTATATAAATCCATAATAATAGGTTGAAAATTATAAATGTTATGACACTTTCTTCAAATAAATTAAAGTTAACAAAATAAATAAAAACACTAACATTATCCACAATGTGAACAAGGCATGATGTAATTATTTAACAGCTTTAAATAAATTAAAGTTAGGAAACTAAATATAAAGTATAACATTATCCACGATGTGAACAACCATGCATGCTACTATTATCTAATATTCTTTAAACTAGCAATTTCTCCAAAAGGTGGAAAAAGAGGATGATAGGTTTGTTAATTTGGAAAATTTTATTAGAAATACATTTTTAGACATGTATGTCATATGTTTTACAGTTCCTAAAACAACAAGGTTAATGTTTGAATATAGAAATTAATACATTAAATCCCAGCTACCATAAAATTCCCAATCTAAACAAACATGAGTTTTCACATTCCAATTTCAATAGAGTGACTAAGAAATAAATAAATAGAGGCAGACAAGGTGACACACAAGGAACCCAAAAATAAATTTCGATGGTTCATTTCAATCCTGAAAAGATCGAAAGATTTTAAATACAAGCCTAAAATCCTTCAACTTCAGCTCATGCATGTAAGAGTTCTAAAGGTACACTCAGTATTCCGAATGTATTTGATATTTTATAGAATTTATTTTAAACAGATAACTATAAAAATACACTAGAGGATTGTCCTTGTAGCTACTACCATATTGAAAATAGAAATTGAGTAATCAAAATTACCCACTATGCTTGTATTTCTATGGACTGCAGAAAAGGAAGAAGATTCAATGAGCATGGAAGATGGCAATGGAGACTTGTATATTTAAAATTTAATTAAAATATGATATAAATAACTTGAAATTTTCTTTGTTTTTTAATTACTTATATAAATTGAACTCAATCCTGCAAGTTAAAAGTGCACCCTGTAGGGCTCAAGATAGAATTTAGTTATGACAAAAATCAGCATACCAATCACTTGTTGAGCAGTAAACTGAATCTTAGGATTTGGCTCAAGAATCTGCCGGACAAGACCCTTCACATGCTCATAAACATACCTTCTGGAAAATTTATTGTTTTCAATCCCATTCGATAAATACCTTGTGAAAACTAAATTTAAATCTAACATAACATTCCTAGGAATAATATTTTTCTTTTACAAAATCAGCAGTAAAGAAATATCATAAAGAAATGCCTTGGAAATTGGAGCTAGTAAATCCCTTTAAGTTTAATATTCTAATTGGGAAGAAAAAATGTAAGACTAATTATCACATTTAGGTCAATATTGAAGCCAACCAAAAATAAAATTTTCATGACTCTACATACTAGGATATGGATATAGATAGCAAAAATACATGAATATGTCATTTTCTAACAAAAAGATACATTATGGCCCGATATGGCATATATTAAATATATATATATGAATATATGGAAAATAACTACCATGAAACATGGAAATTACTAATCATGGTTTGAGAAATATAGCTAATCTGAATTACCATTACTATTAAGACATAATAAGTAAACAACACATACAAAATTAGTGTCCCCCTCATTCTGCATATCAAATAGTTCATGAATTTATCTTTATACTTAGATGAATACTGATTTTCGAGATTTGTATATTCTTTGATGGGCTAGAACCATTGGAATATGAAAGGAAATTAGATCCAGAAGCACATGTTCCACTAGAATAAGCATGTCTCACTACTACATCTTCTGCCAATTTAAGTTGAGAGATTGCACTAGACAACATCTTCAAGTAGGGTGACTATTTTCCATGTCACATATCCTGCTAGGTCCCTTACTATAATTTTATCTCTAAAACTACATAAGGCAAAGGTTATAAAGGACAATTTCACTCTTAAATGTTTTGGATCTAGCAGAATCATGAACAAGAAGAAACCATCTAGCTAGGTTCCATGTCTCATACCTTGCTAGGTACCTTACTGTAATTTGACCCCTACCCTAACCAAAGACAGATTAAAGAGGACTAATACCTTCTGAACTCATTGGGATCTATCAATTCTTTCAAATTATGAGGAAGGCCGAAGTAATCATCTAAACCCACACAATCTCAAAATCACTTATTAACATTTCTTATTAAGTTCATTGACATCCACAAGTCTCTCTTCAAGACGATGGTGTGGAAGGAATAGTAAACATTACCAACCCTCAAGTGAAAGTGAAACAATAAATGTTAGAAACCTTCAAACTTCCTCATGTTGTCTGGGTTATGATAGACTTTAATTCCAATATTTCTTATGAAACAAATGAGCTTTGATCCTAGTATATGAGCCATTATATACTTTGTTCCATTCTTTACAAAATATTTTATAGATCACCCATAGGGAAAAACCTTCCTCTCAAAACAATATTTTTCATCGTGGAGACCTTGGATCAAAAAGCATGTGTGTCCCAGTTTCTATAATGGTTAATTTAGAAATACAAAATGAAGTCACGGTAGGAACAGAAAACACAAATCTCCACTTAAATTAAGAAGGCAAACAATTTTCCTTTTCTCACAATGCTCAATCCAAAAATAAAAGTAAGGAAATGATTAACAAACCACTATAGTTTCCAAAAACAAAATTATTCATTATGCTCAATCCATTTTAGAGTATAAAAAATATTTGATAACTCTTATAGAAAGCCAAAAAGTGCACTCCTAAATGAAAGAATGCATTGCAATGGCGACAGAATTCCTCCGTGGGTCTGCAAATGTCGCCAAGGCATGTCATTCCAATTCTGTTGTGAGAAGTTAGAAAACATGTAATCTTGATGAGAAATGAGTATCCATTAATCAATACTCCAACAACGTTACCGTTTCTAGATTATGTAAAAAAGAGGGTAAAATTAGTAGGCACTATCACGTTTCGTTTCATTTCTAACCATTTGAAAGAATATCGCTGCTTTCAATTGACATTCCAGCTTACTAGCAGTTGGCATTCCTATCGATTCTCGAACGTGGACAGTGATGTTATTTATATATATGTATGCATGATTGTCATGAATTAAAATTTCCCGTGCAAGTAAAAAATTTGCTAATATCCTTGTATAACAACGACCAAAGCCAAAGTGCAAGAAGTATAATTGGAGCATGTTAGAAAATTGGGAAAAGCCCAGCATACGAAAATATCATTTTAAATAATTATATGGGCCTCATTTTAAAAATACTATTTCTAATAAAATACTCAACAACATTGACATCCATGCCAAGGGGTTTTTGACTCATCTAGTTTGACGTTTGTTGCTATAATTCCAGTGTGTAAGAAACAGAGCTGAAGCCATCGAGTGAAAAATCACATGTAATAAAAATGCCCAAAAAATCCAGGGAAACATCATAAATGTGTGTCATGTACAAGATAACCCTAAATAGTAAGTGGGCTAATTTTTAAATTCGAACACTGTCGAAACTGGTCATTTTTATGATGGCACATAACTTCCACTTATATATTCAAATTTACCATATTTGAAACAAAATACCTACAAGAAAATATTGAAATAGTCATAGAATGTAATGAAACAATAAACATATAGCCATGTTTGAATCGGTACCATGTAAGGATCCATCCTTCCTCTCTTAACTTCTGGGTCAATCCCTGAGTCAGGAAATGCTATAGGGTCCCCTGGAGTAGATGGAAAGGATTGGTACATAGTTGGTTGTACAGTACCTGGTAGGGGAGTTTGCATAGGTGTCTGTACAAGTGTCAGCATTGGGAAATTGCTAAATATAAAAAGGATACTCAAATAAGGAATTTATTAATAGTTGAATAGAAATGGGTGCATACCATCAATATCCCCATACTAATAAAACAACAATAAACATTTCCTAAAAATGACTTTCCAAAATAATTCATCATTTTAATGGTTATCATTAACTGAGCCAAAATTGGAGATATGTTAATATAAGTTAAATCACTTACCGGGGGGGCCAACATTAAATAGGAGTCTCATTTTTGTCAATCACCTCGTAAGGTATATTCAGATTGTGAACTGGGGTGATAGGAGCATTTGTGCCTCTTAGAGCAGAAGTAGATGCATGCTTTATTGGACCTTGTATTGCCCCATTTTACTTCATTTTTAATTCCCAAAATGAAAAAATTCAAGAAAAACATAAATAAAACAACATAGAAGAAGCAGATGACTGATTTTTTATTTCAATTGAACTCTCACAACAATTGTTTGACTTAATTAAATTGATGTGTGCATGAAAGGAATTATTTCTAACAAGTAAATTGAAAATGAGTGGGAAGTAATTTACTGCATTATCCACTCTTGTGATACCATTCAAAACAATTATTCATCCATGAGAATACAGATCCATAAATTTTAGCAACAATTCTTAGACATATTCTTAATCTTAATTTTCAAATAAATCCTACTTCTATAACATGAAAAAGGTTCACAAAATTATGAAGTAATTTGATAAAAAATCAAAATATAAATAAGTTATATATCATTTCTATTAATATTTTTCTATTGTAATCAACAAACAACCAAAGCATAGCTTTATTTGAAATTATATTGAATGGCTTACTAGTTGAAACAAACATGTCTTATATATAGTGAGATTTATATAATTACCTAGTATTTCAACAAAACATGGATGCAATTGAAGGTGAAGAAATATACATGTGTACAAGAAAATTTTGTGTCGCCATATAGATCGAAATGATAGTGAATATCTAATCATATATACATGACGAGGAACAACATCAACAACACCAATTGATGTCTATTGTGACTCGACGATATGAAAGTCCTTCTTGCCATTCAAAACGCATTTTACGGTGTGCATCTCTTTCATGTTTGTGGATTTTTTTTCTTATTATTTTTTGTATTTTTTGGAGTGAGGAAATAGTTGTACGCAAACGATACAGAGGCAATGCTTGTAGTGGCAAAAATCTAAATTATATATCCTGTAAGGTAAGTTCCTGCTGGTGAATTTCATGGCAGCGTTCATAGAGCATGTTTAGACAGTGTGCATCCATATCTGTTAGCCATGGAAAAAGACAAGTAGTAATTGTTAGTGGAAGCAACTTATGAAAGTGTGATAATTATAGACTAAAAAGATACTTAAAGTGAGAAAGATATTTTTTTTTTAAATACAAGTAAAAACATTATGAAATCAAATGTAAAAGAAATTATTTGTGTCTAGAATTTGGATAAAACTTAAGAGATGTTTACCATTGGTAAATATGAAAGGAAGAGTGTATTTTTTTCTAGACTGTACTCTTCTACATAGATTTTGATGCTAGCAGTGATTCCTCTTACTTCCTACATTATAGGTATGAATTCTCTTTCATCCATGATATGTGTGAGAATGGAAATGATAGACTGATCCGAAGGTATGAAAAAGACCTTACTCTTGAAATGGCAGTGAATGTTAGACTTGGGCATTCTTTGGGGCCAATGTCAATTGTTCCTTTCTCTAAATTCATTCCTTAGGACTTGTGTATCGTTAAATTCCATGCCATTCGAAGTGGTATTTGTCGTCGTGAACCTGTTGTGATAGGGGAAATTGGTACATATGTTGGGTGTGAAATTTCCCATGGTGTGCCTTTGTATTTTTGAACTTGACTACTGTGAAGGATGGAAATTCTGGTGGCTTTGAGTCATGTGCATAAAATATTGAAATGACTTTTCCAAGCGCACCATTTACAAGGCCTACATGTACCCACAGGTTGCTG